>CM057453.1:53017500-53580000 GCA_016271365.2 Neoceratodus forsteri
GAATGTTATAACAGGGTGGTTGGTGGAGCTCTTGAGGTAACGGGAGTCCCAAAAGGCATGGCTGGGGACTAGGCTAACATAATGGTCTATTTGTTTTTTCCTCCGCTGGCAAATTGTAAGCAGGTGAGTTCTTAAAATTGTTCAGGTCTTCTGAAAAGTTTGCAGGAGTGCTTGCATGTCTTTGAGTCTTGATGTGGCATGTCTTTTGTGGTCTTGAGTTTGTTCCAGTGCTTGGAGGCTGTTGTTGTTGGTAGGTGGGCGAGCTCGGGTCTGCAGTGCCATCAGGGGCATTAGGCCCTTTTGGTTCAGACCCTCAAAAGCTGCTTCCAGGTTGTCATAAGTTACTGGACCATCTGGAAAAAATACTCTGAGCTTTGCTGGGAAGGGTGTGTGAAAATGGAGATTGTTTTCTTGAAGAAGTGGGAGAAGTGGTCCCAGTTTGTGATGTTTCTCCATTACAGTGGTAGAATAATCTTTAGCATACTGTAAATGCGGGTTCCCTCACAGAAAATTTCATTCTGTCTCCAGAGGCCCATCAGGATTTATCGTTTTGTGGCTGGCATATGACATGAACTGAAGTACAATCGATCTTGGCCTTTGTTGATTGTGAGTCTGAGTTAGTCAGAGTGCCCTTTAGGCCCATTTGATATTAAAGGAAAAATCTGGTAGTGAATCTAACTTTTGTTTGAAGAAGGTTTCCAGGAAGGAGACCAGGTTATTGCCTTCCGTTTGTTCTCTCAACTCACATAGGCATATATTCTAATGATGGGATCTCATTTCCAGATCCTCATGTTTTACTGTTAAGGTTTGAATATGGGTGAACGCTTCCAGTAAGAGCCTTTCATTGCGGTCGGCTCTTTCATCGAGCTCCAATATTGCTGCCTGGTGTTCTGATGTCTGTTGTTGTAATTCCTTAATGTGGGTCCGAAGGCTTCAAAATCTTTCTTACTATTGGCTCAGAATTCCCTTAATCCTTCTAGCAGTATGTCCAGTTTCTGTTTTTTTTTTTTTGGGTTGTAGGAGCTCCATTGGATTTGCGGCCCATAGAAGTCATGCTGGCCTGGGATGACGCCTCGCTATCACAGTCTGGGCGGTCCAGTTCCTCTGCATCTGGCTGTTTCTCCAAGTGCTGGTCTAACTTTCTCCTCCCCATCTGTCAAGAAGTGGCCTGCCTGGTAAGAAATGTGAATAGTTTTGTCCTAGGTTGTTCTGTTTAGGCCATTTTAAGGGGCTGTTTGAGAGAGTCTAAAATCACTCAACCATCACAGGTGCTGATGTGTCCAGAAGTCCAATGTTTTGACTTTTTAAATGATTGTGTTTGTAGTAATGCCTCTATGTCCTTTGGCACAAGGCAGAGACTTGCTAGGCTAAGCCATCTCCCCACCTTTCACACCCTTGATGGGACTACTCTTGAGGATGTCTCCTCATTCAGGTATCTCGGCGTTTGGCTGGATATATACCTTGACTTCTCTGTACATATAGATGTCGTTCTGAAAAAATTAAGGCCTAAGCTCAGTGCCCTTTACAGAAACTGCAGCTGCATCCCTCTTGCCACCAGGCGTGAGCTGGTACAGAAGATGATCTTGCCCATTTTCGACTACTGCGACATAGTCTATGGTTCTGCCCCACAGTCCCACCTATCTAGACTGGACTCCCTCCACAACTCCTTCTGTCAATTTTCTCTTGACGCCCCCGCCTCACTCATCATTGTGATCTTTACTGCTCCCTCAACTCCCTTCCCCTCCATAATCGGCGAGCTTTACACAGCGCTAAATTCTTCTCTAAATTCTGTCTTGGTTCACTCTCCTCCTACGTCTGCTCCTCTCTTGGTACCCCTTCCCTCTCCCTCTATTCCCTGAGATCCCATGCCGACACTCGTACCCTTTCTATCCCTGGCAGAACCACATCCTCTGGTCAGAAAGCCTTCTTGTATCACCTGCCTAAACTGTGGAATTCTCTGCCTCCTCAAATCTGCTTCTCCTCCTACCTTTTTTCTCTTACCTCTGCGCTACATAACTATCTCACTCCTTCCTGCACCTGCTTCTGACCTCCTCCTTACCTAACTCCTTTCTCGCCCTCTCTCCTGTCCCCTTACCTCATTGCACTTACCCTACTCCATATGGTCTAACGCTTAAACTCAAGTCATGCTCACCTATGTTCCCACTTAGGCTACTGCCCACATAATGCATTTGCACTCCACCTATGCCTATGTCTCAGCATTGTTTCTTAACTATGTGTATGTATTACGTACTGTATATCTGCATCATCTGTGCTCCTCATGTATTGTAAATGGGTGCTTTGAATATGGATGTACTTTTTTTACTATGTTCCATATTCCTTTACCATGTTTTAAATGTATGCATTGTATTGTATTTTATTGCACCTCTTTATTGCTGCACTGCTGCATCTAATCGCACCTCTGTATTGCTGCATGATTTGTCAATGCTACTACTGTACATCCACCTTCCCCCAGGATGTACCGTGAGGCAAGCATTAAGTTGCTCAGTGTATCTTTCCTAGTGAAACAATTCAATAAATAAATACATAATAAATAAATAAAAAATAAAATTCCAGTTGGTCTATTGTACGTGAGGGTTTCCAACCATGACCTTAACCCTTTTAAAGTGCTATCAGCCAATTATAATGCTCTGTTTTCAACAGTAGTTTTATAATTAATGAAGGGGAAAAGGTGGTAAACTTAGATAGGTAAATCAGACCCAAACTGCTTTTAAAAAATCCATTCCTTCTTAAGAGCACAGCGAGCGTCGCAGAAAGTGTGGTCATAGATTTCAGGGCAAGCTCACCTGCCTGGGAAGGAGAAGGGGAGGGGCCACAAAAAAGTAGCAGGAGCTGTGGAGGTAGGTAGGTGGGCACTAGTCCTTTTTCAGAGGAGAGAGTCTTAAAGGGACTTGCAAATCTGAAAGTGGACAAGGCAATGGTACCAGACAGGGTACATCCACGGGTATCGAGGGAGCTCAGAGATTTACTGGCTGCAGCTCTGACAGTCCTATTTAGCAGCTCACTGGAAATGGGAGTGCTTCTGGAGGACTGGGGAAGGGCAGATGTAGTCCCATTTCACAAAAGTGGTAGCAGGGAGGAGGCTGGCAACTATAGGCCAGGCAGCTTGACACTGGTGGTGGGAAAGTTAATGGAATCGCTGCTGAAGGAAAGGATTGTGGAATATCGGTATCACCCCCCCAGCCCCCTGTCTAGGGGCATATAACTTTGCAGCTTTTCCGGGGGCATATGGGGGGGGTCACCTCAAGTGCTAAGTCACTGAGACAATGCACTCCCATATGTAACCCCCTTGCAAATGGGGGTTCCTAGAAATGCCAGTCTGGGTTTACCTATCCCGGTTTGTTCTGTCCTTCTCCCACTGTCTCTCAGGCTTCTCCTGACTTGGCCTCTAATTTTTCTGGCTTCCCAGGTCCTGTTTGCTCTCGTGTGTGCCCCAGCTTGCAGTCAAATGAAAATCAGCCCCTCGGGGCTTAAACTGCTGACCACCCTGCATAAAGTGCTGCCCAGGGCAGCGGGAGTCGCTACATGCAAAGCACCCTTTGATGTGGGAGCCGCTTGTTTTATGTCATCACTGGGACTGTGCCATGGGTCCCAGGATCCCTTCCACCTATTTGGGACCCGGTGACCATGGACAGCCTGCTGGGAGACTGCTCAGATGGAAATTAAAGGAGTTCTGACCGGGGCTCATTTGAGTATGGCTGTGCAAGACCCCGGTCATCTGAATAATGCATAATAGTGTATCTGGCTGCCTCCAGGGTAGCTATGTTCAGCTCCAGCTGAAAAGTAAAGAATTAAAATGTTTTACATGATGGAACTGTTGCTGCTTATTGGGAATATACTGTGCATGTGGGGAAAAGTCCTTAAAGTTAAAATGAATACTGTTTCCCTGGCAATTCCAGTATCAGGGACTCTGTGTGTCAGCCTGTCAGCTACTGCAAGGGGAACCTGCATAAGTGCAGTAGCGACATGAAAAGTAAAAGAGCCATGTTTTTCATCTGTGCAGTGACTGCAAGTACAGCCTTTAGGCTATAGAACTGTGGGGCATTTGAGGCAAATAATTACTTCTTTCTGGCTGCACCAGGACATTATTCAGGACTGTATCTAATCTGCTATAAGGGACAGTGGGTTAAGCAGCCATTGCCAGCAGTACAGCCAATTGGAATTGCAGCAATAGATAGCCAGGACTTGTGGGACATTCACTGCATCTCATGGGTAAGCACCCAAGTGCTTATGGGGTTTACAGGGACATTATTTTAGGCGCATATTCCACAACCCAATTGTGCCTCGAGTGTTCTGATTGACAGGTCCTTCAGCAACTTGGAGACATGTCACCCTATCCCTGCTACCAATCAGGAGTCGAGCTAGGAGCTCTATAAAGAGACAATGTTGCCAGTTTGTCTGGAGATGCAGAGGGAGATTCAGAGATGCAGAGCTGAGAGAGAGAGCAGCAGAGCAGGCTCCAGCCTGCTGGGAGCCCCCATGGGGAAGGGGCTCAGGCTCCAGCCATGCCATCAGGCCTGGGCCACTTAACTCAATCCCATTCAGTCTTCAGAGGGCATTTGTTATTTTCTTCAGTTAACTAGTTACAGTAATTGTGCTTTCTGCAACAGCTAGTCTGGAGGTTGCCAGTACTGTCCTCCAGAGGCTAGCCATCCCTCCCACGTCGGGGAAAGATGTGGACCGAAGAATCAGATGTCCAGAAGCAGTGAGAGCGCTGACCAAGTACCTCAGCGGTGAGAGAGCTGAAGAAGTCTTCAGGATGCCTTTGATTGTGGATGAGACCCGTGGAGGACCTGAGTGAGTACCCTCGTACCCCCAGGTGCGAGGGAGAAGCTAAGCAAGTAATCTTGGGGGCTCCATGCCCCATTAAGAAATGTGTGCTGTTAAGTGTGAAGTATTGAAGTCATCAGTCTGGGCTACTAACCCCATAAGACACTGCCTAATTCAAGTAATGGATGCATCTTGTCTGTGGCCCAAATGGCTAAGCTGCAGGTGCAGCAAGATACTGGGCTTAGTGAATCATATAAATGTGTAGCTATGGGTTAGAGTTCTGCCATTGTGGAGCTGTCTGCCAAGATGCACTTGCCACTTCATGAGACAGGAGGCCCTAGAGCATATTAATGTCTAAGATACCTTAAAGAGAATGTACCTGTGTCTGTACAGAATTTCGTCTAAGAGCACTTGGTAAAAGTGTTAAATGGCTAGACATGCTGGATAGAACTCCGCTTGTGGATAATGTTCTTGGTATATAGAATGTACTGGATGTGACTGCCTGTGACTAAAGCATGGGATGCTTGATAAAAGTGTCGTTGCCAACTTACTCTGGATGGATGCCTTTTGGTATATAAAGTACTGGATGTGACTGTGTTTAAACTGCGTGTAGGATGCTTGACAGAAGCATCACTCTCATTGCATTGGATGGGACTTTCAAATATTGTGCTGAATGTTCTGGATGTAAGATCCATATAGTTTGTTCTGGAATGTTCAGAAGTCTGCGAGTGCAGGGCAATCCCTGATTTGTCTGCAAGTGCAGTGCAATCCCTGCTTTGTCTGCTAAAGTGCAGGGCAATCCCTGCTGTGGTTGTAAATAGTAATTTGCTGCTTTACAAAACTCTGGTTCCAAGTTGCCCCCAGCCTCAAATTAATAGCCGGCCACCTCGACCAGCTGCAACTCCATCAAGCCTGCAACATCTTGGACTGTGGTATCTGTTTAACCAGTATGGTATGAAATTGCGGGGTTTCTGCTGTATCTGGGACTGGTACCAGTGTGGGTAATATTAATAATTATGTTTAACATCTGATTTATCAGCAGCTAGATAGCCAGGGCTCTGGATGTCTTAAGTTGAATGGTAAAATGTGATTTATGTCTGCCTGTTAATATGTAGCCACCCAGCTGGAGGGTTCACCAGCAAAATCCAAAATGATCTCTGTACATGTGTAAATACGGTAAGATATCCTCTACTCCTCCTGTTTCCCTTTCCTAGCTCCTTTATTACCCCCCCAAAATAAATATCTTGTTGTTGTTGTTTGAAATCCTGTGTTAGCATATTATTAGAGAGAGCCTTTAATTCAAAATGTGGAAATGTGAGGAACTGTCTTGGGGCATGTCTGGGGAGGGTAACTGGTCACCGTGGGTGGTGTAGCAGCTCACGGGGCTACACCCAGCACCATCTCACCCACGTAAAGCACCCTGAGTGGAGGCACTGCACAAAGGTTTTAAAAAATGTTATTAGCTAGCGAACCCAAACCCCTTAGCCTATGTCCAGGGTAGTAGGCAGGGGTGTAACACTGGGGGATGGCGCCACCCAGGGGTTACACATACAAGGCAGGAAAAGATGTGGCCTACCTTATTGGCATCTTCAATCACCTGTGCACTCTCATCTTCACCCATAGAATCTGGACTCTCCCCGAATGCTGGCACACCAGACCAGGAACTCCACTTGAGCCCCCAGAGCCCCTCTGTCCCACCAAGGGCGGGGTGAAAATTTCATCTGGAATCAAACTTGGGAGAAATTAATTTAGATGCAAAGGAAGGGGACAAAGGTTCCATTTCATTAGCTTCCTCCTTTGGTTTAAATAAAGCACATCACTGCTATTCTTCTCCCAACGAGTTTCTTTATTTAGCTCCTGCATAGTAAATGATTTCGGCAATGCAGGGGTCTCTTACTTCATTCAAATAAACAAAGCAGCTCAATGGGGCTAATTGAAACTATTTACAGAGATACTGGCTGGACATTTAGAGCACCAGAAACAGTGGATTTAAGGCAGTAACAAGCAAGGATTCTTCTACTCTCTCTCCCTATCTTGGATGCTTTACCCAAGAACCTTCCAACTCAGATCCCTCAATCTCCTGGCTCTCTGAATCTGGTAAGCCAAAACTTTTCTCTTTACTGCTAGGTTACCCTCTCACTCTGGCACTGGTTGTCCCCCAACTATGGCAGGGGAAAGTGGGCTGCTTCACCCACCTGGACCCCTGGGCACTGGTCCATGCCACAAGGGGCAGGATTTTTTTCCTTATGAACCAGGCCCCATTAACCACTCAAGCTTGGATCTATACTGGTGCTACCTTCTCAGCACCTGCTCCCTCATTTCGCTCAGCCTCTCATCTTCACGGCTTCCCTGGTGCAGCAGCCCCCAAAACCCGTCCCTGCTCCAGTACTCTAACCTCTGCTTCTGGCTATCCTGCACTGAAGAGCCCCTGGGCACTGCCACCACCCAGGTCCCTCCAAACAGCCTGCCTTCACAGAAATAGTGGCCCCAATCTGCTCTGCTTCCAGCTGACACTTTTTCTCCTTGGGGGGGGGGATCACTGCCAGGCCCACATCCCCTCAGCACCTCCTGGGCTTGTGTTAAGCTCCAGTCAATGGCCACCCTCCAAGACCTGTTTTTATGACCTGTGATCCATCCAGCCTTTATGTGCCAGCACCCCAAGACCTGCTCTCCAAGGATGCCCCATATTTGGGTGAAAGGCCCCCCAACTCCCTCTGCCCCCCAGGCCACCCTGCCACACCAGGTACGAGGGAGAGCCACTGCCACCAGCTTCCCTCATGTGGGGAACCTACCACTGCTCTCACAGCCCTGGCAGCCCAGGAATACACATTAAAAGGGGTCTCTAAGGGGCCCCTACCTTTCCTGGCCCCTATGGCCATATGCTCTCCCTGCCCCAAATGATGCAGGACCTGTCTACCATCCTCCCCCCAAAGAGCTCCATTCCCACAGCTCCTCATCACCATGATGCTGTGAAAGCCACCCTGCCTACACTTTGGGGGGTTCCCCCCACTGGCCCACCCGGACCACTGAGCTCCCTTTCTTGCCCACCTAACACTGCTTCTCCAGCCACCCATCTCCGGCCCCGGCCTAATGCCCAGGCTGGAATGGCCCCTAAACTTCCTGTCTGCTCCCTTATATACTCCCTAAACCTACTCTCTGCTGCCACCTTGAGGCGTCTAGCAGCCAGTATCCCCCAGAGCACTAAAAATTCCCTAGCTTGGGGGGGTAGGAGGGGGGGAAAGGGATGCCTAAAATGGGAGCATAAGCCCCTTCTTGAAGGGGGGGCTTACATCTTAAATCCAGTAAGTTACAAGACCCGAGGCAGCATGGATTCACGTGAGGGGAAGGTTATGTTAAATGAATCTAATAGGTTTCTTTGAGTAGGTGACAAGGGAATTAGATCGGGGTAGTGGAGGACGTGGCCTACTCAGACTTTAAGGCCTTCAACACTGTTCCACACAGGAGACTCATAAGGAAGCTGGGCAGCTTAGGGGTAGCTCCAAAGTTGGTAAACTGGGTATGAAATTGGTTGAGGGATAGGCAACAGTGGGTGGTGGTAAATGGAGTTTACTCCAGAGAAGGGAGGATGTCCACCGGGGTGCCTCAGAGATCATTACTGGAACCGGTCCTCTTTGATGTCTTTATAAGTGACATTGCAGAGGAGCTGGAAAGGATGCTCTGCCTCTTTGCAGATGACACCAAAATCTGCAGTATGGTGGATACTCCAAGGGTGGAGGGTTAAAAGAATGGGCAGAGACCTAAGAAACCTCTACTAGTGGTCAAGGATATGGCAGCTGGGTTTCAGTGTGAAAAAGTGCAAAATTATGCACTTGGGGCTCATACACCCAGGGCCAGAGTACAAAATGGGTGGAGAAGTAATGACGACCACTAAACAGGAAAGAGACCTAAAGGTGAACAGGCAGTGTAACAAGACAGTTAGGAGGACAACTGGGATGGTGGGGTGCATAGGGAAGGGTATCACCAGCAGAAAGAGGGAAGTGGTGTTGCCTCCGTATAGATCACTGGTAAGACCCTTCCTAGAGTACTGTGTCCAGTTCTGGATACCACAGGCCAGATTTTCAAAGGCTGGCACAGGACTTGCAGCAAGCCCTGCATAAGACCCAGGCACTGACGTAGCTGCGTCAGTCCCAGTTGTCACAACTGTTGCCCAATATTCCAAGCATGGGTGTAGTTGGGACAGTTTCCCTGCTTTATGACTGCTTGCGCCCACTATTGGGCACAAGCTCCTTCTCAGAGGTCTCGAACATTGATGCACACTAGACCACACAGAGATGGTCTAGCAGGTGTCAGAGGGACACAAGAGATGGTAAATCCTGCTAGTTTTCTGCAGGCCTGGTGCATCATATCTTTGGCACACCTGGAGCTTGCAGTAATTTGGGCTGGCTGAAAATCCGGCCCCATATCTCTGGTAGGACATAGAGTGGAGGCTGTCCAGAGGATGGCAATTAAACTGGCGTAGGGTCTGTATCAAACATCCTACGAAAAGAGACTAAAGAACCTCAGTATGTACCCCTTGGAAAACCGGAGAGAGAAAAGGGGAACATGGTAGAGACCTACAAATACCTTACAGGGGTAAATAAGATACAGGAGAGGAGTATTTTTCAGAACAAAAGATGCTCAAGAACAAGGGGATATTCGATGAAGCTGGAAGGGAGAAGATTCAAGAGAGAGATGTGAGGAAGTACTTTTTCACAGAAAGGGTGGTGGATACCTGGAACTGTCTTCCAGCAGAGGTGTTGGGACAAAAATAGTGATGGGGTTCAAGAATGCATAGGATAGGCAGAAATGAATCTTCATGGAAAGACGGGGAGAGAAAGAGCCAGAGATCAAGCTGGGCCTGTGATGACACTGTAGTTAGGGAAAAAATGGGCAGACTAAGTGAGATAAGCAGTCCTTATCTGCCATCAAATTCTGTTTCTATCATAAGCCCCTCTTCCATGTCTAGGGGTACCTAATGTTAAAAAAGGAGGGGGTCACGACAGCAGAAAATTAGTATGGTCCCCAAGGCAAAACAGTTCAGTCCTTACCGGCGGATGGCTTCATTGTAACCGGGTCTTCTTGCAGACGACTCCAGAGGCTGCGAGGCTGAAAAGGTGGTTAGCAGTATGCCATTCAATTAAAAGTTGAGACAAAATAATGTCCACACCAACTTGCAGGAACAGGGGAATACCAGTTTAATTCCAACATGCTGGCCAGGCAAGAGCATTTTTACAAAATTGATCTCTGGGCTACAGGAACCCATAATGGAGTGTTGCAGTTCATGTCAGCGGTTCACGTGGTTGTGAAGACCCCCCACCAAAATTTTAGTTAATCCCTGGGCCAGGTGGCCACACATGGGTAAGGCAGCAGCTTCAGAGAGGCCAGGACCTCTTTAAGTATGGCAGCATTTCTCTCCCTCAGTCCCCCTACTTAACTGTCCACATCGCACATTCAAAAAGACAGCTTGCAGGACTCCTTAAACACCAGTGCCCCACCGAGCCTCCCAAACATGTCTTGACGCAGCAGGAGGCGGCTCCCCCAAAACAATATAAGTGTGGATGTCCCCACTGGCCAGCGCTTCTTTTAATGTGACACCCCAAAACTCTATTCCTTCAGACTGGCGGGCAACAAGCTGACTCCCTCTTGCCTCTGGATAGGGAAACTGTGGCTCATTCCCCCGAATCCCATCCTTTCTCCCCTTCTGACTGCTATAGCTGGAACTCCAAGCAGCACTCAGTTGAGATCAGGGACTCCCTCCACTAGCGCTGCCGCAAGGATGCAGGTACGAATCCAGCCCTCCTGATCTCATGCTGCTAGGAGGCTACCGCCACACACTGCCGTTGACCATTTCACAAGCCTACTACAAAGGCAGGAACAGGCAAACAGCCCAGGTCCTGCAGACCCACCTGCCAACACTCCCTCATGGGGGAGGGAGAAAACTCCCCCAAAGGGCACCAAACAGCCCCTTAAATTGCCAGCCAACCCCTTGGGGTGCACAGTCTCCATCCATGGGCAGAAGCCATGAACAACATGGGCTGAATGAAAGAGAATTGAAGAGAGAGGAAAAGTAGGGTAAACCAAGCCATGGGTGGGTTACACGCCCTGCACTCCCCTATTGTCTGCTTAAATGTATTATTGTTTGTTGTTATTTGATAACTTCACAGGATCATCTTGAAAACAGGACCTTTTTGACTGGCAGTATAGCCTAGAGGTTAGAGTAATGAGCTGTGAATGTGATTGGTACATCCTGCAGACCTGGGTTTGATTCCCACAACCTCCACTTGCACACTGTGTGATTCTGAGCAAGTCACTTAGCCTCCCCAGTGCTCCCAGGTCACCCCTGAAAACAAGCACTTGTGCTTAGTGGGCCTTACCCAGTTACCAAAGACTAAAAATAAAAGATAATGATGAAATTATTCTAACATCCTCCTTTATAAAAATAAAGACTTTTACTTACTTACTTACATGCTCACTGTTCCTTGAGCACCTACCACAGCAACCAGGCTCCGGCAGATCCACAGGGTATGTGCACTTCCCCACAGAGCCGCTGGCCCACTGGGAAACTACTTGAAACGGTGCAGATACTTCACAAAGACAGACCATAACTAACTCCCAGATCTAGGGGCGTCCCCCTATCTAACACTGGGATCTATCAAAAAAATGGGCGTCCTAACCCGTCATACTGGCAACCTACCAACTGAGGGACATGGGCAGCTTGCCTGACCCCAAGGTGGCAGCGTCCCAGACCTGACTGCTACCTAAGCCTACACCACTAACTCCACACTGCCAAATGCTGACAGACTGCGCTGCAGAAAATGATACACTAACCCATTCCCCACACAGCATTCAGCTGACAGCTACAAGCATGCAACATTTTAACAAGCGATACTGCTTTAAACACTACTAAACAGGAACATTGAGAGCTACAGAATTCTGTTGTGAATACACACAAACAGGGAGTGCAGAGTTCTGGACCGTTAAAACATGGAAGAGTCCTCAGTCTGTTAGGAAATGCACAGACGACAGGGTAACTGCCAGTTCTAATAACAGGAACATTGTGACACTAAGTCCACTTATGCATCAACAGAGAACAATAAAGAGACCTTAATGACATACAGAAAATAAATACGAAAAAGGGATGATCTCACCCAATGACAGAGCAGTTCAAGGACCACAATGTCTCTCAGGTCACATCAGCAGGGCTGAGGGATGGTGTACACGAGGCACAGCTTCTTTAATGACAAACAAAGAAATAAGCTGGTGGTGGCTTGGTGGTGGCCTGACCACATACTGTAGGTCTTGATCCGACATCTCTCCTGACCTTGCACAAGGGCGAAGGTTTTAAACAGGGTCAAACCTTTCCACACATTGTTGGCACACATCGACTTTGCCATATTCTGCACCCACTGGAGAGCATAGCAGGAACTGTCTGGGCCCAAATGATTCTGCTTATAAAACTCATCCAGGGTGCCCCAGTAAACCCAATCCTGCCGGTTCTCTTCAGTGATATCCCAGAACCTCTCCAGGAGGTACAGGTACTGGGTGTAACCCCCTACATATGGAGGTTCCTGAAAAGTCTTCCTTGAGCTTGCCTAAATGCTCACTGCCAGGCTGGTGTTCTGCATTTAGCAGTTTAAATGTATTGACAAAGAGTGCCTGTGAAGCCTCTGTGTATTGTCTCTTTAAGAAGCTGCCTAGCTTGCAGTAATAATTAATCTGGGATGGGGCTGAGTATTTCCATGCTTGAGTCCCACTCAGGCTGGCAGATAATCGCTCCATTTCTGCCATTGCTATTTGCACAGAGGAAGCTCTGGTAGAAGATGTACAAGTTTGCTGATCATTTGTTAGATTAGTAATAATATTGCAGTTTGTTCTAACCTGCCTTCTTTGCAGCGTGGACAGTTCTGTTTGTTTCCATCATCTTGGTCCTGGACTACAGAATGGGCCAATCAGTACATTTGGGACTCTAAAATAGAGCCTGCCTACAGTGGCTTGGTGGGGCCAAAACTTGTAGGAATTGTAGTTTTGGGCTTTTGGCGCCTAAAATAACCTGGAGGGGAAGCCCTTGTTGTGACTGACAGACAGATCAGCCAACCAAACCTTTTGGATCTTGGGGAAAGTTCCACACTGCTTGCAGTTTCAGTCAGATCTGAGTTGGGAAGTGAAGAAGTAACAGCTCAAGATAGTTCGAGCAGCAATCCATAGTGGATTCACGCAGAACAACTGTGGAAAGGCCTGAGTTTGGCCTGCATGCCTGCCTGCTGTCCCTGAAAGGAAACGTGCTTTCTTCGGACTGAATCCGAATTTGGAGAGCGAATTAAGCCACTGAATTGTGACCATGCTCTAACCTGAAGAAGACCGAAGATTGCTGAATGCGATCGGCCTGTCCGGACTTTCAGCTACCTCTGAACTCCCAGATTGTGCAGAGACTCTGTAATTGTGACCGGAGAGCCATTTGCCTGGTACAGTGGAATTTTCTTACATGTAAATGTGCTGTGTGCTTATAGTGGGTCGTGATTTGGTTCCCAACTGTGTGTCTGAACTGTGTTTTGCTTGCTGGAGGCAGTATCCAGCTCCACGGACTGAATATGTATCCATTTCCATTTGCCTGGGCCCTGCTACACTAGCCCAGCCAGAATACCTGCTATGCAGAGAAAGTCATCGACGAGAGACTGGCCTGGGGATCAGCCCCCTGCTCTATGCCTTGAACAGGAAAGATGCCTCGGTGATTCATGTGGGCCCTGCTTCTCCGGGCACTCCAGCTCAACAGCCTGCAGTCTCAATTTCATCCTGCCTGTGTCCAGTATTGGGCATCGTGAGTAAACATCAGGGTAGCTCCCTGCAACAACAGCTAAATCTAAAAGTGTTCTCATCTGATTGTCTTGTTGCCTTTTCTTTCACGAACTGAGCCCTCCGGCTCCGGATTACAAATAGTGTGTGCTGTGCATGCTGCTTTCTTCCATCACAGGGCCCCAACCAGCTGCAATGTTCCTGGCTAGCCCACCATTTTCCTACCTGGGTATCCAGTGTGTGTGACTTTGTAGGGACTCTGAACTTCATGCATAACTGTCCGATTAATATAGCTTTTAAGCAAATCAACCTGATTACACCCCTCCCTTGTTCAAGACCCCTGAATAAATCAGATTTAACTTTGTTTGCATTTAACCTGACTGTGGTTCCAGTTTGTGCCAAAAGTATTGTACTGTTGCTATTTACTGTGCATAACCTTGTTTTACATGGGGTCCCCAGGGTCAAGCTTGAGGAACCAGCCCTGGTGGTAAGTGCAAACAGTGTGGGTAATTACTTGGTGAATAACGGTCATTGTGAAAGTAATTATTGTATATTGTTCAGGCCACTAGAAGGGAAAGACGGGGGTTACAGTTTCCTGGTGGGCTGTGTCCAGGTTAGCTTGACCACTAACAACCCTGACCTCCGAGTGGAGGCACCCATTTCATTACCCAGGCCCCTTAACCTGCTACTAGCCAAGCAGGCAGGAGTAGTAGCCCTTGGGATAGTGCCACCTAGGGGTTACATGGGGGTAGTCACTTCTTATTTTCTTGCAAATTATCCACTCTGCTGAATTTCATTCAGGCAGCTGATGCACTGTGAGATGAGAAGCCTGCCTGTGTTTCAGCCACATGCCTTCCCACTACCTCCGGACATTGGAGTCATCATGGGACAGGTTTTCATACTGCTCCCTGCAATGGCACATAGCCACCAGACTGGGCCTCTCTTTCCATGGAGTCACAAATAATGTTTCCTTCTCTGAGGGGATGTCACGTTCCAGGTCTCTATCACTAACGTGGCTGCTCCCCTCATACAACACCGTGCCAGTGTCCACTTTACCAGGCCTTGCAGACTGGGAAGAAAATGGCACAACAGAGAGATCCTCTGATTTCTTTGTCGGAGCAGGGGCTGCTGCAGCTGGTTGAGAGAGTACGCTCCAGGCAGGCCATTCGATGTCTTGGGGGGTCAACAGCTTTGGCAAGGCACCATGGTTCTGACCGCTACCAGAGCCGGGGGGAGGTGAAAACCCTTCAGACAGTTTGGAAACTTTCAAGGCAGCTGGCTCTTCTGGTCCTTTACAGCTGGAATCAGGCTGGGCAACTGCCAAATAAGTAACCGGGGACGATGGTTCTTCATCACAAGGCAGTCTTGTGAGCCTGCTCCCGAGCCACGGAATCCAGGGCTGCAATTGCTGTCAGGGCCCCCTGTTGGCACCAGGGCATCAACAACAGAAACCACTTCAGAAGCTGCAATTAACTCATCTCATTCTTCTGGGGCTGAATCCAAGAAAGTACTGGATTCTCCAAGCCCCAGCAGCCCTGGCAGATAACAGTGAATGTAGCCATCAGGATGCTTCTGACAGCAACATTCACACACAGGCTGAAGAGTCACACTTGGACCCTCCAAAATACACTGTTTACCAGCGGAGCACTCAGCCACACTTTAAAGCCATCTCAGGTGGCACACTGGATGTGTGCTTGCTTTACATGCAAATGGTCAGAAGTTCAATTCTAGATGAGAGAATGTATTTGCCACCCTGGTACACACAGGGACTAACAATCTCACCAGCTGGTCAGTTGTGGAGGCCAAGGAACACCTGACCAGGCTGGGACACAAACTGTCATTCATTTCATCCGGCATCTCCTTCTCTGAGGTCCTGCCAGTCTAGGAAAGGGGGGGCAGATGGGTGGAAGGTCAGAGAAGGGGAGCTAGGGGAACTAAACATGTGGCTCAAGGGCTGGTGCCAGGAAAAAGAACACAAATGTGTTGGTAACTGTCAACAGTTTAGGGAGTGAAAGTTCTTTACATTTGATGGACTGCATCTGATTAAGGAGGGAGTCAGTGCATTGGGGCAGAAGTTTGATGTCTTTGCAGAATATTTAAACTAGCAAATGGGGAGAATGGTGCAGCACTCTATACAGCGAATGGAAGGAGTACCCTTCCCCCTCAGCTAGTGATTAAACAGGAGTCCAGCATGTTGCCAGTTCATTTGCATCATCCAGGTGAGGGAAAAGATTTTGCTTCCCATACAATGCACAGGGGAAAAGCTGGACCTTGCCCCACAACTAACGCACCAAAATCAGGCCAATGGAAAATCATATACACAAATGCCTGCAGTCTGGGAAACAAGATTCCAGACCTGGAGGCAACAATGACAGAGGCTAAACTGGACATAGTAACCATTAAAGAGACATGGTTCACCAGTAACCACACTTAGGAGACTACAGTACCCGGCTATGTACCATTCAGAAGAGACCTAGGTGAAAAAAGAGGAGGGGGGGAGTGGCCCTTTATGTCAATGAAAATTTCAAAGCTACGGAAATTCAAAATACACATAAGGAGCCAGAAGAACTGTGGGTCACCCTAGAAACAGGGAAACAGGAAAAGGGACAGCCATATGAACTGGGGTTGTCTACGGGCCTCCAGACCAGAGGGAGGACATAGACACATTAATGTTAGAAGATATACAAAACATGACAGCTAAAGGGGCAGTTCTGCTAAGGGGAGACTTCAACATGCCAGATACAAATTGGTCAATACCAGCCAGAACATCCGCCAGAACTAGGCACATAGTGGATTTCCTGCAGGGGGAGGGCCTCAAACAATTGGTACCTCAACCCACAAGATACAGGGCTATGCTGGATCTAGTACTGACTATCGGGGAAAGGATCACAGATCTCCAGGTAGAAGGTCACCTAGGGGCCAGTGACCATCACATGGTATGGTTCAATTTGGCCACTAGAACTAAATCATCCCATTCCAAGGCAAAAATATGGGACTTCAGAGGAGCTGACTTTGATAAAATGACCAAAAGAGTTAAGCTAGCCCTGTGCAAGAAAAAATACAGGTGAGGGGGCACAGGCAAAGTGGCCAAGCATTAAGGATGCAGTACTTGAAGCAACATCCCATAGCGTTAGGGAGAAAAGCAAGAGCAAAAGAAGGAGGAAACCACTTTGTTTCTCAAAAACAGTAGCAGAAATGGTCAGAGCCAAAAGGTTGGCCTTCAGGAAATACAATGGAACACAGTGGGACGAAGATAGGGAGGCAAACCACACTTCCCTCGGGGAAGGCAGTAAGGCAGACAAAGGCCCAAATCGAGGAACCACTGGCATGAACAGTAAAAGAAGTGAACAAAACTTTCTATAGATACATTAGTGAAAGGAGAAAGTCCAAAGGGGGTATTGCTAAGATCAAAGGGGATAATGGGAGTGTGTGGAGGAGGACCAAGGAAAAGCATTTATCCTAAATAGATACTTCTGCTCAGTATTTACTGAGTACTGCAGGGCCCACAGCTCAGCACCATGGACACAGGGGGGAGGGAGGTGTGCACAAGTCCCTTCACAAAAGAAAGGTTCCTACAGGGTGGACAAGGCAATGGGACCTGATGGCATACATCCCAGGGTACTAAAAGAGCTAAGGGTGGAACTAGCAGAGCCATTAGCAGAACTGTCTAGTGTTTAGTGAGTCTCTGAGCATAGGAGAGGTCCCAGAAGACTGGAGAAGGGCTCATGTGATCCTGCTTCACAAGAGTGGCAGCAGGAAGGAGGCAGGGGACTACAGACCAGTCAGTCTTACCTCAGTAGTTGGCAAGATTATGGAGGCATTCCTTAAGGAAAGGATAGTGCAACATCTGGAATCCATAGGAGCACAGGATCCAAGATAGCATGGGTTTACAAAAGGAAGGTCCTGTTAAACTAATCTCATAGATTTCTTTGACTGGGTAACCAGAGAGGTGGACCAAGGCAGTGTAGTTGATGTCACCTACCTTGACTTCAGCAAAGCTTTTGATACTGTTCCACATAGAAGATTGATTAATAAGCTGGGTAGGCTCAGGGTGGATCAGAAGTTGGTCAACTGGGTGGCAAACTGGTTGGCAGACAGAAAACAGAAAGTGGTAGTAAACGGTACATAGTCAGAAGAGATGCAAGTCACAAGTGGGGTACCGTAGGGATCAGTCCTGGGGCCAGTCCTCTTCAATATCTTTATCAATGACATTGCAGATGGACTGGAGGGTAAGGTTTGCCTGTTTGCAGATGACACCAAGATCTGCAACAGAGTAGATGATCCAGATGGGGTGGGCAGAATGAGAAGCAATCTGGAAAAACTGGCAAAATGTTCTAAAAAGTGGCAACTGGGGTTTAATGCAAAGAAGTGCAAGAACGTGCACAAAAGGAAGAGAAACCCTGAAGCTACCTATAGGTTGGGAGGGGAGTTGCTAGCAATCACAAGGGAAGAAAGAGACTTGGGCATCATCATCACAGATGATCTGAAATCATCCAAGCAGACCACTAAAGCAGTAGGTAAGGCTAGAGGGATATTTGGGTGTATTAGTAGTGATATCACAAGTCATAACAGGGAGGTAATAATCCCTCTTTACAAGACACTGGTTAAGCTCCATCTAGAGTACTGCGTGCAGTACAGGAGGCTGCACCTTCACAAGGACATTAACAAAATGGAGGCAGTCCAGAGAAGGGCAACCAAAATGGTGCAGGGACTGCATCAGAAAACATATGAGGACAGATTAACTGAGCTCAATATATATACCCTAGACCAAAGGAGGGAGAGAGAGGTGATGTGATTGAAACATTCAAACACCTTAAGGGCATTAACAAGGTGAAAGAGTCCAACATGTTTCAATATAAGAAAAATAGCAGGACAAGAGGACACAGCATGAGATTAGAGGGAGGCCAATTAAGAGGTAATGTAAGGAAGTTCTTTTTCACAGAAAGGGTAGTGGATGCATGGAATGGTCTACCTCAGGAAGTGGTGGATATGAATTCAGTGTAGGGCTTCAAACAGGCACGGGATAGCCATAAGGGAGCAATACAGATGAGTATGAATAAATAGGCTACTGACGGAGTAAAGGCCTATGGCACATTCATAAGGTAGAAAAAATGGTCAGACTGGATGGACCTTATGGTCCTTATCTGTCGTCAACTTCTATGTTTCTATCTCAGCATGGCCACAGGGACTGAAAGTTCGAGACCTCCAGGAGCAGTAGCCATTTTCGCCAAATGTTAGAGGCAGTAAGTCCACATCGACCACACTCAACCCTTGGTTCACTTCCAAGATCCAGCAGGTTCTCTCCACCAAACTATACAGCTCCTTCTACACTCCCAATCCATAGCCAACAACTCCAAACAGCCTGGCCACTGTCCAATTAGGTGGTACCGCTGGGACCAATTTGCATGTTACTCACGTCTCGATACACTGTAAGCTGCCCTCACAGACAGCCAGGTGCCTATTGACTCCAAAGGTGTGAAAACAGCCATTCTGCCATCTTGTCCAAATCTCTGTCCCAATACAAGCTGGAACTTACCATAGCCCAGGTAACTCCATGTCCAGCACTCCTGGTCTTCACCATTTTGGGAGATCCCAGATGAGCCCCCACATTTGTAAGCCCCCCTTCCACTTCTAGGGGTACCTGATGTTAAAAAGGGAGGGGGGGTCACAACAGCAGAAAACTAGTACAATCCTCAAGGCAAAACAGTTCAATCCTTAATGGCAGGTGGCTTCGTTGTAACCAGGTCTTCTTGCAGACAACTCCTGGATGAGGGGGTGATAGGCTGCAGGGCTGAAAAGGTGGTTAGCAGCATGTCATCCAACTAAAAGTTCAAACAAAATAATGTCCACACCAACTTGCAGGAACAGGAGGTTCCCAGTTTAATTCAAACATGCTGGCCAGGCAAAAACATATTAACAAAATTGATCTCTGGGCTACAGGAACCCACAATAGAGTGTTGTAATTCGTGTCAGTGGTTCTCGTGGTCATGAAGACCCCCACCAGAATTTAAGTTAATCCCTGGGCTGGATGGCCACACATGGGTAAGACAGCAGCTCCCAAGAGACCGGGACCTCTTTAAGTATGGCAGCATGTCTCTCCCTCTACTTAACTGTCCACGTTGCACATTCAAAAAGGCAGCATGCAGGACCCCTTAAACACCAGGGTTACACCAAGCCTCCTAAACATGTTTTGACACAGCAGGGGACTCCCACAAAATGATATAAGGACAGGCGTCCACACCAGCCAGGCTCTTCTTTTAACTTGGCACCCCCAAAACTCTTCATTCAGACTGGTGGGCAACAAGCTGACTCCCTCTTGCTTCTGGATCGGGAAATTGTGGCACATTCTCCCAAATCCCATCTCTCTTCCCTTCCAGCTGCTATAGATGGAACTTCAAGCAGTACTCAATCGAGATCAGGCACTCCCTCCACTAACACCGACACAAGGATGCAGGTTCAAATCCAACTCTCGTGGTCTCATACTGCTAAGAGACTGCCACCACACACTGCCGCTGGCCATTTCACAAGCCTACTAGGAAGGCAAGAGCGGGCAATCGGCCCCACTCCTGCAGACCCACTTACTAACACTCCAATGTGGGGAAAAAACCCTCCCCCAAATCATGCCAAACAGCTCCTTAAATAGCCAGCCAACCCCTCGGGCAGGGCTCCAACCTGCAGAGTCTCCACCCACAGGTGGAGGCCATGAATAGTGCAGACTGAATGACACAAAATTGAAGAGAGAGGAAAATCAAGATAAACCCAGCCATGGGTAGGTTACACTATGTTGTTAAATTACTGAACTTGGCTTGATAACTTTAATAAAACTACCTTTTGCAAATCAGTGCGACTATAGTTGAATTTTGATATGTGTGAAACTTCTGTTTTGAATGGAGAGATAACTGTTTTGCATGACAGAAAACATCTGAACGGTCCCATGTATTTGTATATTTGTCTATACTGTAGATAGGACTTTTATTTTACCATTCATTTTATTAGTATATGTATATATTAACTATAATGTAAACAAATGCATATTGCTGCCTTTGCCTCCCATTGCTGACTGTGTTTGAGGAGGGGGCTGGTTAAAGTTGCTTCATAGATGTTTCTCACCCTGATGTGGATGTCAGAGTTTCGGGGGGAAGCGTGTAACCTGTCTTCAGTTGGGAAGCCACCTTAAGGCTTGGTCACTGGTCAGTTTACTTTCTGGCACAGGAAGTATTTATGGGCACACTGTAGAAGGGTATCCAGTCAATTTCGCACCACAATAATCACGCCATAAAAAGCACATCATGAAAATAGTGTCAGGAAAAAGAGAAAAAGTGGTAAAACAGCAATGGCATGTTATCGTGCCCCCTTCCCCCTAAGTCCTCCCGACCGAATTTGTAATCATAAATCCACCCCTTCAAGTTCTGCACCCCCGGAGTTTGTAATTGTAAATCTCCCGTCCCCAAGTTCCATCCCCCAGAGTTTGTAATCATACCCCCAACAACTTTCTCCCACCCAAGTTCTGCCCCTCCATGGAGCTTGTGATCATAAATCTACCCCCACACTGAATTTCTCCTCCCCGAGTTTGGCCCCCACTGACTTTCTCCACTCCACCAAGTTACACCCCCTCTGGACACGTGGTCATCACTTCCCGGTGTGTTGCTGCTGCACAGTTTTTCATGACGGTAATTGACCACGCGTTTTTCCTCCCCCTATATTGACCTAGATCCCAGTATAAGAGATTTGGGGCACCAGGTCTCTGAGCTCTCTGTCAGTCAATCCCCTCTGGGGATGGTGTGGATTGCCAGCATACAAAGAGACTGGAGAATGGAGTGGAGCATCCTGTGAGTCCATCTCTCTGGAGATGGCAGGGAGCAACAGTGAGTACAGAGGAGATTTAGTAGAGGAAAAGGAGCAACCACTTCTGCACGGAGGGGTCTTACTTGGCTATGATCAGCATTGTCACCATGGTGTTAAGGGCCAGGCACAGATCTCTGGGGAATCCATGGTTCTGAGGAAGCTGCTGATTTGCTACACTGGCCAAACCAGCATAAATTTGTCAAGGTCTTCCCTGTCCAAGGTACTCTCTGATTGTGATCGGGCACTTTCATGGTAAGCACTGAAACTTTGTCTGGCCCATGTCGAACCTAAGACCATGTGTCTGGAATTGTGGTCTCAAGATAACACGGTCAATTAACTTTTACTTTACCTGATAGGATTTGTTCATGATTTTTATAAATTTAGCAGGAACCTAAGCAGAAAGCACAGTGGCAAGTATTTGAATGAGGCCACATTTACTTCAGAATCCCAGGAGGAAGAATACTGCTGATTGGGATTTGTGTCATCCTCATTTAACGTTGTTTACCATCACACAGGACTGATTACTAATAAATGCGTTTTACTCAAACTGTATGTAACCCCTCCCCAAATCGGGGGCCTACCTTGAGTGTCTCCTGGGGCACTGCTGATACCTGGTGCCAGGCAGACATCCTGCAGAGATGATAAATTCATGGTTGTTGGTGTCCTTCTATTGATCGGCCTGAGAGTGCCATGATGTTTCTCCATGCTGTCCCTTTAAGTGCCACAGCCAGCGTATATACTGTAAATGGCCTGGGCTGGATCCCAGTGTTCCAGACCTCGCAACCAGCCAGGCACTTCCCTGATCTGCTCCATTCTGCTGTCGCTAATAAGGCAGGGGAAGCCCTACATGGTATTGTAAATATTTACTTTTAATTGCTTACTGTTTTAGAGCTAGAGTAAGTTGTTTAACCTGCCTTCTTTGCAGGATGCATTTTCCAGTGGGAGCCTCCATGTTTTGGACCAGGACTTCCCAGGTTTGGACCAATTGGGACAAATGGGGACCTCGAGGGGTCCTTAGCTCAGGTGCCTTGTGGGAGAAACTGTGAACTCTAGTGTTTGGTGCCTAAAGGGATGAATGGGAGCATAAGACTGTGACTGACAGCTCCCCCAGACAACCAGATTGCAGAAAAAATGGACTAGTCTGAGACCTATTTTCAAAAAGGGGGCGTACAACTCAAGTGTTCGAACAGAGAGGAGCGTCTAAGCTCTGTGGAGACCTATGTAGTATAGGCCTGCAATCATCTCCCGAGATCCTCTTCAATTCCAAGAGGGGATCGAATTCAAGAATAATTCATTTCTGCAGACAAAGAGGGTTGCTCAGCAAGGCAACTGAGATTGCAACCAGGCAAAGAACCGCAAGAGAAGAAAATAGAGAGTCTAATGTTTCTTCAGGTAAATGTGCTGAGGCCTGCTGTGAGGGAGGATATTATTACCCAGTGACTCCTGTTTGCCAAAAAAGGAGCCAGCCTTATGCAGCAACCAATTTGCCTACCAGCTGGAGGTGTCACCAGCAGAACTGAACCCTTCCAGAGACATTTTCCTACATGTGGGCCCTTGCCAATTCAGCCCATGCCCCATGTTCCTGTTCCAGAGACAATTTTTCCGGCAAGAGACCAGCTTCGGGGATCCAGGCCTTGCGCAGCAAATCATCGCAGGTTGCGACCACCTACAGCAAAAGGCCATGAAGTGGAGGTGAGTCGTGCTGGTCCAGTTTCCCCATGCAAGGCAACTCCAGCCAGTGGTCTTCATTTCACCAGGTCTTCATCAGTTGGTTGGGAACAGTGAGTGAATCCAGTTTAGCTTCTTGCAACCAATGTGTTTAATTATAAATGGTATCATCTGATTGCTTTCAGTTAAATTACAAGGGTTTCAATGGACTAGGCCAGCCAGACGTGGATACAAATAATTTAATCTGCTCTGCACTGTCCATGTTGTTTCTTTCCATCAAGGGCCCCAACAACAGCTGCAATGCCAGCAACCCCAGGCACAGATACTGGTCAGTCAGCACTATATTCTGAGTACCCAGTAGTTGCAAGACTGTTTACCAAAGGGACTAAATTAATTGCATGCACAGTAACCAGGTTCAAACCCGAACAGTAATCATGTGCTTAAATTTACACCCCTTCATTGTTGACACCCCCTTAATAAACCAGATTTGCTGTTTACTGTTAAACTGGCTCGTTTAAACTTACTGTGACCTTGGTAAAGGCATTGGAAAGTGTATGCATGCATTTAATATTGTGTTCAAGGGGGTTTGTCAGAAGACCAAACCCTGGTTGTAAGTGCAAGGTGTGCGAGCATATTATTAATGATTGTTGCAAACTGTCTATTGAATGTTGCTAATGGTAATCAGAAATTCACAGGTACTTGGTCACTAGGTGGCATTGTGGGTGGTTATAGCTTCCCAGAGGGCTGTACCAGTCTAGATAGGTACCCACACAAACCGTACTCTTGGTGGAGGTACTGATCCATTGTGTTTACTGAGGGTAGGAGTACCCCATTACTTGCTAATTTGGAACCCAGGCCCCTCAACCTGCTGTTAGGAAGACAGGCGGGGTAGTAGCCCTTGGAATAGTGCTATCTAGAGGTTACTTCTTGGAGGCACCACTGGGATTACTGCCCCCTCGTGGCCAAATGAAAAATTGCAACCAAACATTTTATGAGTACCACTGAAAAAATGGCTGTGCAGCAGTTAATTGGTTGGTGTACGGGGAGTGAAACTGACCCCTGGAATGCTCTCCTATTGTTAGATATACCACTGGGCACTGATAAAGACACTATCGAGGGGGCACTCTCAAAAACTGAATGTCTCGAGGAGGTTGTGGTAGTAGGTCGACAAGCTGACCTGACCACCCAAACACTAATGGTTCTAGTGGAGTGTAGCACCCCCATAGACAGTACCCAGGTGCCTAAAACTATTGCCATTGATGGATCCCTGGCAGTCTGGAGGGTGGTCACTAAGGATAGTGAGAGTCCCTCAGAGCCAGAACCCCCACCCCAATTTGAGAGTTTTAAAGAAAAGCTTGCTGTATTGTTATTGACTGAAGGGAAGGCGGTTGACATACTTCGGATGCTTTTGGGCTCTGGCAGTGGAGGTTAGGCCCCATTATGCCCCTTATTTCTCTGATTCTTGTAGAAGGTTAAAAATGTTTTCCTGGGTAGTGCCTACTCCATCCAGAGAAGATGATTGGGAGACATGGGCAGACTATTCTGCATCCTTAGTGCAAGAGTGGCAGTATACAGAGGCTGAGAAAAGAAGGAGGATTATGGAAAGCCTCAGATGGCCTGCGCTGGACACCATCCGAGCATTGAGGTCCACCAATCCTGATGCTCTTGCACAAGAATATTTGATTACCTTAGAAACTGTTTTTGGTACCCCGGAGGATGGTGAAGACCTTATGTGAGGGTTCAAAGCCACTCAGCAACAGAGAGGGGAGACCCTGTCCACTTATCTGACCAGATTAGAAAAGGCACTGCAAAGAGTGTTTAGGAGAGGAGGTTTGGCCTCAAGTGAACTGAATTGAGTCAGGCTGGACCAGATACTGAGGTCCACCAAGTATTCCAGTTTTCTGTTGCTCAAATTGAGACTGAGAGACCGTAAAGAAAATCCCCCCTCTTACATTCCCTTGATGCAGGAAGTACGAGAAGCAGAAAAGGAGGAGGAATTGGTGGATCCTTGGGATAGTGTGGCAGCTGCAAGTCCTATCCCTGGGAGGGGGCATACCCCTGATAGTATTCTGTTGGATGAAGTCCAAAGGTGTGATGTGAGGCCCACAGAGCACAAAGAGACTGTTCGGGGATTTTCTGCAATTGACAGGGATACTTAAAGAAATCAAAGAACTGAAAACTGGTGCCACCACTAAGGTAATCTCAGATAGAGGCCAAGATACCTGTCAAATCACATCTGCCATGGGAGTGGGAGCACACGCCCAGACATTAGGAGTACATGGGGACTTAGAGACATGGATGAATGAACTGTCTAGCATGGTGGAAGAATTAATGAAATGTAATGTACAACCTCAGGTCTGACAAGGACAAAGTGAGTCCCAACCAGGACCCTCAGTCATCAGTGCCTCTGCCCAGACTTCAACTATGCATGTTCCATCACCCACTAATAGTGACTATCAGCCAAGTCGAGATGAACCAGCTCAACCCAGGTGGCCCAGAAAGGTGGGTTTTGTAACAAATGTGGGAAGGATGGGCATATAAAGAGAGATTTACAATCCTGAGAGGATCCAGTCAGAGTGAGAGATAGGCTGCTCGCAGAAAAGCACACGAGGAAAAGTACTTCCAGTGATGCTCTGCCCCCACCTCGACACAAGTCTTATGTAGCAGGGTCCTTCATTCCCATTCCTACAAATAATGCTTTTCCTGAGTACTCCAAAGTGGTAGGTCCCTCCATGGAGACTACCATACATGTGAATGGCATCCCTGCCAAGCCATGTTGGACAGCAGATCTCAGGTCACTATAATATTTTAAGACTGTTATGGCCAGCATCTGTCAGACCACCCTCTACAACACCTAGACGGACAGCACATGTGAGGTTTAAGTGATAAATCTTATCCATACCTTGGTTTCTGAAGACTATGACTTTCTTTCCCATCCACTGTAGCAGGTGTGGATGAACCCATGGAGACACTGGCCTTGGTTTGCCCTCCGACTGGCTTATATGATGGGATTCCCTTATTGACTGGCACTATTGCACACATGTTTGCCCTCCTAGCACAGATGTGCTGAGAGAAGCAAGCCCAAAACACCAGACGAGCTTTATACATTCATGCAGTGGTACAGAAGGCTTATGAGATGTAGATGCAGGCCAAAGAGGATGATAAGGATGAGCCAGTGGGATTCGTCTGAAAGAAGGATTCGTCAAGTCTTGTTTTGCCACCCAAGGCACAGTGCAGTGTTAGTAGAGAGGTGCGCATGCGCAAGGATGTGGCCAACAAGATACTCATGCTGGACACCCCAGATGAGGGGAGGTTGCCTGATGGGCTACTGGTTAAACCAAGTATGCTACCAGTCTGTGCTCATGCCTATGCCAAAAGAGTTGTGGTGCAGCTTTGCAATGCAACCGACAGAGACATTGAAGTTACTCGGGGCTGTACCCTGGCCAAAGTATACTGTGCAGATACTGCTGTGTTGCCAAACAAGTGCCACAGAGATGAAGATGATGAAGTATCCCAGGATATGTTCAATTTTAGCGAGTCTCCCATCCCCAGTGAGTGGAAAGACAGAATCAGCCACAAGCTGGGGCAGTGGAGCAAAGTATTCATCTGTAAAATACGTAGGCCACATTGTGTTCTCTGAAGGCATCCAGACAGACCCCAGCAAAGTAGAGGTTTTAACCACCTGGCCAAGGCCCAACAACCTCAAGAAACTTCAGAGATGTCTGTGTTTTTGTGGATATTATCGATGCTTTGTCAAGGACTACACAAAGATAGTTCGGCCACAGCTAAACCTGACACAAGAGTATCCTCCTACAAATCAAAGGTTCAGAAGGGGCACTGAGAAGGAAGGAGACATGGTCTACTTTAAGCCTAATGAATCTTTTAGGTCAAGATGGACTTCAGATTGTGATGCAGCATTCCAAGAAATTATCTACCAGCTAACACATGCACCAATACTTGCATATGCTGACCCAACCAAGCCGTATGTACACACAGATGCCAGCCTGAGTGGCCTTGGAGCTACACTTTATCAAGAATATGAAGAGGGACTGTGCCCAGAGGCTTTTGCAAGCAGAAGCCTCACACCATCTGAAAAGAACTATCCAATACACAAATTATAATTTCTTACTTTAAAATGGACCATAGTCGACCAGTTTCATGGTGACAAGATCCTGGTCAAGACAAACAATAACCCTCTCATGTATGTCCAAACATCGGCCAAGTTAGATGCAACTGGACACAGGTGGCTCTTTGCCCTTTCAACATATGATTATTCAGTGGCGTACCATCCAGGCCTAAACCATACCGACGCTGATGCTTTCCCCAGAAGGCCTGCTTCAAGTCAAGAGTGGGTGCGAATGTCGGAACAATCCGTAAAGGCCCTGTGCCACAAGTTTGACAGGGATGAACATCCATCTGACAAGACTGTGGATTGCCTAGCTGATTGCCTGGGACCTCCAGATACCTGTGTGCTTGCAGCTTACTGTAATCTTGCAGTGTTAGATTTAAGTACATTGCCTCAAGCTCAGTTCAGCAGACATCCAAAGAGAACAGTATCACGATCCCCTGCTTAGACTTGTGCTGAATGCTATTAACATAGGGAAAGATGTTTCCAAACTACGATCCAGTGACCAAAGAACTGCTTTACTGTTTCAGGAGGGACCTAGGCTTAAGTTCGGAGAGAAACTACTATATCGAGAACTAACAAATAGCCAGGGAGAAGCGGTAAGAAAACAACTGGTGTTACCTTCAAAATTAAGCATGTGGTCTTGAGAGCCTCCATGACCAAATGGGACATTTGGGCAGCAAGAGAACTGCAGACTTAGTCCGAGCCTATTTCTACTGGCCCAGGATGAGTGCAGATGTTGACCAATATATCAAACTTGCAGCAGATGCCTTCAAAGAAATGCCCAGCCACAAAGGCAGCACCTTTGGATAACATTGCCTCTAGTGCACCGATGGAGCTTTTGTGCATTGACTTTTTGAGTCTGGAGCCCGATGCCAAGAACATTGGAAATATATTTGTTGTAACAGACCACATCACCAGAGATGCGCAGGTTTATCCAACAAATGATCAGAAGGTTGCAACAGTAACCATGGTGCTTGTTGAGAAATTCTTTGTACATTATGGTGCTCCACAGCGGATACATTCCGACCAAGGAAGGGACTTTGCATGTCGACTAATCAAAGAAATGCTATCTCTGTGGGGTGTAAAAAAGTCAACGACCACTCCCTATCACCCACAAGGGGATCCACAACCTGAAAGATTTAATAGGACGTTGCTGGACATGCTGGGCATACTTCACCCAAAAGACAAGCCAATATGGAGTCAGCAGATAAGTATAGTGGAGTCAGCCACGATGAAGTGCAGTAACTTGCAGTAATGACATGTCACAAAATCCTTGTGACAGGGTTAGTCCCTGCCACTGAGACTTAGGACCTTTTCATTTCTTTGTCTAAACATCTTTGGTTGCAACCACTATCCTTTTTCTTCTAAATGCTGTCCCTTTTATTCTGTATGGAGGCAGGCCACCTCCTTACAAAACCCCTTCTCTCCCTTTTTTATCTCTTCTTTTGTTTTCTGTACTTCTTCAAGGTCCCTACTCCACTTGGTGCTCCCTAAGCTACTTGGGAGAAGTGATGTGGCAGATAAGCTCTTGTTTAAACATAGAAAACACACCACACCATCAGTGTTTTATTTCCATTTCTTATTTGTACTCTTAGAGAAAGAAAACTCTGCCACAGCAGTATTAGGAGAGCTGGTAAAACAAATGGCTAGTTTAGATATAAAAGAAAGCCAGCAGTATAAAGAAAAAAACCCTCTTGGTGAGCATTACGAGGGGGTTATGTAGTGAGTGCTTGTATGGCTACTGCGCGACTGTTTGCACGATCGTGAAGCCCTAGCGATCGTGCGCACCCTTGCGCAGCGCCGTTTTTTTTTTAAATTATTCTATTGCCTGGAAAAAGTGTCTCTAAGAAGGAGACTTAGCCCTGTATCCAGTGCTGGCATTTTAAAAATTCTCCTATTTTCCAGGAGAGCCCATTTAAGCCTCAGATAAACACTGCAGCTGAAAGTAAAAGTGTCAGCCATAGGTTTGTTGATTTCAGCCAATGGCTTGACTGTTCCCCCCTAGAGCTGCTTCATTTTGCTCTCTTTTCAGGGAGATGGTGTAAAAGCAGTCTGTCCTGGGTTTTCCTTTCCTCTAGAGAGAACTGTGGCTCTGTTCCTTTGAAGTTCAGGACTAGACTACAGTAATCATATATCCTTAAGTCTGGAAGATTGCCAGACGGCTTGAGAAGACAAAACTTAACCCTCCTTCTTAAAAACACAGCTTCTGTTGTGATAAAAACATTTTTCAATCCTGATTTAAATAGAGGTAATTTAAATGGGGATTATTTAGGCAGTCTACAACAGGAGATTAAAATAAAATGTGAGAATATTACCTGAAGAAGGTAATGCTTTTTGCTTTAAAAATGAAAGTTGTAGTCTGTTGACTAGAAAATAAAAGGAGAGGTCTGTCTGCTAGCAGTTCTTGCAGGAGAATGAGGGTCACTATAGGGGATCAGTGGCCCATAGTGGCTCCCCTTTACACAAATAAAACTGTCAATCATTTTCTGAAATCCTGTTTGTTGTACAAACTCACTTAAAAGAGTTTATTTTTGTTATATAGAAATGTTTAGGGTTTCTTGCAATGTATAAATGATGTATTGACTATGTAAACTAATTTTGAGGGCATATTAAACTTATTTTTCTATTGAGAAGAATATTGGGTCACCTGACTAAGGAGGCAGGTATATAACTCCTACCATTCCCAGTACCAGTGGAGATAGGGTCAGTTTCTTCTGACCTAGCTGGAGGGAAGTTCCAGAGAGTGAACTAAGGAAAGTCATTAGATTGCCATTGATTTGTGTTTTATTTTGTTTCTTTTGTTTTCTGTAATATTTTTCTTTATTGGTGCTAAGTTGTTTATGAAAATAATAAACATCCCACTAAGCAAACAGTGAGTTGCACCTGAATTTGCTGCCTCTGAGTATGTTATTGTCTACCTGTAGAATCCACCTGGTAACATTTTGGTGTTAGAGTGGGATTTTCTACTGCCTGCGACGCCTTGCCAGGGAAGGGAGGTGCTGCGGCGAGTACTTCCTGGTGCCTAAAGTAGACATGGTGGAGGGTGGCCTGGCTCAAGGCAACCTCACCAGACATATGGCAGCATAAACAGGGGCTCAATTATTATCCAGTTTATTGGACGCACATCCTAAAGTTAAATGGACACCTTCTGAGAGATCCGAAGAAGGGGACCTCAGTGGGCATGGGGAAGGAATGCCCCTGGATCAGCCCCTGGAGACTGTGCATCCAGAAAAGGAAGTGGATGCCTCCTACTTCAAGCAAGCTCCCATGGAGGATGTGGGAGAATTATTGAAATGGCTGTGCGTAAGACAAGTACGGCTGGATTGAGAGAGAGAGAAATTGACCGCAGAAGACAGGACGCTAAGTGGGAGGATACAATGAGGGTGCTCCAAGTTATCCGAATAGACATGCGGAATGCCCACAAAGCCCAAGAGATATCAAGTTGGCCAGATTGCAGGACTCTGATGATACCGAAGCCTACCTAACCACCTTTGAGAGGATAGCACAAACATGTGGTTGGCCCAAAGACCAAGGGGTGGTGTGTCTTGCCCCCCCCAACTAATTGGATGAGCTCAGGTTGTATATAGTAGACTGGATATCCAACTGTCTAATGATTATGACCATGTAAAACAAGAGATCCTGAGGAGATATGACATTAGTCCTGAGACTTAGAAACAGAGATTTCGATACCTAAAAATGCAAGCCTCAGATGTCCCCAGAGATGTTTATGCGCGCTTAAAAGACTTAAGTGCAGGAGAGCGGCTAGCAAGGCAAACAGGATGTTGGAATGCATCGTAAGGGAGATCACCTCTAGGAGCAAGGAAGTGATTCTGCTGCTGTACAATGGACTGGTTAGACCACACCTTGAGTACTGTGTACAGTACTGGAGACCACACTTGAAGAGGGACATACAGCTCCTGGAGAGGGTACAGAGGAGGGCAACTAAGATGATATGAGGCTAGGGATTTGACGTATGAGGATAGACTTGAGGAGCTCTGCCTGTTTTCATTGGAGGAGAGGAGAGACGAGGACATGATTGAGGTCTTCAAGTACCTCAAGGGAATAAATAGAGGTAAACATGGAGGAATCTTTAGACTAAAGCAGGAGGTATCACCAGAGGCATGGTTTGAAGTTGGAAAGTGGAAGGGTGGAGGGGAAAAGAGGAGGAGATTTTTCACTGAGAGGGTGGCGGACCCTTGGAATTCACTGCCTAGCGAGCTGGTTCAGAGATCCACAGTGGAGGGCTTCAAGAGAGGGTAGGACAGACACAGAAAGTGGATGTCTCAGATGATGGCCTGTCCCAGCGGGGTAGGGATGGATGATAGGGGTTTCTGGAACACAAGGGGGGGGCCTCGGCACCCAACTAGGGATCTGAGGTTCGAGCAGACTCAATAGACCGTAAGGCCTAATCTGCTGGCAAATAGTATGTTGGTAAGTGACAAATGGCTACAACCTGGTAGCAAGACTGCACACCAAATCATGGAGGCAATAACCATCGAACAATTTATAAAGGTTCTACCCCAAGACGTACAGTTATGGGTGAGGAAACATAAACCAGAAGGTGCAGAGAAAACGATTGCCTTGGCTGAAGACTTCCTGACTGCTAGACCTATAAGAGGGAGGAACCGGGGGGTAGTACAACAACCCCCTCCACCAACCTGGTAAGACCTCCTTATTCCTCTCTTAATGTTAGAACACAGCCTGATTCAAGAAGAGATAGGCGAGAGAGAATCCCATTATCAGAAATAACATGTCATGGCTGCCAGAAAAAAGGCCACTTAATGAGAAATTTCCCCATAATAAAAAGAGACTCTGGACATCTTGCTCTAGCTAACTGGGCTCCTTATGTGGCAACAGTAGAAGTGGGAACACATAATGTTTTGGGCTTGCTAGACTCTGGAAGTCGTCAGACTTTGGTCCGAGCAGATCTAGTGGAGGGTCTAGAAAGAACTGGGGGAGGCACCATGGTTACTTGTATTCACGGGGATACTCATTTTTATGCCACCACCCCTTTGCAACTGACTGTAAATGGGACTTCACAGGAGTTGGCAGTTGGGATTGTTCCTCATTTACCCGTCCCTGTGATTATTGGGCAAGATCATCTGGATTTTTCAACTTTAATGGTGAAGCAGAACTGTTCACCTCTTGTGGCAGTGACAACACTGTCACAATCAAACAGCAAAGTGAACTGGGGGGCCTATTTCCATTCTCAGATGAATTGTATGAGACCCCAGGGAAAGATCGGAAGGGGAAGTCCATCAGAAGACAAGAAAAGAGAGACTGGCAAAACAAGCATTTCATGGGCCCTACACACATTAAACCAGAGACATTGGGCAATGAACAAAAACAAAATGGCACATTAACACACGTTTTTTACAGGTGGGAAAGCAACCTATGGAAGGGTTTCCAAGACGTGCAATGTTGAATAATATACTGTATAGGGAATGTATGAATCCCAGAAATGGAAACATAGTCACTCAGTTGGTTGTCCCCCTCAAATATCAAAATGAAATGATACAGTTAGCCCATGATATACCCTTGGCAGGGCATTCAGGGAGGGATACCACCCTGAGTAGACTTCTGCATAGATTTTTTTGGCCGGGTATTCATGAGCAGATAGCAGAGTATATCCAGAGTTGTCCAGTATGTCAAAAGTTTGCTCAGACAGGAAAAAAGGATTTGGTACTCCTACAAAAAATACCTTTAGTCAGTCAACCATTTGAACGTATTGCTATGGGTGTAGTAGGACCCCTGCAGACTAGCTCCAAAGGGAATAGGTTCATTCTAGTTGTTTGTGACTATTCCACTAGGTACCCCAAAGCAATACACATGCGAACTGTATCAGTATCTGGGGTGGCTGAAGAACTGGCAAAAATCTTCAGCAGAATGGGGATTCCAAAGGTGATACTTATGCACAGGGGTACCAATTTTACTTCAGTAATGTTAACTGAATTATATAGATTACTGGGGTACATGCCGTAAGAACCTCACCTTACCATCTGCAAACAGATGGGGTGGTAGAAAGGTTTGACCAAACAGTTAAGCAGATGTTACAGAAATTTGTGAATGCAGAGGGGAGGAATTGGGACACCTTTCTACCTTACCTTCTGTTTTCGTATCGTGAAGTACACCAAGCATCCACTGGGTTCTCCCCTTTTTCCCTTCTGTATGGTAGGAATCCTCGAGGGCCGCTGGATGTTATTAAAAAACATTGGGAGGAAAATCTTCAGGTAGGGAAGCAAGGAATACTTGCATGCATGACCGCTTTAAGAAAGCGCCTCCTGAAGTATGTTACCTTGGCCCACCAATCATTGTTGGAAAAACAAGTGCAGCAGAAAACCGAATATGATAAGGGGGTAGAGCAGAAGCAATTTTCTGCAGGAGAAAAGGTGCTACTTCTTCTACCAGCCACTGAAAATAAGCTGCTGATGAAGTGGCAGGGGCCATATACTGTACTCAGACAAGTAGGACCAGTTACCTATGAGCTACAGATGCCCACTAGAAGATGTAGTAAGCAAATCTATCATGCTAATTTGTTAAAAATATGGCATGAGCGGCATGGGACACCCAAAATAAATTGTTACCTCCAGACCCAGACAGATACCTCAGAACTGGACATAGCATATAGTAGGTTAGAACAGAGGGGTCAAATACAGGAAGTTTTTGTCAATCCAGCATTACCATCCCAGAAACAAGAACAGTTGCAATATCTTTTATGTACACATGGGGAAACCTTCACCAGTGTCCCAGGCAGGTCAGTTGGGGTGGAGCATGATATCAGGGTTACTCAAGCTACACCTATATATCAAAAGCCTTATTGACTACCCATTCACACCAGGGAGAAAGTTATTAAGGAGTTAAGGAAGATGGAACAGATGGGCATTATCACACCCTCACATAGCGCATGGGCATCACCTACTGTGGTGGTGAATAAGAAAGAGGGGGGTATTCACTTCTGTCTTGATTTTTGGAAGGTGAATGCTGCCTCTGTATTAGATCGATATCCTATGCCCAGAATTGATGACATTATAGACCGTTTGGGGAATGCAGCTTATATTTCCACGCTGACCGTTTGTGGAATGCAGCTTATATTTCCACACTGGACCTTACCAAAGGATACTGGCAGATCCCTCTCACCCCTCAATCAAAAGAGAAAACTGTATTTATCACACCCATTGGACTACTTGAATTTGTCACCATGCGATTTGGTCTCCATGGAGCACCTGCAACATTTCAGCACTTCACGGACCAAATGCTTCGTCCCTATACAGATTTTTGTGCTGCATACCTGAACAATGTGGTAGTATTCAGCCCCGATCGGGAAACCCATCAAAAACATCTCAAACAGGTATTTTCTGTAATCAAAAAGGCAAGGGTCACAATTAACCCTAAGAAGTGTTGCCTCGGGCAGACTGAAACCAGGTACTTAGGGTTTATTATAGGAAATGGGATTACTAAACCGGAAGTGAATAAAGTATCCGCCATATCAGATTGTGCCATACCCCAGACTAAAAAGCAGGTGCGTGCTTTCTTGGGATTGGCCGGATACTACCGCCACTTTATTCACAATTTCTCTGCTATAGCAGGCCCTCTCACTGATCTAACTAAGAAGAGGTATGCAACTAAAGTAGAATGGACCCCAGGATGTGATACCGTCTTTAGGAAAGTTAAGGTGGCATTGTGTGCATACCCCATTTTAAGAAGCCCTGATTTCAGCAAACCATTTGTAGTGCAGACAGATGCATTGGGGGTGGGGATAGGGGCAGTGCTAACCCAATTTGTACAAGAGGAAGAGCACCCCGTGATGTATATAAGCAGGAAACTACATGAGAGGGAACGTAGATATTCTACTGTCGAGAAGGAATGTCTAGCCCTCAAATGGGCAATAGAGTCTTTTAAGTACTATCTGTGGGTAGCTGAATTTGAGGTGGTGACAGACCACAACCCTCTTTGTTGGATTCAACAGATAAGAGAAAAAAAAAAGCCATGAATTATGAGGTGGTATTTGGCTCTACAGCCATACCGATTTACTTTCACACACAGAAAGGGTAGTGAAAACACCAATGCAGATGTCCTTTCCCGTTTTGGCACTGGTCTTAAGATACCAGACACAAACAAAAAGGTATCTGAGTAAATGATCATGTTCAAATGTATGGTACTAATCAATGTATCAAACAGACCCCAGGGTAAAGATAGCATTTTGTGTAATGATAAGTGCTTCGATTATTGTATTAGTGTAAAGGGACCCTGGGATGGAACTCCTGAGAGTGGGTGGGTGGGAGTTCCACCCCTCCTGGGTTTTTTAGAGGGGGAGGTTATGGTGTTGCGCCGTCCCTCTAAAGGGGGGGGAGTGTGACAGGGTTATTTCCTGCCACTAAGACTTGGGACCTTTTCATTTCTTTGTCTAAACATCTTTGGTTGCAACCACTATCCTTTTTCTTCTAAATGCTGCCCCTTTTATTCTGTATGGAGGCAGGCCACCTCCTTACAAAACCCCTTCTCTCCATTTCTTATCCCTTCTTTTGTTTTCTCTCCTTCTTCAAGGTCCCTACTCCACTTGGTGCTCCCTAAGCTACTTGGGAGAAGTGGTGTGGCAGATAAGCTCTTGTTTAAACATAGAAAACACACCACACCATCAGTGTTTTATTTCCATTTCTTATTTGTGCTCTTAGAGAAAGAAAAATCTGCCACAGCAGTATTAGGAGAGCTGGTAAAACAAATGTCTGGTTTAGATATAAAAGAAAGCTAGCAGTATAAAGAAAAACCCTTCTTGGTGAGCATTATGATAGGGTTATGTAACGAGCACTTAGGGATGGCTAAGAAGCATGATTATGCCTGTATCGATCGCTAAGCACTTCATGATCGTGTGCACCCTCGTGCAGCGGTCGTTTTGCCATTTTTTTTTATTATTCTATTGCCTGGAAAAAGTGTCTCTAAGAAGGAGACTTAGCCCTGTATCCAGGGCTGGCATTTTAAAAACTCTCCTATATCCCAGCAGAGCCCATTTAAGCCTCAGATAAACACAGCAGCTGATAGTAAAAGTGTCAGCCGTCGGCTTGTTGGTTTCAGCCGATGGCTTTACTGTACCCCCCTAGAGCTGCTTCATATTGTTCTCTTTTCAGGGAGACGGTGTAAAAGAAGTCTGTCCTGGGTTTTCCTTTCCCCTAGAGAGAATTGTGGCTCAGTTCCACTGACGTTCAGGACTAGATTACAGTAATTATTTATCCTTAGGTCTGGAAGATTACCAGATGGCTTGAGAAGGCAAGTCTTAACTCTGTTTCTTAACAACACAGCTTCTGTTGTGATAAAAATGTTTTTCAATTCTGATTTAAATAGAGGTAATTTAAATGGGGATTATTTAGGCAGTCTACAACAGGAGATTAAAATAAAATGTGAGAATATTACCTGAAGAAGGTAATGCTTTATGCTTTAAAAATGAAAATTGTAATCTGTTGACCAGAAAATAAAAGGAGAGGTCTGTCTGCTAGCAGTTCTTGCAGGAGAATGAGGGTCACTATAGGGGATCAGCAGCCCATAGTGGCTCTCCTTTAAACAAATAAAACGGTCAATCATTTTCTAAGATCCTGTTTGTTGTACAAACTCGCTTAAAAAAGTTTATTTTTGTTATATAGAAACGTTTAGGGGTTTCTTGCAATGTATACATGATGTATTGACTATGTAAACTAATTCTGAGGGCATATTAAACATATGTTCCTGTTGAGAAGAATACTGGGTCACCTGACTAAGGAGGTGGGTATATAAATCCTACCTCTCCCAGTATCAGTGGAGATAGGGTCAGTTCCTTCTGACCTAGCTGGAGGGAAGTTCCAAAGAGTGAACTAAGGAAAATCATTGGATTGCCATTGATTTGTTTTTTTGTTTATTTTGTTTTTTGTAATTATTTTTCTTTATTGGTGCTAAGTTGTTTATGAAAATAGTAAACATCCCACTAAGCAAACAGTGGGTTGCACCTCAATTGCTGCCTCTGAGTACATTATTGTCTACCTGTAGAACCCACCCGGTAACAATCCTGCATGACAAAATGGCTTAATTGCCATTGACTTACAATGGCCCCTGCAGTACACTGCAGCATTCCGTGATATTCTGCAGCATTTCTGTGTTGCATCCTGGCTGTCACATCTGTACATAAGTGCATTCCTATAATTGCACCAAAAATGATGCAGCTGGTTTCCCACCATATCAGTTAATGTTTGGTCGCTAAGCATGTCTCCCAGTGGACGTTTGCTTTGGAGTGTCACCAGATGGAATTTGAGTCGATAACTATCTGCAATATGTACACAAACTCAAGACACAGCTTAATCTTGCCTATCAACTTGTCCACACTATGACTGCCAAGAAAAAGCTAGCGAGTAAAGTAAGACATGATAAAAGGGTCAGAGCTCAAGAACTACAACCTGGAGATCATGTTCTGATGAGAAATTTGGGATTGTAAAGAAAGCATAAGATAGCAGATATTTGCAGTCACACTCCCTACATAGCCATCAGCAAGTTGGATGACCTCCCAGTTTACAAAGTACGGCCAGAAGGAGATCCCCTAGCTGTAAAGACAATCCACTGGAATCACCTCCTGCCAATTGGGTAAATTGTTATAGATACAGTACCGCTAGCCGGCCCGGTGGCACTGAGGGTTGAGGCACTGGACACCACACCTTGCACCACGCTGGTTACTCGAGTTCAGGAACAGACTCTGGTCATTCGGGGTCAGCCAGGGAGGTAAGGATTGAGTGTCCAGAGGACTGCGGTCCTTCCTCGGGGGGGGGGTTTGTGCTGCATGCATCAACACAAGAGGGCTTTGGCCCATGCCCAGGGTGCTTTGGCAGCCTCCATGGAGAAAAATGGAGGAAAAATACCAGAACCCATGATGGCCCTGGTGGGCTGGAGGATGTACCCCTCTGAGGAGGGGGGGGCAGTAGCCCCTGCCAGGTCCACAGCGGTGGTGACAAATAATGTAATGATAAAAAAATAGATTCAGTACCGCAAAGTGTTGTCCCAGCTGAGCCTGTTACTAGAGCTGTCTCTCGAAAGAAACAGTCAAACCAGTCTCCTGATACCCAGCAGACCAAGCCTTCAACAAGCAATGCTGCTATTAATGATGGCACTAATTTTGAGTCTAGTGAGAGTGAATATGGAGGTGTGTATTATCCTTCCCTTGAGCTACTGTAACTCAACTGTTCCAAAGAATTCCTTCCTGCAATGTTGGATAAAGTGCTAATGACCAAGAAATGCCAGATAATCTTGCCCTTTCAACTACTCCTGAGCCACTGAAAAGTGAAGTGCAAAGTATGACCTCTGAGGTAACTGATTCTTTGTGCCTTGTGGAACTGTTTGAAATCAAAATCGCTAGTTCTGACCAAGAAAGTGATGAACACACCGGTGAACCTTTATGTGAAACTGTAATAAGTGAGCATGGTGAACCAAATCTCATATCAGAAAGTCTTGCTGTTCCTGAGAGTGTTAACAGTGAGTGCGATTACTCAAATTTCATTGAAGTACCTCTTACTGATGAGCCAGAGTCTACAGAACAGGCAAATACAAGTACTGCAACCAACTCTGAGCAGCAAGAGAGTGCAGAGGTGCCTTTTCTGCAGAAGCTATCTTATTGGTGGACAGTAAGCCGGGATTGATCACCCTGAATGCCAGTGTTGAAAGGACTGTGCCACTGCCGCCTACAACAAGAAGATCAGGTAGAGTTGTAAAGCCGGTGGTACGCCTTACTTATGATTCACTGGGAAACCTCATGAACTTACCAATGAACGTAGTTCATAAAGGGGTATACATCACATCTAACTTCCTTCCTTCCTAAAATAGGGTTCACTGCATTTTCCAATCTAATAATCAGACTCTCCTCCCACTATCCTAGGGGTTGCTCTTACCAGGTAAAAAAGGTCAGTTGAAAAGGTACAAGCTATTTACAAGCGATGCAAATGCTCAAAGGTTTTAAGAAGGAAAGGGGTAATGCATATGGGTAACTCCTTAAATAAAGTGAAAAATGTAAATTTGAAATGTCAAGATAAAAAAATGCCATTAACTGAGCAAAGCAGTTGCTTAAAGAAATGCATTTAGAGTAAAGCATGCTATATTGTATATATTAATAGTAGAACTGTGCAGATAATGTATATAGTAGTATATGGTTGCAACCCTTACATAGTATAGTGTGTTAATAATGAACGTTGCTTATATTTTAGACTTGACACGGACACCAAATTTCGTAGGCGGGGAGAGTGCAACTCCTCCCCAATCGAGGGCTTACCTTGAGTGTCTCCCGGGGCTCCGCTGATGCTCACTGCCAGGCAGACGTCCTGCAGAGATGATAAATCCATGGTTGTTGGTGTCCTTCTGTAGATTGGAGTGAGAGTGCCAGTACTACCATGATGTGTCTCCACGCTGTCCCTTTAAGTGCCACAGCCAGTGTGTATACTGTAAATGGCTTGGGCTGGGTCCGAGTGTTCCGGAGCTTGCGACTAGCCAGGCACTTCCCTGATCTGCTCCACTCTGCTGTCACTAATAAGGCAGGGGGAGCCCTACATGGTATTGTAAATATTTACTTTTAATTCCTTTCTGTTTAGAAATAGAGCAAGTTGTTTAACCTGCCTGCTTTGCAGCATGCATTTCCCAATGAGAGTACCACTATGTTTTGGACCAGGACTTCTCAGGTTTGGATCAATGGGGACAAATGGGGACCTCGAGGGATCCTTAGCTCTTGTGAACTCTGGTGTTTGGCACCTAAAAGGACAAACGGGAGTATAAGACTGTGACTGACAGCTCCCTTAGCCAACCAGATTGCAGGAAAAACAGACTAGTCTGAGAACTGTTTTCAAACGGGGAGTACAACTCGAGCGTTCAAACAGAGAGGAGCATCTAAGCTCTGTGGAGACCTACGTAGTATAGGCCTGCAATCGTCTCCTGAGATCCTCTTCAGTCCCAAGATGGCCAAGAGGGGGTCAGATTCAAGAATAATGCCTTTCTGCAGATTAACAGGGTTGCTCAGCAAGGTGGCTGAGATTGCAACCAGGCAAAGGACTGCAAGAGAAGAAAATAGAGTCTAATGTTTCTTCAGGTAAATGTGCTGAACCCTGCTATGAGGGAGGGTCTCCTGTTTGCCAAACAAGGAGCCAGCCTCACGCAGCAACCAATTTCCCTTCCAGCTGGAGTAGTCACCAGCAGCAGAATTGAACCCTTTCAGAGACATTTTTCTGCATGTGGGCCCTTGCCATTTTGGCCCATGCCACATGTTCCTGTTCCGGAGACAGTTTTTCTGGTGAGAGACTGGCTTCAGGGATACAGACAGTGTGCAGCAAATCATCGCAGGTTGCGGCCACCTACAGGGAAAGGCCATGAAGTGGAGGTGAGTTGTGTTGGCCCAGTTTCCCCATGCAAGGCAACTCCAGCCATCGGTCTTCATTTCGCCAGGCCTTCATCAGTTTGTTGAGAACAGTGAGTAAATCCAGGGTAGTTCCTTGCAACCAATGTGTTTAATTATAAATGGTACCATCTGATTGCTTTCAGTTAAATTACAAGGGTTTCAATGGACTAGGCCAGCCGGACGTGGATACAAATAATTTAATCTGTTTTGCACTGTCCATGTTGTTTCTTTCCATCAAAGGCCCTAACAACAGCTGCAACGCCAGCAACCCCAAGCACCAATTCTGGCCAGAAAGCATTACATTCTGAGTACCCAGTAGTTGCAAGACAGTTTACCAAAGGGACTAAATTAATTGCATGCACAGTAACCAGGTTCAAACCAGAACAGTAATCAGTTGCTTAAATGTATGCCCCTTAATAAACCAGATTTGCTGTTTACTGTTAAGCTGGCTTGTGGGCGTATTATTATTTGGTTTAAGCTTACTGTGACCTGGGTAAAGATATTGGAAAGTGTGTGCTTGCATTCAATACTGTTTTACAGGGGATTCCAGGGTGTTTGTCAGAAGACCAAACCCTGGTGGTAAGTGCAAGGCGTGCAAGCATATTATTAATGACTGTTGCAAACTGTCTATTGAACGTTGCTAATGGCAATCAGAAATTCACAGGTACTTGGTCACTAGGTGGGATTGTGGGTGCTTATAGCTTCCCAGAGGGCTGTACCAGTCTAGATAGATACCCACACAAACCGTACTCTGGGCGGAGGCAACAATCCACTGTGTTTACTGAGGGTAGGGGTACCCAGGTACTTGCTGATTTGGAACCCAAGCCCCTCAGCCTGTTGTTAGAAAGACAGGCAGGGGTAGTAGCATTTGAAATAGCACCACCTAGGGGTTCCATGTATTTGCTATGGACACTCAGAAATTTAGGAGTAGGCCTCCGAGGAGTCATGCTTGAAGGTTTCATTCTAGCACTTATGCATAAGACTGTGTAACCATTTTTTCTGTAAAATCTGACACCTCTCAGTGATGGTATGCACCTTTCTGTTCCTTGCCTATACAATCAAAAGCTACCAGGTTTGCCTGAAGATATTGTGCCAAAAAACGCAGAGAATGCAATTGGGTTTTCATCAGAGAAGTGTCTCGATTTTCTCTTTGAGACTAGGTGCTGACACCTCAATGAGCCTGGGACAATGATCAGGCTGCAGAGAAGCGGAAACTGTAAGTGTTTAAGTAACTGCACAACGCAGGGTCTCTTGACACACTGGTCCTCCACCCTTCATTGTAAGATCAGAGACCCATTGATATAAAACAAAAATCCTGGCTATAAAGTACCCCTGCACCACGTGCTAACAGGGGCCCAGGGTTCCACAGGTTTTCCACTTTTTTTTTGTTTTGTTTTTTTTGTAACTCTTTTCCCTCCTGGTCCAAGAATCCAAGGGATTCTCTCGGGCATCACCTGGTAGCATCTCCTGCCTGGCCTGAGACCCTCCCAGCCCTGGGTCCCCTTCCAGAGCTCTGCACCCACAAACCTACCTGATGAAACCCCCTGGCTTGTGCCCCCATGGCAGGACCATCTCCACTCCTCAGTACTCCTTAAAATCCAATTTCACAGTCTCGGTCTGATGGGGTGGAGGATCGAGACCCAGGTGGGTGGGGCCCAATGGTGGGCGTGGGAGCTGAGGCGCATTGTCACCTGCCCACGGACAGGGGTATTTCCGTGTACTTGTGATGCCTTGGCCCCTCCCCCCCAGGAGGTGCAGATGTGCAATGACATCCAATGCAGGATACACGCCCTCCCGCATGCATCTTCGTAGACATTGGTCAACACTCCCTCTCCATGCCTCTGCATGGCCCTGACTGTAGCGCACCATGCCTCTACCTGTTGTCGCTGATGCCAGGGAACCACACACCATCCTTCCCCAAGAAAGGAGAGCTGTCCTCCGGAAGCTGAATCCTCTCTCCCCCTGACAACCCCCGGAGACCCAAGGTTGCTCCCGACCCCCTGTCGTCGGCGTGGTAAGAGGTAAGATGTTGGTGCCTCAGCTCTCTACGCCACCGGGCCAGTGAGGTTTTTCCATTTTGACCACTAGGTAAAGCAGAGAACAATAGAAAGAGCAGAACCAAACAGCATTTGAACTGCTGTCTGCTACAGTACATGGCACACAACAGCAGGCAGCAAAGAAAGAATGAAACAAAGAAATTTCAGTAATTAAACAGTTTTTTTTTTTCTAATGGTGTTAGTACCAAACAGGCTACAAAAGGTGGAGATTCCACCAACTATACACATACCCACAACAATATCAGTCAATCAGTTTTTATGTTCGCTTGCGCGCATGCGCAAGGAACGTCTTGGGAGAATGGGACACTTTGGAGGTGTGCCCCTGCTCTCCAATCCCCAGCTCCATTGAGCAGGTGTGGCAGTCCTGCACCAATCGGTAGCGGTGCTGTGTATGACAGCGATGGTCTTCTCTTCAAAGAAAACCACATGTCATACCTAACACTGGCGTCCATAAATCTCCCAAATCTTTGCTGCCATGCTGAGGCCCCACCTCCAGCGTGGCAAACATCCGTCCTGCGTCGTCTGCCGGCGGGTGCCCCAATCCCATCGACCCATCGCCCCTAGTTATCTTCACACGCTGGGAGCCCATCCCAGCGTAGCAAACGGCCCCACGTCGTTTTTTTTAAACCTGTAAATTGAAAGCGGTCCCACGAGCGCTCCCAGGCCCCCTCCCACAACCGCACCCACCCACTGCGCACCCCATCCCACACCCCATCCCATACTTACCTCCGGAGCTCGGAGCGACGATCTTCATGGACCGGGAACACGTCTGCACTCTTCAAAGCCGACCGCGAACTGAGGAAATGCCGGTAAGCTGTATAATGGGCTAGATAAGGGTTTTCAACTTTATTGCATATCTCAGGCATTTTTGAATTTTGCACCAAATTTCAATATAGTTTGGACTTTCATGATGATGTCACTGTCATGGTATCATTCGCCCGGGGGTGACTTTGCAGTCACTGTGTGAAATCACTTCGGCCTGAATAATGCCATGACAGTGACATCATTCATGAGAAGGGTCCCAAAACCCGATGTTGAAAATTTGGCAAAATTCCAAAATGACTGTTTTACGAGCTTGCATTGCGCAGTTCCTACGCAGGCTCGTAAGTTCGCGAATTTTAAATATTTTCACTCCAGATTTTCAACATTGCCATTTTACCACACCTCCTTATGAGCAGTACAGCTGTCATTTTTCACATCCTGCCCAAAATGTGTTTCCGCCCATGTAGCGCACAATGGCGCAGTTGGTGTGCAAAATCAATGTATGGGACACATTAAGAAATTCATAGTGACACTGTTCATGAGCAGAGGTCTTAAAATGGCTACATTGAAAATGTGGTGAAAAAATTCCTAAAATGACTGTTTTACGAGCATGCGTTGCGCAGTTCCTACGCATGCTCGTACGTTTGCGAATTTTCAATATTTTCACTCCAGATTTTCAACATTGCCATTTTACCACACCTCCTCATGAGCAGTATAGCTGTCACTTTTCACATCCTGCCCAAAACATGTTTCTGCCCATGTAGCACACAATGGCGCAGTTGGTGTGCGAACTCAATGTATGGGACACATTAAGAAAATCACAGTGACACTGTTCATGAGCAGAGGTCTTAAAATGGCTGTGTTGAAAATGTGGTGAAAAAATTCCTAAAAATTACGGTTTTACGAGCGTGCGTTGCGCAGTTCCTACGCACGCTTGTAAGTTTGCAAATTTTCAATATTTTCACTCCAGATTTTCAACATTGCCATTTTACCACACCTCCTTATGAGCAGTACAGCTGTCATTTTTCACATCCTGCCCAAAATGTGTTTCCAGCCCATGTAGCACAAATGCGCGTCGGGTGTCGCGAAATCAATGTATGGGACACATTAAGAAAATCACAGTGACACTGTTCATGAGCAGAGGTCTTAAAATGGCTGTGTTGGAAATGTGGTGAAAAATTTCAAAATTACGGTTTTAGTGCGGTATGCGCAGTTCCTACGCACGCTTGTAAGTTTGCGAATTTTCAATATTTTCACTCCAGATTTTCAACATTGCCATTTTACCACACCTCCTTATGAGCAGTACAGCTGTCATTTTTCACATCCTGCCCAAAATGTGTTTCCGCCCATGTAACGCACAATGGCGCAGTCGGTGTGCGAAATCAATGTATGGGACACATTAAGAAAATCACAGTGACACTGTTCATGAGCAGAGGTCTTAAAATGGCTATGTTGAAAATTTGGTGAAAAAATTCCTAAAAATGACTGTTTTACAAGCGTGGGTTGCGCAGTTCCTACGCACGCACGTAAGTTCACGAATTTTCAATATTTGCACTCCAATGACTTCCAAATACCTAAACAGTACATAGAAGCAAGCAACATTCGGCATTGACAAATGCTTGTTCTTCTTTGTCACTGATTTTTTTAAGCCATGTCCAAGTGCCAAAGTCCACTGCAAATACCTGTAAGCGAACGTTCGGCATTGACAAATGCTTGTTATTTATATATCACCCCATCAAGGAGCTGTAGGCGCAGTACATAAAAAAAACATAAAAACACAGATGAACTTTATTAATAAACATTAAAATCTAATACCAATTAAAAGATAAAAACCCTTTTAGCCAGGTCCATAAAAAGTCAAGGAAAAGAGAGGTTTTTAAGGCCACCACTGATGAAATGTGGCGGAGATTTATTTATTTATATAAGAATTTTACCAGGAAGACATACTGAGCAGAGAGCCACTTGATTCCAGATGCATTCTGGAGATGAAAAGGAAGAAAGGAAGTTCCGCAGTCAGGGAGCAGCCATGGTGAAGGCTCTAGCCAGAGGAAATTTTAAGCAGGCCCGTGGAACTTCCAAAAAATCTCCCCAGCAGAACGGAGAGGACAGCCAGGGGTATAGGGTTGCAGAAGGTCTTTTAGTCCGGCTCCAGAAAAGCACAAATAACATAGACAATTGAATTATTACTTTTTGCTCCCTGGGAGAGGTGACATCAGTCATTGCACCAGGTTTATGCAATGAGACTTAACATATCAAAATTGGTACAATTGTCCTTTTTGTTTGTTTTGCAACCCACCTAATGAGAACAAGCAGGCAATTAATACAGGACATGGCCTACTTTTGCCTGAAAAAATGTTGTATGATACTGTTTTTCTTTTTTCCTCCCACTCAATCACGTGTTATCCATCGCAGGCCTGCCTTTACTCTTCTCAATATGGGGCCTGTCCATATGTTAGCAGTCATCCTGAGGGATTTTCTGTGCCCCTGTTAGCCTCCCTAGATGTTTCTTATCCTATTCACTTTACATGTGATGGGCCAAGATTCCTGCCATAAGCCCATGCTGGAGGAACTCAGGTAGTAGCCAGTTGGAGCCCATGCCAAGGTACATTTCGGTGCTTTCTAGTGAGCAAGGGACATTCCTAGCTACACCACCACCTTGTAACAGGCGCAGCCGCCCCATTACAGTCAACCCACCAAAATATAAGTAAAATAAAGGGACCTGCTTGCCCTAGGGAGCCAAAGGTAGGAGTCCAAAGGGGTGGCACATGTTGTACCTGTAAAATAAAAGATAGAAAAGGGGTCACAAAGGATCTGCAGCTCTCAGGGGGACAAACTGGGTGGACAGGACAGACATAAAAGTATACTTATCTGGTGAAGGTAGGAGCCCTCGTCTGGTCAGATCTGCAAAAATAAAAAGAGAAAATAGGTTAGTTAAGGAGGAAAAGCATGTAAACGAGAAGAAATAGAGGAAAAGGGAATAAGGTTTGGGGAAGGGGACTCAGTCCCTTTTCCCCTGTATGTTAGAGTGGCCAGTCATTTACTTAGTAGCCCAGGTGGGCTAGTGAAGTCTAGTGGGGGGTTAGTGCCCTTTTGTTAAATAAGAGGAGGCATTGGTGGTTAGTGGGGCTTGGAAATGCCTTGGGGGGGCCACAGTGTAAAGGTTAGCCCTGGGAGTCTAGTGGGCTACCATCCTAATGAATGGGGCTATTGTTGTTTTATATAAATTAATATTCCACTCTGGGGTCTAGTGGGAGCTCCCTGAATCTTTTTATGCTGTAGGCATTGTTTAGTGTAGTGGCAGCAGGAGGAATACGCTGGGCTGCAGTTGCAGCCTGTTGATAGTGTGATTGCGCTTGAGAGAGTGCCTGTGGGTACTCAAAGCTCCCAGCCCACACGGAGCTCAAGCTGTGGCCTACTCCACACAGGTGGGAGACAGAGGGTCAGAATAGAGTCAGCAGGAGGTGGAGGAGCCAGTAAATGAAGCGCTTCCTCCCAGTCCCACCTTCCCGATCACCTCTCCGGTGGCAAAATTTTCAATTTAGTTTATTTATTTATTTATTTATTTACGTAGTAATTCAGATACAACCTTTGAGTATACACTCTTTTACAAAGGTTCATGTCAGTATATAAAATGGCAGAGACATAACAAAAGCTTGACAGTTAATGCAAAACATGAGATTGCTATGTAATACAGAAAATAGATAAATAATACACTTGAGTAACCTAGACAACTGAAATTAAACAGCTGGAGGAGATTCCCAATTAGCAACTTACGGCATAGCTGCCCCAGAGGGGCCTGTCAAGGTAGAGTATCAGAAAGGTTAGGAGAAGGAAAGGGGGAGCATACGAACAAAATTTCCCAATTAGGAATGTATGGCATAGCTGCCCCGGGGGGCCTGTCAAAGTAGAGTATCAGAAAGGGTAGGAGAAGGAAAGGGGAGAGCATGCGAATGAAGTTTCCAAATTAGCAATGTACGGCATAGCTGCCCTGGGGGGCCTATCAGGTAGAGTATTGGAAAGGGTAGGTGAAAGAAAGGGGGGGAGAGTGCAAACGAGGGGTAGATATTAGCGAGAGAGAGAGAAAGAGGAGAGGAGAGAGAGAAAGAGAGAGAAAGGGATTGGGAGACGAAGAATATTTGGGGGGAGTGCGTGGAAACTGGAGGTGTTGGGGGCCCCCTACAGGGCTTAGAGGCAGCCAAGGGGACAAAGCAGTAAGGAGCTGCTGTTAAGTAAAGCCACACTGCAGCATTCATGAGAGTCAGGGGGGTGTTCCTGGAGAGAGTGCTGGGAAGACGGAGCCACCAGTTGTAGTAAAGCCACTCCACAGTAATGTAAGAGCTGGTGCGGTGTTTAGAGAAGCTGAGCAGCAGAGTGGCGGGTGCCATATGTTGAGAGCCACACTGCAGCTTGTGCAAATATCAGGGACTAATTTTTAAAATATAAATTAAACACCTGCAAGGGATGCAGGTAAGGAACAGAGTGCTCCCCGAGGGAAGAAATAACTGAAGCTGTACCGTGGCTATGCGTAAGCCCCGAGGGGCTTTGTATAAATGTGAACTGAGGGGGAGGGAGCAGAAACAAAAAAAACAGAGAAATAGAGCACTTTTGGGCTGGGAAGATCCCACTAATAGCAGCAGCCAGCAGAGAAGCCCAGAGGGGCATAAATGCATGAATAAATAATATAATGAAATGGCTACATGGGGTAGAAAATGCAGGGAAGCAAACAGTCCAGGGGTAAAACTCCAGACAGGCCATGTTGATATGAGCATGCTGGCTTGCACAGACATCCTGACATCAGCACCAGGAGGCAGGATCATCTAGACAGCAAAGGAAAGTTCCCAGGTCGCACCTGTAAAAAAGCTTTCAGCTTAGTGTGCTACTCCTGGTTAAACAAGCTCTGGCACAGCCACTACGACTGTGAATGCATTAACTAGATAAAGGTGTCTCATGGGCTTAAACATAAACATTTATTTATTTATTTTAAAAATATCAGATTTACAAACATTTGAGTCAGAGATTAATTTACAAAGGCACCTCATTGAAACTAATACAAAGACAGCACAGTTAAGTCCAAAAACAATGGCTCGGAGAGCAGACAGTTATAACAGTCATTCACTGGAGATACATGGGTAGCAGTAGATAAACAGATTACATAGTTTAGGCACACAGGCACCACATCAGGAAGACCAAAGCAGTTCAAGCAATATACAATAGCTAAAGCAAATAGACATTAGGAGTCAAAGAGAAGCCCAGAGTGTTCACATGAAGGCTGTTGCATACACTAACTGAATCAAAGTATAGTACATTGAGAAAGAGTATATTTAAGCAATAAGGCATGACAAGGTATGTGTTATCATGTAATAATGTCACTCCTGGGGTGGGTTGAAGCATGCAGCGAAGCCGAGTATTTATTTATCTGCACGTATTTATTTGATCCACTGGATCAGCAATATTTGTACAAGCTGTGCCCAGTGCAGATTTTACAACACTGGTCCTGGTCTGGTGATCTGGGTTTTACCCATACCACACTGCATATGGCTTAGTGATATACTGTACAGATGACTGCAAAGTCTATCCCATTGAAGGCTGAAGTTTCAGAAAACCATTATGCTACAAATATCAAGACTCACTCCTTCCCTCACCCCCAGTCACAACTAATCCTCTACCAAAGTCATGCTTAAATACTGGTGCCTCTACATCCACGCCACTAAGCTTTTAATGCCAACATGCTTCTTCTGCTGCTGTGAGTTAAACTCTTTATTTAAAAACATTTTGTTGAGAAATTTTTGTTTTAGTATATCCATGGTCAGGAAAAACGAATTTGTAAAAGAAACCAAAATCCCCATTTACCAGTTCATTGAATCACAATACAGCATGTTATGAATGTTTCAGATTCTATGTGCAACCTACAATAAGTCAAACAGAAATTAGACACAAATGCCTACCTATTTGCAGGTGAAGCAAATGTGGCTATTATCATTCGGTTGTAAACACCTATAGTCACTGCCAGAATTCACATTGCTAAACTCCGGATAAGTATGACAAGTTTTCTAAATACTGGTACCTTATCCAGCTGTGTTCTGATTGGTGTGTGTGTGTGTGTGTGTGTGTGTGTGTGTGTGTGTGTGTGTGCGTGTATATGTGTTTAAATATGTAACTTTCTTTAGTATATTGCATAGCACTGTGAATCCTGGCTGTAGTATTTTTTTCTGTGCTGTGGCTAAGCAAGACACTGTAACAAGACACTGGCCTGCTGTAGGGGCTATTAGACATCAAACCAAAGGGTACACTGTGAAGACTAACTTGGAGAAGATGCAATAAACAAACTTGAATGACAGCCCCCAGATGTCATAAAGCACCCAGGAAAAATCAGAAAAAACTCCTTTAACAGCCTAGGCAGAAAAAAAACACTGGATTGAAGTGAGAGCTCAAAACTGGTAGTAATACATATATTCCTGATTTTAACATGCAGTTTTCCTTTAAGAAGATTCAGTAGAATATAAACAGTAGCCTAAAACTGCCTGTCTGAGAATGAAGTTGGTATATTATTTGGAAAAAGGGAAGGCTAGGTCTCTTGTTATGCAATGCCCTGTAAAGTAAAACACTGACTGCTCTTAGGATGGTAATGTCAAATGCTGTGAGGTGCCATGGGTAACTTGTTATGCAGAAGGTTCCAGGAAGTATTTAACCCATTCTGCTTCTATGGTGTCTGTACTATCCATTTGTGCAAGGCAACTCCACTTCTCAAACTTAAAAGGAAAAATACACTTCATCACAGACTGTGTTTACCAAGCACTGTGCCCATGATTAAAATAATTTGAACCCTATCCCCCCAAAAATGTGCCCTTACATAAACATGCATGATTTATCTATAAAGACAATTAAAAAAATGTATTTCTAAATGCATTAGTAACATCAGTGCTTTCAAGGTTATCTGTAAAGACAATTAAAAAAAATGTATTTCTAAATGCATTAGTAACACCAATGCTTTCAAGATTTTGAAACTACTAAAAAGACAAATTATATATATATAGATAGATAAAATATGGTAAACAAATATTGTTAATCCCAAAAGCTGAACTTTGTTTTTGGTATATAAATGTTTAAGAAATACCTGAAAGCTGTCTATTTTCCTTAGTTTTTAGACACTTCTTAGTCTTTCCTTTTGAGACACCAGGTGACTCTGATAATCATTTGTTCCAAGGGTTTTTAAGTCTGTGAAGGCATTTTAAGTATCTTCTGTTCTAGTCCTTAACAAAATGCAAGGACTCCACAGAATTGTTCTGTTCCTTGGTCCACATCCCAAACATGTAAGTCTTCTTTCAGGATGATAGATCCACCTCATGCCCCTCCCAAATGAATAAAAAAAAAGTAGGTATGGACCTTTTGGAGCTTCTTGGGTGGAGGTGGGATGGACCTTACTTCCCCCCAAAAAACAATGTTGCCTCCCACTACTCGGGTTTCAATTCTTGTACCACCCATTTAAGAAAGAAAATAGTACCCTGCAACCATTGACTAACATGAAAGCATATTTATTTGAGGGTGGAAAACATTTCTTGGAGGAGGGTAAGGCGGAGGAAACTATTTACACCTTCAGTCAGTTCCACGGACAGAAAACATGACATCACTCCTTTTGTACATGCAATACTCCTGTAGGCTTCGCCCACAGTCGTAACAACTAAAAAAAAAAAGAGAGAAGAGGGGGCTAGCTTTGGCAGCCCCAAACAGTTAAACAAATTATTAATTTGAAAAGGTGTGAGGTGGGTTTGCTGGGGAATCGCCAGCCCTATCTACCCACACCATAGTTTATCAGTGTTACTTCAGGAAGGGGGTAAACAAGGGCCTTCAAAAGGGGAAAAACAGCAGTTTGAAGGAGCCAGCTCGAGACATTTCTGCCTCTAGGGGAGCTCAAGCTCTTTCCTGATTGGCCGCCAGAGGGCTTGGTAACAAAAAGCACCAATCAGGTGTCGAGTATGGTGGGCTAAAGGTCTAAGGAGGTGTAGCTCGGGAGCTTTTCTGTCCTCCTTACGAAGCTGACAGGAGTGCTGTGGGGGGCCTCTGCCACAAGCAACTCCTACATGAAGAAAGAAGGGGAAAAAAGTAGAGAAAGTTTAAAGTGACAGGATAGTCAGATATGGGGCTATGACTGCGAAGGTAGAAAAAGTAATTAGACATGAAAAGTTAGATTCATTTCTTTACAGAGCTGTTGGATCTTGACAGTCCAACCAAAGGAGGAGTGAGAGAAAGTCCATCTATTTTTTCAGTTAACTGCCAAAACACTTCAAAGAATTTGTTATTTTATAGTTAAAAGTTTGTAGGGAGTTTCATTTGCCCAACAGAGGACCACAAAAGAACACAGGTGCAGCAGAGCAGAGCCAGAGGACCAAGGGTGCAGCTGATTCATCACAGGACTTCAGAAGACGATGCCTCACCAATCCTTGGCCAGGGCAGCACATCGAACACTTCATCATCCTTATGGACTTCACCGTTTGGATTGAGGTAGCAGGGACTCTGTGACTTCTACAAGAAACTTGAAATAATTCTGGGACATTTTACTTTTATCTTGGGTGTGGGGTGAGAAATGTGTGATGCAAAATGTTCTAGATGTTTTGTCAGGGAAAGAAACTGATACTCATTTTGTACAAATGTTATTTTACTGTTTAGGCAGCGCAGCCATTTTCCTTGTCACTGATAGAGCATTTACAGCAATAAGAAATAACAGTTATTTATAGTCTGCTAATGTAACCCCTAGGTGGCACTATCCCAAGGGCTACTATCCCTGCCTGCTTGGCTAGTAGCAGGTTAAGGGGCCTGAGTTCTGAAACGGGTGCCTCCATCCAGAGGTCAGGGTTGGTAATGGTCAAGCTAACCTGGGCACAGCCCTCCGGGACACTGTAACCCCCCTCTTTCCCCTCTAGTGGCCTGAACACTGTACAGTAATCACTTTCACAATACCTCTGGTATACCACACAAGCGCCCACACTGTTTGCGCTTACCACCAGGGCTGGTTCCTCTGGCTCAACCATGGGGACCCCCTGTAAAACAAGGTTATGCACAGCAAATAGCAACAGTACAGTACTTTGAGCACAGACTGGAACCACAGTCAGATTATATGCAGAAAAAGTTAGATCTGATTTATTCAGCGACTTGAACAAGGAAGGGGCAAAATCAGGTCAATTAGCTTAAAGGTTATATCAATCAAGTAGTTATGCATGTGCTTTGAGTCCCCCCACACAGTCCACCTCTGGGTACCCAGGTGGAGAAGAGATGGGCTAGCCATGGCCATTGCCAGGGGTTGCAGCTGGTTGGGGCCCTGTGATGGAATATACAACATGCACAGTACACAATATTTGTGATCTGGAGCCAGAGGGCTCAGTTCGGAAAGGAAACGAAACAACAAGACAATCAGATGACACACTCAGATTAAGCTGTTGTTGCAGGGAGCTACCCTGGTATTTACTCACGATACCCAAGACTGGACACAGGTTGGACGAAAATCAAGACTGCAGGTGGTTGATCTGGAATGCCAGGAGAAGCAGAACCCACATGAGTCGCAGAGGCGTCGTTCCTGTTCAAGCGTGGAGCAGGGGGCTGATCCCCAGGCAGGTCCTTCATCGATGGCCTCTCTGTGCAGTGTGTAGTCTGGCTGGGCTAGTCTGGCAAGGCCCAGACCACATGGAGACAAATTCGGATGCAGTCCATTTTGGGCTAGATACAGCTTCCAGCAAGCAGAATACAGTTCACATAGTGGGGGACTAACTCACAACCCACTAGCAGGCTCATAGCACATTTATATGTAAGGGAATTCTACTGTACCAGGCAAAGCGCTCCCCGGTCACAATCGCAAAGTCTCTGCACACACTGGGAGCTTAGGGGTAGCTGGAACTCCTGACAGGCCGATAGTATTCAGCAAAATCTTCGGTCTTCTTCAGGTTGAGCCTGGCCCACTTCAGTAGCTTACTTTAGTCACACAAACTTGGATTTAGTCCAAAATAATTCTCTTCTCTCCCTCTCAGGAGCAGCAGGCAGACATGCAAGCCAAACATTCAGCCTTTTCCCAGTTCTCCCATGTGAATCCACTCAGGATTGCTGCTCAGAATTACTTCAGCTCCTCCTTCTTGAGCTTCCAGCTCAGAACTAACTGAAAACTCCAAGCAGTCTGGGACTTCCCCAAGATCTAAAAGATTTGGTTGGCTGATTTGTCTGTCAGTCAAAGTAAGTGCTCCCCCTTCAGTTGCAAAAAAGGTGCAAAAAAAGCTTAAACCACAGTTCCTACAGATTTTGAATTCAGGGCAGCTCCTGTAGTCCGGCTACATTTTAGGTCCCACCAGAACTGATTGGTCTAATTTGCAGTCCAGGACCAAGATAGTGGAGACAAACAAAACAGGCCTTGCTACAAAGAAAGCAGGTTAGACAAGCTACATTATCATTATCACTCTAAATGAGTTTCATTAAATAGTTACATCTTTCAACAGAGCTCCCTCTCAGATTACTTAAGCTGCAATTAGGCAGCTCTTAAAGAGACAGTACACAGGGGCTATATAGGCTCTGGCAATCACATTTAAACTGCTAAAACGTAGGACACCAGCCTGGCAGTGAGCATTTAGGCAAGATCAAGGAACACTTTTTAGGAACCCCCATTTGTAGGGGAGTTACACTAAATAGACTGGCTCTAATTTTGAAAGAGATTTCTGCCTCTGTGGTAATTCCTATAGTACTGTTGTTATGGTTTGAATTTTATAACCCCAATTAATATCTGCCAGCCTTGTAACTAATCTTCCTTGCAGATAGCCAGACTCCATCATCCAGGTAGGTGAAAGCAGGGCGCGGGCAGGTGTTACAACCTGGTTCCACCCAGTAGCCAATCTAAACACTCTTGTGCCCTTGCACCACCCAACAACAGCCTTGAACTCTCCCCTGCCATGCCTTTTGCAAATGATTGGGGGGAAGGCCTGACAAGAGCCAGCAAAGGGTATGTGGGCATCAGTGGCTGCAGCATATCCTCCCCAAAGAATTAGTATGTCCACCCTGGACTTTACTGCAGCCTTCTGCCACACCCAACTAGGATCTGGGCTCGGGCAATGAACCCATGTCCACTGCATGACATATCTGATCTCTAGGTCTTCCAGCTGGTCAAGGGGTCACATCTGTAGGAGACATCCAGGAATGCAACACGTCCCAAGTACAACCCTGCAGGGTCATCACTGAGTGAAAACTCATGTCCAAGTATGGGGCTTGGACCTACAACCTTGTAGCCCAGAGGTAACAGTCCTACTTACTGAGCCATACTGTTCTAGTGTTCAGACCCCTATCTCTGTCCATCCTTGTGACAAACCTACTACAGCACAGGAGCAACTTGTTACAGGGTTGAACTGCATGGCTTAATCTATAAGTTATATTTTGTTTCAAATGTTACTGGAATTTTATTTGGCAATCCGTTTGGAACAAAGTGACCCATGGAGATCTGTATTCTTATCAAAATATTTTCAGGGGGAGTTATGGTAACTATTTGACTGTACTGCTATTAACAATTTCTAGAGAGTCTGTACATAAGTTCAAAAGAGTGTAAATACTTGAGAGGTTCTACTCTGTGTGTGCATGGAGACCAAAGAACTCAGCGATGAAAGGAAATCTTGTGAACAGAGCTGGACTCCCCAGTAAGAAGCATATCAGTAAAACATGTTTAATGACAACAGAGATTCTGAACAAGCAGAACTATGCATTGCTCCTTCTTAAAGATGAGGGACGGGAACCCATTTTAAATATGTGTACCTTAATATGCTTTAATTACTCTTTCTTTCAGTGGTGTTCCCTTAAAGAAATTGTTCTGTTACTTTTTTGTCACCGAGTCCTCCATATACTCACCCATTTCATTCATACTGCTGACAATTTCTGTTTGTTGACATTTTATGATGTTCGTCTCCAGTGGTGTCATGCCCATAGGACATGGGAAGGGGCATTCTCACCTGGCCCCCCCAACTGAACTGTTAGTAAAGGATTTATTTTATTAGGACACATAGGTCCACTGCACTGCTACACAGATGTTTTCAAAACTGCAAGGCTGGCTAGGGAGGCTGGTGTTAAAGGTGATTGATAAATGTCCCCCAAGCCTAGTCTAGCCCAACCAAACTCTGAGTTAGGCATTTCAAGATATTAATGAGTAAAAGCAGAAAGGAAAAGAGACCATTATGGTTGTTTAAGGAAGCGGCAATGGTGGTGAACAAAACCGGGTGGCATTCATGAGGTGTAAGGAAACTAGGAAGGAGAACAGGGAGGTATACCGAGTAAAGCCGAGAGGAAGCAGGTAATGTGGTGAGGGGAGCAAAGGCGCAGACAGAAGAAAGAATCACCAAATGGGTCACTAGGGGAGATAAAACTTTCTTCAGATACCAAAGTGAGACAAGGAAAGCAAGGGGAGGGATAGTGAGGATTAGAAGGGCAAGGGTGGGGCAGACTTTGCAGAAGAGAACAAAGAAAAAGCAGACACCCTAAACAGGTGCTTCTGCTCCGTCTTCACAGTGGAATTAGGGGGGACAGACCACCAGGGAGTAGTAGGAACAGGGTGGGGGTGGAGATGGACACAAGTTCATTTTCAGAGGAAGGAGTCCAGATGGGACTTGCAGCTCTGAAGACGAACAAAGTTATGGGACCAAAATCATGCACCTAGGGCACAAGAATCCAGGCACTGAGTATAGGTTAGGTGGAGGTACTGACAGTCACTCAACAGGAAAGGAACCTTGGGGTTAGCACATTTGACAATCTCAAAGTGGAGTGGTAGCTCCAGTAGGAGGATGGAAGTGGCTGCCGCTGTATCGCTCACTGGTGAGACCCCACTTGGAGCACTATGTTCAGTTTTGGAGATCGCACCTCAGAAAGGATATACTCATAGTGAAGACAGTACAGAGGAGGGAAACCAAAATAGTGGTGGGGTTGCACAAGAAGCCCTAAAAGGAGAGAATGAGAGATCTCAGCATGTACACCCTGGAAGAGAGGAGAGTGAGAGATGACATGATAGAAACCTACAAGTACCTCACAGGGGTGAACAGGGTGCAGGAGGGGAGTCTCTTTCGAATGAGAAAGAGCACAAGAACCGGGGGGGAGGGGGTATGCAATGAAGCTGGAGGGTGGAACTTTAAGAGACATGTGAGAAATATTTGTCTACTGAAAGGGTGGTACACGCATGGAACAGAGTGCCAGCAGAACTGGTGGAGTCAAAAACGTGGGGGGCTTCAAGCATGTGGTGCATAGACAAAGTGGTGTATTAGAAAACTGGCAGGGAGGAGGGAGAGTCACTGGAGACCACTTAGGGTCTGCAGAGACAGATTAGGCAGGGAACATCTGGATAGACAGGGTGGGCCAAGCACCCCTTTTTTGCTGATAAATTCTGTTTCTGTGTAAGTAGCATGCATGTGGCTCATGCTTTCAGTTTATTAGCTACAGTACGCTGGATCTTGAAAACCACATAAAGAGTTAGTATGTTGCCTAAAATTTAAATTAATATTATTTTTTATAAGTAGTCAACTGTTACTTCTAAATGGGAACTCAACATTTTGTATAGCAACAAAACAAATCCATTTTTCCACATCTGGATTTGTGGCATAGCTATAGAGACAATTCAGATGACAAATTAATCATCTAGAGGGGAACTACAGAACATTTCCAGAGGTGTTTTACCTGGCTTGAGAGCACAAACCCTCATCTGTATTTTAAATCTAATATTGATGCACAGGAGATCATATTTCTTGATTTGAAAACATTTAAATTGGGGGGGGGGGTAATGTGGGTACCACCTTATTTTCAAAGCCAGCAGACTGTAACAGCTTACTCCTTGCTAACAGCTGTCACCCGAAACATGTACCTTACAACATACCTAAGGGATCGCTTATTTTCACTTTGTGAAACTGCTCTAAACAGGGTTATCAAACTAGACATCATGAACAAATTCAACTTTTTAGCGAAAGAGGGTATAGTGCAGTACTGGTCAGTGAAGCTGTCAGAGTAGTTGATAGACTGGATGGAGGCTGTCCAGAGGAAGGCAACTAAAATGGTGCAGGGTCTGCACCAGAAGACATACGAAGAGAGATTAAAGGAGCTTAATATGTATACCCTTGAGGAAATGAGAGAGAGGGGGTACATGATAGAAATTTTCAAGCACCTCAAGGGAATCAACAAAGTCAGAAAAAGAGATGTGGAAAAACAAGAGGGCATAATTTGAAGATAGAGGGGGATGGCTCAGAGGTAATGTGAGGAAGTATTTTTTCACAGAGAGGGTTGTGGATATATGGAACGGCCTTCCTGAGGAGGTAGAGGAGTCAAAAACAGTGAGGAAACTCAAGAATGCATGGGACAGACATCAGGCAATTCTAGTGGGTGGTAGGAGGAAGTAGGCAGCTGGTTAGCTAGGATCTGCAGCTTATCCTGTAGGTAGGGAAATGGGCAGAGTAGGTGGGCCAAGCAGTCCTTATCTGCTGTCAAATTCTATGTTTCTAATATGAATCGCAACACTACAGTGCCGAAACAAAGACAAAATAATTCTGAAACAAATGTTTGTGGATTTGTAACCACATATAGTACAAGAGTCAATCAAATTAAAAAACGTTTAGCTAAATATTGGCCTATTTTGCATACAGATGAGAAGCTTAGCAGATGGGTGGAAGAGGGTCCAAAAATGATTTATAGATGTCCTAAACTGGTAAGGGACAAGGCTGTACATGGGTTCCTCCCAATACATAAACCAAGTGGCACTCTTTGGTCTCTGCCTCCCCAAGTTGGCACCCATAAATGTGGGAACTGTAAATGCTGTCCCTTCATGAAAAACTCAAAGACATTTTGTAACCCAGTCACAGGTGATGTTTACAAAATAAGGGACTCTGTCATCTGTCACATGACAGGTGCTGTACATATGCTAGAATGCTCATGTGGAACATTCTACACAGAAAGCACCCTACATGAATTTCGTGTATCTATGGGGGAAACACCTGAGAGCGAGCGACTGGGAGATACTACCTATGCAATGGCACAACATATTACTTAGAATCGTAGTGTGGAACGTCATTTGACATTTGTGGGTCTAGAAAAGGTGCTTGTTGGTGGGGGATTGGGAGAAAAAGATTGGCCAAAGGGAAAGTTTCTGGATTTTGAATTGAATGCGGGGGGGTCCTAATGACTGTCTAGACTTGACTGCATTTTTATGAATTTTGTGTAAACGGAGTACCATGGATATTTTGTGCTTGTACTGTCTCCCATGAAATTGCTGTCTGAGTAACTTAATATGTGGATTTGTTTTTACTCACTGTATTATATTCTGTACCCCCCCACACACACACACACACACACACACACACACACACACCCTAATGCCTAGAGGTATCCAGGTGATAACTTAGTGGAAGAGGGGCACTGTACAACCAAGAAAACACAGTCCAAGAAAACGGAAATATGCTCATTACCTGGTTCTGCTGTTGTTGCGAGATGGCTTCCCAGATGAGGAGCAGACACAGTTCTTTAATTCGATGGGCTGACTGCAGGGGGCAATGTTTGTTAACAGTCACACATGCAACAGTTTAAATCAATTAAATTCAATGTCCACTCCCGAATCAAAAGTGCAAAACTGATTTAATGTAAAACGAGAAACTTGGTAAACCACTCCATGGAGCTTGGGAGTAACAACTACAGTGGGGCAATTCACAGACCAAAACCGGACATTTGTCCTGCAACAAACTCTTCTTTCAACAGATTAATTTACAGCTTGCAGACATTCCCTTGAGCTGAAAAGGCTACATTCCTGACAGCAGCATTTGATGTGGACCGAAACAGGCCTCACTTAGAGACTGTCACACTCAGCAGCAGTCTCGCTTCATATCCCTTCACTTTTCCACGTCTTCACTTAAACACTTGCTTACTCTTCCATTCTCTGCGTCTCAACAAAACTTAAACTGAGGTAGCAAATGTGACAGCATGAGATGTTCCTACTGTCCCAATCCCATTTCTTACTTTGTCTCTCTTTAACTTGCTACACTGGGGATTACCTTAAAACGCAGGGAGCTGATTTTAAAACAGTGAGTAAATTCTCCTACTGAGGGGGTCTCACACTTCCTCAACAGTGTTACATTTAGCATGAAAACAAACCACCAAAGAACTTCTGGATACCCAATCGCTGATGCCACATGCCAAACTGTTCTCCCCAAGGAATTCTGAATATTCCTGGACCTACAGAGACCCAGGGCATAATCCGCTCATGCAGCGATTCCAAATTCTGGACTGCCTTCACCCAGGGAACTGCTTACTGTGCCACACAGAGCCCCCGAATGGCCTGCCACCCCACCAGGATCCCAACCAGCCACTCCCAACATGGATCTTTTCCTGCCTCCACAGGCTGCACCTCCTGAGAGCCCAAACACTGTAGCACCCACCGGCCAGGGGAAAAGGGGTAGAGCTTCCACCCCTATGCCCTCAACAGTCCAGGCTGCCACCTCTGGTCCGCACCCCAGGCTACATCTGCCAGAGCAGGCCCACTCACAGAAACATTCCTTGCTCAACAGGGTGCACTCGCCCATAGGCAAGATTTCTACAAAAACATGGCCCCCATTGGTGCTTACCCTACCATGATGCCAGATATCAGATGGCGAGCCTCCAGTCTTCAGCTTTCAAGGGCTCCGGCTCCCAAGAGCACCGATAGGACCTAGGCTGATGCTCCACTGCTTTCCCAGAATACTTACATCCTGACCTGCCACACTTTCATATGCGGATCTTCGAGGAAGGGGGGCTGGGGTGGCAAGCAGCGCACCCAGGCTCTGCCACAGCCCTCTGGCTGGACTAGCAGACCCAAAACCCCTGATTTGCTCTCCTCTTTTCAATCCCCCTGATAAAATGTATCTGCTGTCTCAACTTTCTCTTATTTATCGCCTAGGGATGGGGCCCCCTGCCAGCAGCAAGCAGGTCCGCATCCCAGACCTACCAGAACCACTGCTCTCTCTCCCTCTCTCTCCCTGCCTAGCTACCCAGTTTAACCTGTAAGCTCCCAGAGGGTGCTCATACTTTATCCCCACACAAAACGTTTACCTCCTGGTGAACACCTACCAGGCTGCACCACCAACCCCCACCCCCGAGGAGCGATATGGGCCTCTCCCTCCCCCCAATTGTCAGGGCACTACTGGCAACACCGCCGGGGCACTAGGAGTTCAGATATTGTAACAACCTTACTTAACCTATACTTTGACATCCTACTGGGGCTAGCTAGCGACCCACCCGCTGGCTTCCACGGTCACCTACCAGGTACTGCAGCAGGGGCATCCCTCCCCCCTCTAACACTATAACTTTTCTCACAAACTAATTTCCAAGTTAATAGAAAAGTGCTGCTGCCAGGAAAGGGTACAATGATTTTACAGTTCCCCAGCGATGCATCACTTAAACTTTTGTCAGGCCAGCATAAACAAGATTTTTAAACTACACACAATATATTAAAATACTGCAATGAAACTGAACCGCATTAAACATTTTACTAATTTAGAAGCAGTCATTCAGCCACTTACACCCAACCTTATCTCCATTTACTCTCCGACTCACACAACCAACAAGCAACCTTTAGGCACACCAATCATGTTTACCGCTGGTTCCTAACCAAAAAAATTGTATCTTGTTTTTGGTTTTTTTTCTCAAAACACAGAACATTAATATTAATCAGAGTAAAAAAAAAGTGTCATTCATGTAAGAGCCTGAGAGTCAAACTCCCTAAAGCATTTCAAAACACAAGAAGAGTAGCTATAAAGGGGGTTGATCTCTCCCAGCCTCCAACATTGGGATCCAAAGTTGGTCAGTCCTGCTCTTTCCCGATGCACAAGCCAGCGATGGGGCGGGGTCGATATAGTTTGAACAGTCTCCGTAGAGCAGTCCCTTTATGTCTGTTTTCTTCCCTCAGGATAGGACAGCACTATTGTGGAGTATTTTAGGTAAATTACAACTTGGGGGGTCCAGCTTAGTGCACTCCTCCCCGAAGGTATCCTCACAAATGATGTAATATTTTGTTCGCTGTCCCTCGGCATCCTGAACCATCGCAAAGGTCTTAAACAAAGTCACTCCAATCCATACCGCTGAAAGATACACCTGCCTGGCTCTCTTGAGGGCTTCTTGCATGTGTCCTCCTAAATCCAAAGCACTCCCACAGCCCTTTAATTTGACTTTGATCAGGGCACCCTGGAGCACCCAGTCCTCTTTCTTCTCCTCAATAACATCCCAGATCCATTCATTCACATAAGGGTAATTTTCTCCAGGGTATTCTTTCTTGATTCTTCAGCAAACCCATCACTCAGCCTGTGACCAATCAGTGATGCTGCACATGCTGGTTCTAAGGGCAGCACCAGGCAACAACAAACTCCCCGGAAGTGTACTTCAAGTAGCAGGGGTCAGTGGGATGGAGAGTATCCATGTCCTTCCTACACTGAACACAGGACTGACGCAGCTGGGGAAAGTTGTCGGGAAACCTTCGACTGGGGAAATGGTATGGCTTAGGAATGTCCCACTCCCACAAAGGGTCGTCAAAAGTATACAACTTGGACTGCACACCAGGTGGATGGGGTACAGTATCCTCCAGGTCCTCCACCATACTGGAGTCTCCTTCCGATATACTTTCCTCCATCTCCACATCAGGGCATTGGACAGCTGAAGCCTCCACAGCAATGGAGGGGGGTCTCTGGATCTCTTCACAGTCCCTGCCATCGAGGGGGTGTGGGTCCAAGGCAGGGGACTCTGCTGGCTCAGTCCTCCCTGCCACCCCATGACCTCTCCCTCTGCTACGGGAAGGGTCAAGCACCGCAGTGGGAGAAGGGCTGGGCAGATGGCTAGTGCCCTTCTCCCTAGGGGTTACTTCACAGGCAGCAGCCCCTGCCTCCCCCAGTTTTCCTAACTTTGAGCCAAGTTCCAGAGTCACAAAAATAACAATGTCGGTACCAGAACCATCCGGCTTCCATCTCCTGAAGCTTCAGCCATGGTGGTGTTTGCAAATGTTTTTTCATGCAGTGGCTCACTTTTTCAAAGTCTCAACATGTGGGCATTTCCTTTCACTGACCCGCTTGTGGCACAGTTCACTTGGGGCTCAACAAAAAATGGCACTCCGCTCCATGCAACATGACCTCTGGTCCCAGCCTGGCTGCCTCCAACCAATAGTAAATGGATCCCCAAAGTTCAGCATACATTAAGGGTATGCTAAACAGTTCATGTTGCAGAATGGCACTGCCTTAGGCACGAAGTCGCTTGAGTTCAAAATGGCACCTCCACAGTCTAAGTACTCCCCTGTAGCTCCCCAAAAGTTAATCCAGGGTTAAAACATTCTTTTCAAATCCCGGATGAGCCCCCACATTGTACCCCCCCCACTCCAGATGTCTAGGGGTGTCCAGGTGGGAGTTGGGTTCTGTACAACCACAAAAACACAGTCCAAGAAAACAGAAATATGCTCATTACCTGGTTCTGCTGTTGTTGCGAGATGGCTTTGCAGATAAGGAGCAGTCACAGTTCTTTAATTCGATGGGCTGACTGCAGGGGGCAATGTTTGTTAACAGGCACACAGGCAACAGTTTAAATCAATTAAATTCAATGTCCACTCCCGAATCAAAAGTGCAAAACTGATTTAATGTAAAACGAGAAACTTGGTAAACCACTCCATGGAGCTTGGGGGTAACAACTACAGTGGGGCAATTCACAGACCAAAACCGGACATTTGTCCTGCAACAAACTCTTTTTCAACAGATTAATTTACAGCTTGCAGACATTCCCTTGAGCTGAAAAGGCTACATTCCTGACAGCAGCATTTGATGTGGACCGAAACAGGCCTCACTTAGGAGACTGTCACACTCAGCAGCAGTCTCGCTTCATATCCCTTCACTTTTCCACGTCTTCACTTAAACACTTGCTTACTCTTCCATTCTCTGCGTCTCAGCAAAACTTAAACTGAGGTAGCAAATGTGACAGCATGAGATGTTCCTACTGTCCCAATCCCATTTCTTACTTTGTCTCTCTTTAACTTGCTACACCGGGGGTTACTTCAAAACGCAGGGAGCTGATTTTAAAACAGTGAGCAAATTCTCTTACTAAGGGGGTCTCACACTTCCTCAACGGTGTTACATTTAGCATGAAAATGAACCACTAAAGACCTCCTGGATACCCAGCCATTGATGCCACAAGCCAAACTGTTCTCCCCAAGGAATTCTGAATATTCCTGGACCTACAGAGATCCAGGGCACAATCTGCTCATGCAGCGATTCCAATTTTTGGATTGTCTTCACCCAGGGTACTGCTTGCTGTGCCACACAGAGCACCCAGACAGACTACTACCCCACCAAGGTCCCAACCAACCACTCCCCACATGGATCTTTTCCTGCCTTCACAGGCTACACCCCCTGAGAGCCCAAAAACTGTAGCGGCCACCGGCCAGGGGAAAAGGGGTAGAGCTGCCACCAGTACACCCTCAACAATCCAGGCTGCCACCTCTGGACGGCACCGCAGGCCCCATCTGCCAGAGCAGGCCTGCCCACAGAAACATTCCTGGCTCAACAGGGTGCACTCGCCCATGAGCAAGATTTCTAAGAAAACAGGGCCCCATCAGTACTTACCCTACCATGGTGCCAGAGATCACATGGCGGGCCTCCAATCTTCAGTGTCTCACGGGCTCCAGCTCCCAACAGCACCGATAGGACCCCAGCTGATGCTCCACTGCTACCCAGAATTCTTACAGCCTGAATCTTCACATCTTCATACACAGATCTTTGGGGGGGGGCTGGGATGGCAAGCGGCCCACCCCAGCCCCGTCACAGCCCTCCGCCCGAACTAGTGGGCCCAAAACCCCCGACTCATTCTCCTCTTCTCAATCCCCCAGAAAAAATATATCTGCTCTCTCAACTCTCTCCTATTTATCCCCTAGGGATGGGGCCCCCTGCCAGCAGCAAGCAGGCTCAACATCCCAAACCTACTGGCACCACTGCTCTCTCTCTCTGCTTAGCTACCCAGTTTAACCTGTAAGCTCCCAGAGGATGCTTACAGTTCTATGGAAATTGTGCTGGGTTTAGAGTTGTTTTGATTGTAGGGAATGTGCACCTAAGAGTGCTATTATATAAAAGGTGTTACCTAGTTTTTGTAAAAAAAACTTTATGGGGTTAATACTTAGGGCCTACACACACACACACACACACACACACACACATATATATGGCTACCAGACACTTTGTATTTTTAGCTATTTCACTGTGCTATGTATATTTGCCTGTGTATCTTAAGTTTCAGTACCTAATGTAGCTATGGTCCATTTGTTGTATTTCTCCTGTATTACTTTTTCCTCATGACATGGTATAAAAAATGTCTACGTTGAAAACTTGGGGTCAAAATATTTATAATTAACAAAGTTACAAACAAGCATAGTAAAATTTCAATGCATGTGCATAACTTTGCTATTTTCACATGTTTTGACCCCAAATTTTAAATATAGCCTTCTTATGACCCCACCTCATGAACAAGAGTAGTGAAATTTTCAAATCCTGCCTGAAAGATGATTTTTTCCAAGCAACCGCGAAATAACATTTTGGGCTGGATTTTCAATATTCCAGTGATATTGTTCATGAGGTGGGGTCCCCAAAAGGCCATGTTGAAAATTTGGCATTAAAATATGCCAAAATGGCCAAGTTATGCATCAGAGTTGAAAACCCCCTTGAAATACATTGAACTGCATTTATCTTAGTTTTTCATATTGCAGTAGGTTCCAGCAGCAAGACGTGTCTTCTTGTAGTTAAAGTTTTATTGATTTCCAACAAAAGAAAAACAAAGAACAGAAACCATAAAGCAGGTATGTAGGAGTACAGTTCACCATACACTCTCATTACCTTGTTACAATCATCTTTACAGTTTGGAGAAAATGTGTATGATAATTGGTCAGATAGTACCAGTGTCAGTTTTATGTTAGGTATAGTAGAGGCTTGCAATTAAAACAGTAGTAATGAATGAAGGACGTTTATACTAGCTTAACTTTCTGTTCACACTGGGTATTTTATGTTCGCAAGATATGTCTTCAATCAGAGACTGGATCTTCGCCCTGTGACCTGTTCTGGTGAGTGAGGGGGTGTCCTGGGTGGTGAGGGGTGGTGGGTGCTGAGTGGGGGTGGACTGATTGGCGAGGGACTGTTTTCTTTGTTGCGGGATTTAAAAGGAAAAAATTAAGGGACCACGTTCTTTATTTCAGGCACGGCAAAATATTTTATGACAGGGACAGAAATCTGAAAGGCGGGTGGTGCCACTAGACACCAGGGAATATATTTTATTATGGGGACAGTGATCGGAAGGGTGGGGATGCCACTAGGCAGCATGGAATATATTTTATTATGGGGACAGTAATCAGAAGGGTAGGGGGTGCAACTAGACACCAGGGAATATATTTTATTATGGGGACAGTGATCAGAAGTTTGAGGGGAGTGCCACTAGACACCAATATAATGAAAGGGGGAGAGACAAAGGATTAAATCGGGACTGTCTTATCCCATGAAAATGTAACAACAAACTGCTGTCCAGTTTCCAGCGGGCACAATGCCTTGACCTCATGGAACATTAGTGAGAGAGCCTATGCGAAACTTTGATCGGTCAGCATTGCTAGTGCGCGCTGAGTAACCAAAGAGCGACAGGGCTAGCTGCACACTTGAGCAGACTTGATAAACCGAGAGGCCTGTTTCTGCTGGCAATTTCATATGTTCATAGTGAACAGATTACCACCATTCATCAGAAGTGGCTGTTACAAACATGGGATCGCAAATGCTCTGTTTGCCCATGTCTGCCAGATACCTCCCCTGACCCGTGCCTTAATCCCCCCAAACCACCACTGACATTTCAAATCTTACAAAAAATGGGGGTTCAGTGCCATCTTAAGCAACTTGCTTCCATTCCCTATACCACCATTCATAGTTCAATGGAAACCTGAGGAAAAGAAAGGCAAAACAGTGTCGGTACCTGATGGAGACCTAGTGTAGCAACCTGTGGTCTGCCTGCCTTGAAGCTAGCTAGTTGGCAACCCAGGAATGTCGCCATAAATTAGTGATAGGAAAACCATCCCCTGCTATATCTTGCTTAGGCAAAAGGTGTGGGGGGGGTGACATGTTGGTACTAGTTAGTGCTTAGCTACAGTACAAAGGGACATTAGTCCCCCGACTCAGAAAACCCATAAAGTAAAAGCCACAAAAAGTACTGCAGAGTCAGCAGGCAGATGGGAACAGTTTGCTGAAGCTGTCTAGCTGCTTCAAGCCACAGGAATGGTTGATGTAGAAAGATTTATTCATACCTGGAACTCTAAGCTAGGGTTTATATGATAATGGCGAAAGCCTAAAAGGCGGTCGGCGTGCATCAGCAAAAGAATCAAGTGCCGGTATTTGACACACTCAGCCCCATACAGACAAAACGGGTGCCGGGACTTAGTTATTTAATGTTTTATGCAGGGGCTGTGTCCCCTCGACACTCCTACTTAAGGATTCTCAGCTCCAGGGGTGCATGTCAGGGAAACATTTTTTAAAAAAAGGTTCGGACCAGGCACAATAAAAACACAGCAGTGCTCGGACCCGAACCCAGTACCCTGCTCACCAACACCGCCAAACCACCCACCACGCCACAGGGTCGGCTCGGAACTCATCGCTGCCCCTCACAGTGTATGCTCGCTCCCCCCACACACATACGTATGGCGACGTCCCATCGCTATATTCGCTAACCCCATCCGGCCACCCACCCTACTGTGAGCCGCGGCAGACGCGGTTGGGATCGGTCGCCATATTGTAGGCTTCAATCGCCGACGCTAATATCTCGTGCTACCCTAAGCTATAGGACAGTAGATTACACATTGTAATACTTGTGGATGGTTATTTTACCGATTGTACTTTTTTTTGTTTTGTATGATCAAACTTAACTGCAAACTGTTTTTTGGGGGAACTCTTTTTTGTTTTCTCAGATCAAACTTGACTGCAAACCGTTTTTTTTTTTTTTCAGTTGAACATCAACATTATCCCAAAAAATATTATAATTCAAAAACTGTACAATATGTTTTAACCAAACCATCCAAAAGCACACTCTTGCCCCATCATCCCTGAAAATGTCATGAAGAAATTCTAGACTGTCCAGGCTGTAGGTGAGAACAAAAATCCCAATGTTGAGTATATGTGTTTTTTTCACATTTTTGACCCTCCATAGCCCAAAAACCGTACAAGAGACCACTACGAAAATTTCCACATGTTGAGACTCTGCAAGCCTGACCACACATGCCAGATTTTGCACTAATTTATTAAACGATAGCGAAGTTATTAAGGTGCAAATAATAGGGTTTAACACTGAACTGCCAGCTCAACTCTTAGTGGCACTACGGCACCACTATAATTGATACAAATATCACTAAGAAATTGTTGGTATTATATAGAGAATAAAGGATGGGATAGTGTGTGTCATGAGATTTTACACACACCCGAGACGTGGAATGCTACCTAAATCCTGAGGGCGAAGCCCAAGGGGTTTATGAGATGCATCCCAAGCTGAGGGTGTGTGTAAAATAGAGTTTTACACACCACCTCACCTTTTATTTTATATAATTGCTGAGGAGCATTTTCTCGCCACAGCAACTATATAAAATAACAATATTTCTACGGAGCCGCGGACCAATCGGGTTTCAGTGTGGTTCACGGCTCATGGTAAAAACAGTTGCTCTGTTTTTTATTTTTGTTTATTTCCACCTCTTACTCTGTGGATGTAAAAAAAATGTTGGCATGTGTTTTTAAAAATGTATTGCCGCTAACTCAGAGTGTGGCGAACTGTGTGGAGCTGGGGAATGGCGGCCGGCACAGAGGAGCGATGGCTGCACATGCTCAGTGCGAGAGGAACCTGGCGCGTGTTCGCGGTTATGACCCACAGGCGTGAATTATAACAAGGTTTCTCTATGGGAGTAAACAACCCCAGTTATTATAAATTTGTTTTGATGCTAGCCCCCAACATTGACTCCCTTTTTTGATGCAATTCATGTAGTTAAAAAACAATTATAAACAATGTGTTTCTATTTCTGTGTCTCTGCTGAACTTGATGGGGTATGTAGCTAACTTTTGCCAAGTTTGTTCTAAATACTTATGAATTTGCACCATTGTGATTGCACTTGCCACTTGATTCGTTGAAACCTGTATTTAAACAACACTGTTCCTACGTACATCATCTCTGATGAAGCACAACACTTGTGAGTGTGAAACATAAGACGTGTGCGTCTGTCCATTGTTGCCACATTTTTGTGGTCAGCTGCATTACGTTTAATATTTTCTCACTTTATGGCACTATAGCACTTTAAATAAATCTGCTGCTTGATCCAGTACTCCTGACTTGGGTGCTCTATTTTTATTTTCACTCCTGAGTCTTTGATGGTAGTAACAAGATATGAACTCACTCCCAGTGCAGGCTGTTTCTTTTTGCATTCTTACCAGTTAGGGTCTGCAGGGACAGATTAGGCAGGGAGTATCTGGGCAGACTGGGTGGGCCAAGTGGTCCTTTTCTGCCTTCATCTTCTATGTTTCTATCTCTATGGGTGGCAACTAGGTGAGACTTCCTGCATGGAGCATACAGGAGTCACCACAATGGAGTGCCAGACATGAGCAGCTAGTGCACTGAAATTGAACACGTTGTTTTCTAGTTTTGTGGTGTTGTGGGTGAGCAAGCACCAAACTGTGATGGCAGTACTGCTGGTGCACATTTTTCAGGGCAGTGGCAGCAGTAAGGGAGCAGCAGAAGAAACAGAGCTTGTGGGGAGTTATGAGAGCAAGCAGCACTGGCAGCTGGAAGGCAGAGCCTGCAGCAGCCAAGTCAGATGTGTTAAGCTTGCGCTCTGGCTGAGGGCAACTTGTTTGGCTTGAAAACATATTTTATTACTGGACCTTTGGAATGATAATTTCCGATACTGGTTGGTGGTACTTTTGGAATATAATAAGGAATTGGATTCTTGAACCAGAATGCCGTGATTTGTATGATTCAGTTATAACCTGTGCCCCCGTAAAGAGAGCCAAGTGTTTGGATACCTGGTATCAGTGTTGTTTCCGTCATCCAGGAGTAGTGCCCACATCCAGCATCTCCTGCAGGAGCATAAGTAAGCCCAAAGTGCTTGAGAGCAAGGGGCTTCCGGCAACCGTAACATCTATACACCTGGACACAGGAGTAACCTGGCCATGCCCACCTGCCAGCCAGGGCATCAACGCATGTTGGTCACCACACCACCTGAAGGGGGGGTTGCAAGTGTTTGTTGCTTCAGATACTCAATAGGCCTGAAGCAGGCAGTGCCAAGCAGCCCAAACCATGGGCAAGTCAAAGTGTAAGGCCCCATATGGTCAGTGGAACATCCTTTGTACTGCTTGTGTGTCTCTCCATGGGTTCCTGCAAGGAGCACCCAGGCTAGGTATATGCATAGATGTAACATGTGGCTCTGGTGTTTATATATAAACTCCAATAACATATAGATTAAAAAAAGTTTATGCCTTTTGCCCTGGGTGTGTATGTAGGGGGAATCAAGTCAAACTCCACAACTGGTTTTGTGTGACAAGAAAATCAGAACTGCACGTTCAAAGTAAACAAAAGTCATTCAGAAACCTAAGAAGCAGTAAGCCCTGAGAACAAATATATCGTTTTGTCATGGCCTAAATATAAATAAGGAGACTGACTGCTGACCCAGCAGTGTGGCATCATACTTCCACTTGGGAGACCAGGGTTTGCGTGCAAGTCTCAGAATCCCACGCTGGAGCTGAATGGATTTTGAGGATGTCACAGAGGTGAGGCGCTCTGCTCACTGGAGGAATGGTGCTAACTGCCTAGCATTTATGCACCTCCCCCTGCTGGCGAACCAAGGAACTGCACAGGCATTGGCAGTGAAGGCAAGTGTGCAACCAACCTCCCGCCTGGTGAAGAAGCCGATATAATGACCTGAGCATCGGAGGCTGGAATGGTGGAGCCAGGGAAAAAATGGGGAGGTGTAAATAAATAACAAAAAAAGAGAACTGTCTAATGGGAAAGGGGACTCTAGCTCATTCAGCATTATAACATACTGTTTTTGGGGAGGGGGTATTTTACTGAGGCAAAGTTCTGAAATTAACCATGCACGTTATTTGTGGCAGTTAAGTTAAAAATTCCTCCTGTATACTATTATGGATGCTCATTTAGTCATTTGTTTGTTTCTACTTTACTGCAACCAACAAAGGCAGTCAGGTGAAGTTAAGTGTCTGCATGGCTCAGTTGGAAGCACAACTGCCTCTGGTTCAGAAGGTTATGAGCTCTAGTCCCACACTGGGATTGGGCTCACACCATAAATTCTGGCACCTGAGTGCAGTAGATGCTTTATTGATGTGGTCTGCTCGCCTTTGAATGAGATGTCAAACAGAGATCCTGTTCTGGTGGTTGTTCAGGATGGTGGAAGTTAAAGATCACATGGCACTTCTTGAAAAGCGTAGAGGAATTTCCCTAGTGTCCTGGCTAAATTTCCCCCATTTAGAAAAATACCACCAACAGCCTAATCTGGTTCAGTTTCAGTTTTGTTTGTATCGGTATTCTCCCTCGGACAAGGCTGAAAATAGACAGCATCTAGCCCCTTGTCTGGTCAACAAAAACTAAATAAAAAAATTAACAAGCATTCCATACATATATACCAACATTATTCACAGTGAAGACAGTGCAGTGGGGCAGAGGGCTGAGGTGCTGGACAGCTCATCTCCCTCCACACCAGTGACGCCAATTTGAAAATGGACCAGGGTCGCTCAGGGGATAGCCAGGGAAAAAAGGATTGTGTATCCATTGAGGACTCTCCTCCTTTGGTGAGGGGGACAGCATGCACTGCTGCTTGGTTGCCACCTAGTGGAGACTAAGTGGTGCAGCAGCAGTCACCAAAGTCAAAACCTGGAGGTGAGTGTTGCGGGCATGCAGCGTCTTATTGCTGTTCATGTGTGCTATTGCATGCTGCAAGCTCCGATCCAAGGGGAGAAACTCATTGAAAAAGAGCCCCCATCAGCAGGACAATGCTGCGACCCCACAGGTGCCATACCCACGGTCCATGGTAACCACTCACCCACTGAGGTAAGGAACCAGATGGGGTAAGTCCTGGATGTGGCATGGTGAGGCAGGGGTCACAGCAGAAGAGGTCAACCGAGGCAGTGCAGAAGGATAAAATATTGATAAAAAATAAAAATTGCACAAAACCTGTACATACTGCACATGCACAGTGGGACAAGAGACTAGCACTGTTATTTACTGTAAGTATATATCACATACAAATAATGATTTAAATACTATCTTTAAAAAATCCCTTTTAAGATGCTCAGGTTGTTCTTCCTACCTAATTTAGGCTTGGGAACAACCCCAACTACAATACCCAATGCAGTCTCCATTGTAACAAAAGCAATGTTGCGGGTCACGCCTGAAGACGGTCCCCTGGATCAGTGCACCTACTCGATTATCAAAGTCATAAATAAATGTTAAGCTGCTCTGAATCCGGAGAACAGCATGATGACATGAAAGGGATTATCTGACTGATTTCAATTAATTAATTTGTACTGATTCTAAAGGGCAGTGGCAAGAGAAAGTGTGCAAAATGGCTCAGGTTCAGTACTACTCAGGTCTCCGAGGCAAAGGATTAGCAATCCTGAAGTGCCTGGCTGCAGCTGTTACAGCGTATAAAATAAACAGCAAATACCTTAAAGCAGCAGTATTTGTGAGTTGGCAAAACAAAAAAATTGTTGTTCTTTTTTTCACAGAAATCTATTTCTGACATCTTTTGATTCATCGTCAGTGTATTTTTAATTTTCTCAGATTTTTAACAACTGATTTTATAGCTAATTTTGTAATTAATGACTCGCTCCATTAAGATGGCTGCCAATTGCAATTTCTTAAAATCTCTTCCACTGAGGTTACCTGTCACATGTATATATTAGAGTGATACTGTGGATGAATCAGGATGGAGCGACTACATGTTTCTGACGGTAAACAGCACAGCGCTGAACCAAGATATTTACTTTTTACATGGTGGGCATTGCACAGGAGCAGGAACATGTAAACATCTCAATTTAGGAGTGAAAGAAACCAAAAAGAAAAATGATATTTTGACATTTTTGACACAAGAACATTATTTCTGAAAAAAAAAACAACATGGTGACTAACAAGTACTGTTGCTTTCAGGCAAGATCCCAGGAGGGCCATGCTCGCCCATTTATTTACTCTGATCCAGGCTGCACTTGACTACTAAAGACAAAAAGACATCAGTGCATTGCATAAAACTGAAAATGGACTGTATCTGTAGTGTTTAAGCATAGGATCAGATAAATTCAGTGGATAAATAGAATGTTTCTTCAGTCTGACACTACAGTGTGAGGAAAAACCAAGCACCAAAACCAGTCTGTCTGGGATGCTGTCAGTATAAAGAAATATTATGTCTTCCTGTGTGTTAGTTGTGCTACTGTTCGCAAATGATGCAGATCTTTTCTTCATTTGTACGCGATAAATGGATCTTTTTCTCTTCAACTCTAAGGCCTGAGCTGGATTAGTGGAGTACAGTGTAGGTGAAACAGGAACCTTATGGGTGCCTGCCTCCTTGAGGCACTGTATGTTCTGTTTATTTAATGATAACAGTGAGATTGTAACTGAGGGGAAAAAATAAAACATTGGACATGATGGCAAATTATTAACATTGTTAAAATATTGCACATTCTGCTACTCTTCGGTTTTAAACCATAAAATACACATCACCAGGGAACCATGCAAATAATAAAAATGTAGAAATAATCCACTTCTTCTGTGATATGTTTTAGTGGCAACCTTTTGATCAGCATCCAATTGGCATTTCTTTTTTAAAGCTAGATTTTTAGTGCCCCTTAGTGCCAGTCCTCCTTCTAGCCAGTGATCTCCCCCAAGATCTGACGCCATTCACTCACTGCCATGTCCCTTCAATGACTTGCCCACATGGCGGGACCATCAGGGAAGGGTTTTATCCACCCTTCCAGAGTAGGAGGAGCAATGGTGGCTAGTGGCAAGTTCAATTCAGCTTTCATTTGGGCCCTTTTCTTCTATCTGACATTGAGAATTCGACCAAAACAACCTCCAACTCACCATGTAGTGGGTGGGGTGGGGTGCTGTGGAGCTAGAGCAAGGCAGCTGCTTGGGATTAGAGCCCTATAATGATTGATTATAAATACTTGTAAAGTTCTAAACTGAGTTCTTTGAGCTTTTCTGCACATGTAGACCCAAGAACATTATTTCTGAAAAAAAAACAACCTACATGGTGACTAACAAGTACTGTTGCTTTTAGGCAGAAACCCAGTAGGGTTGGGACTTACACAGGTTGCTACCTCTGCCACCCATAAACACGGTCACTCTCTTGGTCTGGTTTTCCTCCTGAGGGTCGAGGCCTCCGATTTGGAGGTGGAACCTGTTAGTTGGTCTGATCACTACATCGTGAGGTTCAGCTTTTGTGCCCCCCTTCGAAGGCCTGCCCCTGTGGAGATGGTCAGTTACTGCCTTTTACGGGAGGTGAGTCCTGGAGGCCTAGTGGCGGTGACTGACCTCTCAGAGTTTCCGGTGGCCAGCACAAGTCCAGAGACTCTAGTGGTGACCTATAATAAGGCCATTTCTGTAGCCCTGGACTTGATTGCTCCTGTCCGTGTTCGTCCTATCCCCTCTCACCCTCGGGCTACTTGGTTTGACGGGTCTTTGAGGGAGTTGTGGTGAGTAGGACGTAGGTTAGAGCAGCGCTGGTGGAAATCTGCCCTGGAGGCCAACCACCTTAGATTGGTTGAGCATTATCAGACTTACCAATCAGCGATCTCCTGTAAGAAGGCAGAATTCCTGTCCTGCCATTCAGAACCGACCAGCTCAGCTCTTCCAAACTGTTGACAGGTTGTGCAACCCAACCTGTCTGCAGCTCCGAAGGCCTTTTTCACAAGTGGAGTGTGATGAACTTGCTCAGTTCTTTGCGTATAAGGTGGCTGACATCAGGTCGGAAATTCTTTCAACTCGCTCTATGGGGACTGCTGATGATCGGTGTTTGGTGACCTCACCTTGAGCTTCCTGGAGTACCTTTACCTTACCCGACCTCTCAGATGTCATGCGGATTGTCCAGGGTATGCACCCTATGTGCTGTAGTTTGGATCCGGGCCCAACATCCTTGATTATGGGTTGTTGGAATTTGATCGGCCCAATCCTGTCGCAGAGAGTCCGGTGCTCCCTGGAATCTGGTGAGTTTCCAAGCTCCCTCAAGGAGTCGGTGGTAACCCCCTTCCTGAAGAAAGCTTCTTTGGACCCGGACTCTCTGGCCAACTACAAACCTATCTCAAACCTTCCCATTATAGGGGAGGTGATTGAGAAAGTAGTAGCAGTACAGCTGGATGACCACCTGACCATCCATAACATCTATGAACCTCTCCAGTCTGTTTTTTGAAAGAGGCACAGTACGGAGACGGCGCTGGTTCGGGTGCTCAATGATCTCTTGATGGTGAGAGATCAGAGAAGCCGTTCTATCTTGGTGCTCCTAGATCTCTCCTCAGCTTTTGACACTGTAGACCATGGGGTGCTGCTTGGACGTCTGCGGTCCATCTGTAGATAGACAGGTATAGTCCTCAGGTGGTTTACATCTTTCTTTACTGGCAGGAGACAGAGAGTGGTGTCTGGGACTTTTTTCTCTGACCCATTCTCCCTGCCATGTGGGGTCCCTCAGGGTTCAGTGCTGTCCCCCATGTTGTTTGCAGTGTAAATGCTGCCCTTCGGAGACATTCTAAGATGGTATGGGCTGAGGTTTCATTGCTATGCTGATGATACCCAGCTCTACTTGTCTTTTGCTCCTGACCAGGATAGAGCTGTCTCAGTATTTAATACCTGCCTTGCCGATAACCAGGACTAGATGAATTCGAGTTGGTTAAAGTTGAATGCTGGAAAGACAGAGGTGATGGTAGCGGACCCGGGTCACCGGATAGAGGGGTTGTGGGCTGGTCAGCCCTCTGGACTTTTTCTTGGGGGCTCTCAGGTCCTAGCCTCTGAACAGGTGTGAAACCTGGGGGTAGTGCTTGACGATGGGCTGACTTTACGAGATCAGGTGTCAGCCGCCGTTAAGAATTCCTTTTATCATTTTAGGAATATCTCCAGGATTAAGCACCTGGTTCCATCCGGCGACTTGCCTACTTTGGTCCATGCTTTTGTGACCTCTCACCTTGATTATTGCAACTCCCTGTACTTAGGGCTTCCTGGGGTTAATATCCGCTGGCTGCAGCTCATGCAGAACGCAGAGGCGCAATTGTTGATGGGGGCCCCTTGGGCCTCTCATATTTTTCCTGTGCTGCGCGATCTGCACTGGCTGCCGATTAGGTGGCGGATCACCTTTAAAGTTGGTTTACTGACTTATAAAGCCCTACATGGACTGGGCCCTGACTACTTGAAAGAGCTTCTTGTGCCTTACCACCCGGTGCGACAGTTCCATTTGGCTGATGAGGGGTTGTTAGAGATTCCAAGGGTGTTTTTGAAATCTTCTGGGGCCCTTGCATTTATGCACGTGGCTCCAACCCTTTGGAATTCTCTACACCATCAGCTTCGGGAGTGCATGACTATGGGAGGGTTCAAACAGGCACTGAAAACCTTTTTATGGTGCCATGCTTTTGGTGGCACCGAATAATTTAGATCCTCTACTATTTTGATAGTTATTTTATTCTTATGTTCACTGTTTTTATCATGATTGCTTTTATCTTATTGTAAAGCGCCTTGATGGCCTGAAAGGCGCTTGTGAAAAATAAAATGTATTATTATTATTATTATTATTATTATTATTATTATTATGTAACAACCCCTAACAGTGTCTAAAACCTTGCAGTACGAGATGGGAAATCATAGAAAGGACAAACCACAGCAAGAGGGCACAAAAAGTAGAACTTCAGGAGCCCCAGCCACATGGTCTGCCCTGGGTCATGCTGCAGCCACTATGGAGGAGAATGCAAGCGAGACACTCCAGAACCTAGGAGTGAGGTCAGTCAGTTAATCTCTACAGTGGCAGGTTTGGCTGAAAAATTTCATACCCTAACCTACAGTGTAGTGACTTTGGAAATGGACTTTGTTTATGTTAAAACTGAAACTTTTGAAGACAAAGAAGTGTTCTGAGGTGGCTATGGGAGCGAAGGCCAGTTTAGTAAAGGAAAATCTCCATTTTAAAGTCATATTTTCAATCACTTGAAAATCAAGCAAGGGCTGTCAGTCGTAGGGTGGTCGTCATGCTGGAGGGTAATTGGGGGGACCATCTGCCCATTTCTAAGAGACTGACTGCAGTACTGACTAACAGGGAAAGGGTCACAGATCTCCAGGTAGAAGGTCACCTGGGGGCCAGTGACCATCACATGGTATGGTTCAATTTGGCCACTACATCCAAATCATCCCATCCGAAGGCAAAAATATGGGACTTCAGAGGAGCTGACTTTGATAAGATGGCCAACAGAGTTAAGCTAGCCCTGGCAAAAAGAAACACAGGTGAGGGAGTACAGACAAAGTGGGCAAGCATTAAGGATGCAATACTTGAAGCAACATCCCATTGTGTTAGACAGAAAAGGAAGTGCAAAAGAAGGAAACCACTTTGGTTCTCAAATACAGTAGCAGAAAAGGTCAGAGCCAAAAGGTTGGCCTTCAGGAAATATAAGGGAACACAGCAGGAAGAAGATAGGGAGGCATACCAAACTGCTCTAAGGGAAGCAGGGAAGGCAGTAAGGCAGGCAAAGTCCCAAACTGAGGAAACACTAGCACAAACAGTAAAAGAAGGTGACAAGACTTTCTATAGATACATTAGTGAAAGGAGAAAGTCCAGAGGGGGTATTGCTAAGCTCAAAGGAGAAAAGGGGGCATGTGAGGAGGAGGACCCTGTAAAAGCATCTATCCTAAATAGATACTTTTGCTCAGTATTTACTGAAGAGAAGGTAGGGCAGGGCCCACAGCTCAGCACCATGGACACAGGGGGGAGGGAGATGAGCACTACTCCCTTCACAAAAGAAAGGGTCCCACAAGAGCTCGCTAAGCTCAGGGTGGACAAGGCAATGGGACCTGATGGCATACATCCCAGGGTACTTAAGGAGCTAAGGGTGGAACTAGCAGAGCCATTAGCAGAACTGTTTAGTGAGTCTCTGAGCACAGGAGAGGTCCCAGAAGACTGGAGAAGGGCTCATGTGATCCCACTCCACAAGAGTGGCAGCAGGGAGGAGGCAGGGAACTACAGACCAGTCAGTCTTACCTCAGTAGTGGGAAAGATTATGGAGACACTCCTTAAGGAAAGGATAGTGCAACACCTGGAATCCACATAGGGGCACAGGATCCAAGACAGCATGAGTTTACAAAAGGAAGGTCCTGTCAAACTAATCTCATAGATTTCTTTGACTGGGTAACCAGAGTGGTGGACCAAGGGGGGGAGCAGTTGAAGTCGCCTACCTTGACTTCAGCAAAGCTTTCAACACTAATCCACATAGAAGATTGATAAATAAGCTGGGTAGGCTCGGGGTGGGTCAGAAGTTGGTCAGCTGGGTGGCAAACTGGTTGACAGGCAGAAAACAGAGAGTGGTGGTAAATGGTATACAGTCAGAAGAGATGCAAGTCACAAGTGAGGTACCTCAGGGATCAGTCCTGGGGCCAGTCCTCTTCAATATCTTCATTAGTGACATTGCAGATGGACTAGAGGGTAAGGCTTGTCTGTTTGCAGATGACACCAAGATCTGCAACAGAGTAGATGATCCAGATGGGGTGGACAGCATGAGAAGAGATCTGGATAAACTAGCAAAATGGTCAGAAGAGTGGCAACTGGGATTTAATGCAAAGAAGTGCAAGATCATGCACATAGGGAAGAGAAACCCTGAAGCCACCTATAGGCTGGGAGGGGAGTTGCTGGCAGTCACAAAGGAAGAAAGAGACTTGGGCATCATCATCACAGATGACCTGAAATCATCCCAGCAGACCTCTAAAACAGTAGGTAAGGCTAGGGGGACGTTAGGGTGTATTAGTAGGGGTATCATAAGTCGTAAGAGGGAGGTAATAATCCCTTTTTACAAGACACTGGTTAGGCCCTATCTGGAGTACTGCGTGCAGTACTGGAGGCCACACCTTCACAAGGACATTAACCAAATTGAAGCAGTCCAGAGAGGGCAACCAAAATGGTGCAGGGACTGCATTAGAAGACATATGAGGACAGATAAACGGAGCTCAATATGTATACCCTTGAGCAAAGGAGGAAGAGAGGTGATATGATAGAAACATTCAAACACCTTAAGAGCATTAACAAGGTGAAAGAGTCTAACATGTTTAAATATAAGAAAAATAGCAGAACAAGAGGATGCAGCATGAGACTAGAGGGAGGCCGATTAAGGGGGAATGTGAGAAAATTATTTTTCACAGAAAGGGTGGTGGATGCATGGAATGGCCTACCTCAGGAAGTGGTGGCTATGAATACAGTGCAGGGCTTCAAACAGGCATGGGATAGGCATAAGGGAGCAATACAGATGAGTATGAATAGATAGGCCACTGACAGAGCAAAGGCCAATGGCACATTTATAAGGTAGAAAAAGAAATGGGCAGACTGGATGGGCCTTGCGGTCCTTATCTGGTGTCAACTTCTATGTTTATATGTTTCTATGTAACATCAGCTCAGGAACCACATTAAAGAGAGGGCTTTGCATATCCAAAAGCCTAGGGGGTAGTGACAAGAGGTAGGCCAGTCAGTCCTGAAACCCTGAGAGTGAACGTGATTGTGATGGTCATTGGATGGGGTCAATACCCAGGATTTCTTCTTGTCACTTACCTGAAGGAAACAAACACTACTGCAAGACAGGCAGGCAGTACAACTTTCTCCTGATCTTAGATTCATGACCTGCCAAAAGAAGAAGCAGTTCTATGGCATGAGGGCTATGTTATGAGAAGTAACGGCATCCCATAGCATGGTATTCCTGGCTTGCCTGCATATCTCCCATCAAGAGAAGATCTACCTCTTTTCTGACCTAGCCAATGCCCTGAAATGGGCACAGATATGTCCACTCAGCAGAAGGATGAGGACTCACAGAAACTCGGGTCAGAAGATGAGGAAGACAACACCTGACTGAGTAACAAAGGTGTCCCAGGTTTTCTCTACAACATTTAGTAAAGGTTGAAACACAAAGGTAGAATGTACTAATGCCCACAAACTCTAATTTTATCTGGCACAGTTTTTATGAGTTTGTAGACTATCTTGCCAGGGTGCCCAGTACAGGGATAACAACACGTAAATCCAATAGTGCAGTGCACCACTGTACTATCACACCAGATGGAGAACGTTTTTTGTCAGAGTCAATGACTAATGCATTTTTTTTGTGCAAAAACTACCATCCCATTTATTGCCACATAAATAAACCCAAACAGCAGATATATAAAAAGATTTCAGGTACAGTACCACACTGTACCAATTTCACCCACTGAAGGTTCAAGCATGTGGTACAGTCCCATACTGCACACTTGAACTGCACTTATAGTTTTGGCTGCACCATGGACTATTGCTTGAAAAACTGGCCAACATGGGACCAACCATAAAATTCCTTCAGTCTTCCAAGTAGGATTCACAGCCGTGGGGGGACAGAAGGATGTGTCCTGATCACGTGTGTGCACAGATGAGCATTCATATCACCAGGTGGGCTTCATCAGAGCTACAGTCCCATGCTGTCAGGATACTCCTTTTATACAAAACACACTGAGCACAAAAGGTTCCTCAACAGTCCTGACTGGTTACCACCACCTACACTCAATGTGGGGAAGGGGGGAGTTTTTAAAAAACATGCAGTATGCATATAATTCACAACAATAACACCAAGAGCCGGATTCCAGTAGGGTGACACCGTCCGACGCAAAGGGGGTCTCAGATGCGCCAAAGCCCCTCCAGTGCAGAGTGATCCAATTCTCAAAGGGGTGGGGCATTTGTGACATTTTCCCCACTTTACGGCTGCGTGCTCCACAGGTTTGGAGCATGTCCCGCGACCCTGGGTGCAAAGCTAGACCAGGGAGAAGTAAGCATTAAGCCACGACGAAGGTGGCATCTAATGCTGGATTGATGCACGGGGGGGCAGTGGCGGCCCCCGGCCTCGGGCCACCACCCGTCCCCCATGCATCAATCGCATTAGATGCCACCGGCGAGAAATAACATGCTTATTGTAACATGGGCCGAGGTCGGTGGAGGCAGCTGGCGGGGTCCCACGTGCGACATGAAGAATGACAGGCGGAGGCGGTGCGGGGTTTGTAAAGCTTTACTTCGGGATCACACCACGGTCTATTACATTAGATACATACATATGTAGTCATCAGGTGTAGTCCCTAGATTTGCATGGAGGCATGTGGCCAACATCCCTCTTCCACTTGTCTGCAGTTTGGTGTGGGTATTCTCCTCATACCCACTGCGGGAGTCTCCGGTGCATGGATGATCGCTCGTGACGCCATAAGCTCCAGCTGTGCATGCAGGCTTCACTTCCTGCTGCCTCCGGGACACTGCTCCAGCGCTGCCGTGGTCCAGCTGGCCTGTCTGTGCTGCTCGTGGGTGTGCCCTGCGCTCTGTTCCTCTGCCCGGCTGCTTCCTCTCCCCATCACCGGTGGCCCCGTTCCATAGAAGACATTCACCATGCCATGGACATTGAAGGTATAGCAGTGGAAGCCTGCCGGCTCGGTCAGCTGCGGGTTCAGGTCCCCCCTCCCGGTTTCCATGTTCGGGTGGCTAGTGAGGCTGGCAGCACGGCGCTTCTGTCGCTCCTCGTCTTGCTGAGCCACAGGACCCACTGCTGCTAGGCTGGGGGTGTGGCTGCTCGTAGTACTGCCTGAGCGGGCACAGCATATAAGCTGGGTTAATGCCAGCTCCGGCTAGGGTCCCGTGACGCTGTTGCACCTATCGTGGCTCCCGATTCTCTCTCAACCATTAATGCCGTGTTACAAGGTGTTCTAACTCCCTGCATCCTGCGTTCTGGACATGCAGTAGGGCTTTTGTGGCAAGCACCTTTCGGAATCGCGCTTGTCACAATGTTTGACTCAACTCACGAGTTGCATCTCACACCCTTCCAAAAGTCTCCAGCGGTACCACATTTTATTGTAGAATCAGGCCCCAAGTTACTGAAAGTGCAGGGCGACATTCATAATCAATATAATAGCCTTTCAGTTCCATCATCACACTTATAAATGTATAACCGCATCTATACAAACACTATCAAAGATATGTTTTTGTGACCAGTGCAAATTGTATGCATTCATTATATATATCACCTTAGCAGAAACTGACATTATGAGGGAACTTGGTGGCTCCAAACAGTTCTAAAAGACCATTCCAAATACTCTAATAGAAACACAAATACGTAGATATGCACATATAAATACATACAGTGATGTGCACTACCACCTCAATGTGAACACCAATTACTGCCCTTAAATCCCCACACACAGACAACAAAGGACAAAGACTTACATTGTGACACAAACAGATACACACAAAACTATGAAAGGGGTAAGCACACTCAGTCCTAACCAGACAACTGACATCTGTAAAAGGAAGAAGCTATTATTAGCAGAGTTCAAGCACAGCAGCATAGTGTTGATACATACAGATAACCGGCATCTGCAAAAAAAAAGAATATTTTAAATTAACAGTGTCCATATACAGCAGAACAGTATTCATTTTTCATGAATAACAGGACAGTATTAGTTCAGCACTGAGTCCTTTTGGTTTAATAGTTTGTAACTCGTTAATCGAAAAGCGTTCCTGTTATAACAACAGATCTGACTTTGAGAAAGGCTCTTGCAGCAAACCACACTGATAGAACTAAGCCGCCAGGCGGCAGGACCACATGGAAAACTTCTAGCTAGCAGTCGGGAGACCGCCCACTGCCAACATCAGTCAGCTGACATCAGCCTAGTCTATATAGGTGGGTGGTCCTCCACATATACCTCAGTTCTTTTCCTGCCACTGACCTGAGCACCTCGGACCTCAGTGGACGTAGTAGCTACAGTTGACCGCCATTACCCATGCTTGCCATACTTTTTAATTTTTCGGTTTCTTTCAGTTCCAGTTTACTTAAACATCGACTTTTCAATGTTTTCTTTGATGAGTTTATGTCTTCTCCACCAGCCTTATCTTACGACTGCTCCACAAAGTATGCCTGCGGCAAACAGATTACTGTAAAGGATGGCCACTGTGCATGTCTCTTCTGTCTAGGCCCCAGCCACGACACTGAAGCCTGCCAGCATTGCCAGAAATTCAACCAGGCCACCTGAAGACGTTGTTTAAAAGTGCTGGAGAGCCATCTTTTGAAGCAGAAGTTGGTCACGATGGAGGAGGAGCTGCAGGCCAGGAGCTCCTCGGCCTCACCAGCACAGTCTTCTGGGGCCTCTTCTTCTTCCCACAAGGAGAAGTCTTGGAAGCACAAGCACCAGGACAAACATCGCGACCGGTCAGCTTCCCGTTCACGGTCACATCTCAGGCCTCCAACCACATCTGGGTTGTCCTCCCGCAGGGGGTTGACCTCTTCAGCCCCATTAGCCCTCTCTTCCTCCAGGCTCTCAGTGGCTCCTCCACTTGCTCTTATCTCCATATTGGGTGGTGGCTCTTTGGGACAAGGAATTTCATCTTCTGCCCCCAGTTGCTGAAGCTCAGGCCCATATCCTCCATGGGCTGTCAGCCAGGTGGCATGGCCGGTGTTGGTGCCTCAGGTGTCAGTTCTACCACCATCACCCCCCCCCACCAGCCATTGCGCTGCCTTCGTTGGCTTCCACTACTGGGACCAACATTAGTCCTAATAGGCAATACCCACAGCAGGCACTCACTTTCTCCTCCACACCAGCATTGCCTCTACCTCAGGGGCCCCATCCTCTCAGGTGCCAGCTTCTCCAGCTGAACCAGCATCGGGGGCTCAGTCTCCCGAATGGTCCAGGCCATCGCCTGTGAGGCTGCCACCACTGCTGCCGCTGCCCCAGTCAGTGGGCCCAACTCCATTGTCGCCCCTGCCACTAGCTTCACTACAGCTGATGCCTCTCAGGCCAATGCTGGATCATCAACCAGCGCTGGGCAGCCCTTCGTCAGGGTACCTTTTGCCAGCTTCTCAGCCATCACTACCCTCATTTTTCCTGCTGGTGTATAATATAGCACCTCAGGTGGATTACAATGCCCGTTTTTTAGAGTGGTGATCCTTTATGCAGTGCCAGACCCCCGCCCCTCAAGAGCCACCGCTGGCTTCTCCCCACCACCCTCCCTGGGACCCACAGCCTCAGGATCCAGACAGGGCTGGTCCTAGTAACCCACATATTTTGGGGTCTTCAGGGGAGCAACCTGATGTTGGGTCAGGTTCTAGATGGGACGAACACCGGCAGCCTGCACCGGTCCCAGAAACAGGATGACTCTGATTCTTCAGGGTCTTCCTTCTCTCCTGGTGAATCTTCTGAGGAGGAGAACCAACCTAAGGAGGTGCCCAAGTCCCCCCCAACAATCCATCCTTTATGGATGTTATATACCACATTCAGTCCATTGTGGACTGGGAGATGGAGGAGCAGGACCTGGGAAATGCCAGTTGGCCCTGTACCTCCAGCGGCATGATACCCTTCCCGTGGTGGTGCCCCCCCTTGATCAAATCCTATGAGGATGTCACCAGGGCAGCATGGAGCCACCCTTCCACCACTCCTCTGCTGCCCAAAAAGGCAGACCACCTTTACCATGCTCTAGTGGGCAAGCCCAGTTTCTGGGGACTAACCCTAAGGCAGATTCTGTAGTCATTCATGCAGTGCATGACCATACTAAGAAGCCTAAACACCTTATTACTCTCCCCCAAGACTGTGAGTCTAAGCAGTTGGACCACTTGGCAAACGGATCTTTGCCTCTACCACCCTAGCTATTCGGGCCATCAACTATCTGGCCCACTTGGTCCAATACCAGAATGTTCTTTGGGACCAAGGCAGAGATTTGGTGCAAACTCTACCTGAGGACCCCGCCAAGATGCAGCTTGCCCAGCTGATGAAGTCAGGCTCAGACATTGGTTGCCACATCCTTTGCTGCTGCATATGATGCAGTGGATGCTTCAGGGCACGGGACATCTGCTGGGGTTTGTCTCCGGTGCCATTCTTGGCTCCAGGTTTCCAACTTTGCCTCAGATGTGCAAGCCAGCATTTTGGATGCCCCCTTCCAGGGGTCGGTCCTTTTTGGCGGAGATGTCCAGGACATCATCTCTACCTTACAGGAGTCTGGGCAGACCCTCAAGTTGGTCCACTCGCTCTGTCACATCCAACCTAGAGTGAGCCAATGTCAGCCATTTTGCAGGTCCTCCTGCAACCAGTCTTGGACCCAGCCTGCCAAGGGTCAGCACAAGCATACAGCCCCAGCAGCCCATTTTGCTGCCACAGCCAGAGCCTCCAGGGCCCCTCTGACCACGCCCGCCCCCACCTTCTGACTCCTTGGCTGACCCATCCCCTCCGGATGAGAACGTGAAGAAGGTGGTCGGGGTTGGTTCTCCCTAAACCTGTAAGGGTGGCAGGGGATCAGCACAGACAACTGGGTGCTCCAGATTATAGAACATGGTCACACTCTGGAGTTCCTAGGGTGACTACCAGAAAACACTCCAGTTCCCTTCACATACTCCCCAACCCCCCGCATGCCTGTCTCTGGTTTGAGAGGAAATTCAGGCTCTTCTTCAAAAAAAGAGCCATAGAGCCCATCCCTCAGGCTCAATGAGGAAGGGGGTTTTACTCCCACTTCTTCCTCATCCCCAAAAAGACCAGGGATTGTCGGCCCATCCTGGACCTGAGTCATCTGAATCTGTACATCGAGTTCAAGCACTTCAGGATAATCTCCCTTCAGGGACAGTTACCCTTTTTGCACCGGGGAAACTGGCTGTGTTCTCTGGACATGCAGGATGCCTACCTTTTCAGGGTCATCCTGTTTGGCATTTCCTTGGCACCCCCGGGTATTTACCAAATGCCTGGCAGTGGTGGCTGCCACACTGAAGAGGCAGAGCTTCTATGTGTTCCCCTACCTGGACAACTGGCTGCTTGCAGTCCCCTCCAGGGAACATTTAGTTTAAACCCCGGAATCAACCTTCGGTCTTTTCCAGGCCTTGTGGATCACAATAAATCTGCCAAAGTCCTGCATCTCTCCTTGCTAGTACCTCCAGTACATAGGGGTAGTCCTGGACACCAGTCAGGGCAAGGCCTTTCTGACTAAGGACAGAGTAGAGTGACTGATGGCGCAGGCCCATCTTGTTTCCTCCAGTTGGCAGATCCCAGCCAGGATCTTCCTATGCCTTCTGGGCCACATGGCACCGGCAGTTGCCACGGTCCCTTTGGCCTGGTTGCATATGTGGGTTCCTCAGTGGACCTTGAGGGTCCAGTAGAACCAGCATACTGATGACCTGGACCAATTGGTCCTTGTCTCTGACCCGGTCTGGATGACTCTGTCATGGTGGCCAGACCCAGTCAACCTCCTTTGGGCAGTCTCCTTCCAGCTCCCTACCCCCCAACAGGTTATCACAACAGATGCATCTGGCCTGGGCTGGGGAGCTCATCTGGCCCAGTGTCAGACCCCAGGGTACCTGGTCGAAAGTGGAGCAGGGTCTTCACATCAACGTCCTGGAGATATGGGCAGTTCTTTACACCCTGCAAGCCTTTCAGTCTCATCTCCTCCCCGGTCTACTGCTGGTGCAGATGGACAACATGTGTGTGGTGTACTACATCAACAAGCAGGTGGGACCCATTCTTACTCCCTGTCTCGGGAGGTGATTAGATTCTGGTTCTGGGCCATCAAGCACAATCTGGAGCTCTCAGATATGCATGTACTAGACATTCAAACCATCTTAGTCAACAGTCTCAGCCACTCCAGGTTGCGGGCTTACAAGTGGGAACTTCTAACCTCTGTGGTTGAAGATCTCATCGATAGGTAGGGCCATCCAGAGTTGGATCTCTTTGCAACCCCACTCAATGCAAAACTGCCGCATTTGTGCTTGCTCGATCCTGGGCCTGGAGTTTTCTGGAAAGACACATTGTCCCTCTGTTGGAAGGGGAGGTTTCTGTACTTCTTTCCTGCCTTCCTGCTCTTGCAGAGGGCCCTCTTCAAGCTCCAGCTGGAAGGAGCAGAGATGATTCTCATAGCTCCCTTCTGGCCGTGCCAGATTTGGTTTCCCCTTCTACAACATCTAGCAGTACAACCTCCAGTGCCCTTGTCCCTGTGCACCGGTTTGCTCTCCAAGGACCAGGGCACCCTAGTCCATCCAGACCTCAAGTCCCTGCATCCTCATGCATGGCTCCTGTGGACCTAGCTATTGCCCACTTCAGTGTATCCTCTAGGGTCGCTGACATCCCATTGGCAGCCAGGAAGCCCTCCACCAGGGTCACTTATGCTATGAAATGGAAGTGCTTTTCCATTTGGGAAGCTGTGTGCCATTTGTATCCTTTCATTTTCCCTGGTGAATTAGGTGTTGGAGTACAGTATCTCCTTTCCCTTTCAGATTCAGGCTTGGGGTACTCCTCCCTTAAGGTGCACCTCTTTGCCATCTCTGTGTACCATGCATCAATAGAGGGCAAAGCTGTCACTCAGCTTGAGGTGAGCCCCACATTCCTGCAGGGCATTTTGCATCTGAAATCTCCCTTTCGGGACCCAGTACCTCCATGGGACCTCTACCTTATGTTGGAGAAACTCACTTTACCTCTGTTAGAAACAGCCGTGTTGTTAGGAACTGCACTTTCTGTCATGAAAAGCACTGTTTTTAGTTGCTGTTACTTCCGCTCAAAGGATTTCCGAGCTACAGGCTCTTATGTGTAAGGAGCCTTATTTGGTTTTTCACAAAGACTTCATAGTCTTTGCGTACTAATCCTAAGTTTTTACCTAAGGTGGTGTCGGAGTTTACTTTAAATCAATCCATCCACCTGCCAATTTATTTTTCTGAGTATTCTAATTGGGGAGGCATTGGATGTTCACAGAATGTTGTGGTATTACACGAACTGCACCAAGTCTTTGAGGAAAACTGATCGTTTGTTTCATTCACCCCCGAGAGAGGACACTTCTGTTTCCAAACAGTATTTGTCTAAATGGTTAACTAATTTCATTGTTTATTGCTATCTCAAGTACAATAAACTCCTTCTTGGTGTAGTCAAGGGCCATTTCACCAGGGGTATTGCTGCCTCCACAGCTTGCTTCAGAAAAGTGTCTGCTGCTGACATCTGTGCAGCTCCCACCTGGAGTTCTGTCCACACTTTCACCAAGCATTACAGTCTGGACATCACCTCTAGGTGCAATGCCAATTTTGCCCTGGCAGATCTTTAGGGCCTTCTGTCTTGAGCTCTTGGCTGCTGATTCATCCTTGTCCCAGTGGTGTTACCCTGGTGATGCTTAGTACTGCTTGGGACTCAGTCCTATCAGTGTGGCCTGCTGCAAGAGCCTTCCCTGAAGTAAGATAGTACAGTTACATAAGAGCTTACCGTAACAGTAGATCTTCGAGAGAAGCTCTTGCAGCAGGCCCTGCTTTCCCTCCCTCCTTCCCCCATTACTCTTTTTCTCTCACACTGCTGCTTCTGCCTCTCTTTTGGCTCTCGGAGAACCTCCTTGGTTCTCCTTTAGCTGCCCATACAGGGTCTCCAGTGGAAGAACTGAGGTAGGCGTGGGGAACCGCCCACCTATATAGGTTAGGCTGACATCAGCTGACTGATGTTGATGGTGGGCAGTCCTCCATGGTAGACTGCTAGCTAGAAGTTTTCCATGTGGTTCTGGCACCTGGTGGCTTAGTCCTATCAGTGTGGCCTGCTACAAGAGCTCCTCTTGAAGATCTACTGTTACAGTAAGTTCTTATGTAACTGTACTTTTTTCTAAGTCACCTCCTCTTGTGGAACAGTTACTTTTTCTGTGGTCACAAAATGCAGGCATGGCACAGAGCTATGACCTTCATCCTCAAAATGTCTAGTCATGACATAACTTCTGTTTTTTTTTGTTCTGATAGCAGTTTTGTGTTTGCCAATGCAAATTTTAATGCTCTCTTTCTCTCACAGAGCTCATTCCACATGGACAAGTCAGTAAATAAATCCACCAGAGGTATTGCAGATAATGAAAGATTTAATGTCATAACGTTTCCCAGATCTCAGATGATTGAAAATTGTTGTATTGGTTGTATTACTAGAGTGAAAGCAATTACCACATCAACAGTTCCCTTTTGGTTGTGGACCAAGGCAGGTGGTCGGTTGATTTTTGGTTTCCGTGTGTGTGCAGACTATGGACTAGTTTGTCTCTTATATTCGTAGCTGACCTATAGATCACCTAAGGTTGTTTATTACACCTAGTCCTTTCCTCAAGTGCACGTTCTGTTCCCAAAATGTACCAATATTTACTGAGGATATGTTTCACACTGTCATTCATCTCAGTATACTCCATTACAAAGACTGGTCCAGCATTATTATTTAAAAAATCTCTTTGATGGTGTTTGTATAGATGTGGTTATATATTAATAAGTGTGATGCTGGCAATGGAAAGCTATTATATATTTTATCATATCATATATTCTCCCCTGCTGCAGCACACTCCGGCTTGGGGCATCCAGCGGCCGGCTCTGCCCACCCAGAGAGCTGGGTAGCTCAAACTGCACCCAGGAGGATCCAGGACAGCTGTCATGCCATCCTGCTGGAAGGGCTTCCCTCTGCCTCTACCAGCAAGGACAGCCCTGGACCCTCCCCGACAGGACTCTGCCAAAGTCCTCCAGGTGGCTCGGAGTGCAGCCAGCAAGCTGCACGGTCGCACCCAGCCATTTTCCTCCAATTGGCCTCTGGAGCATGGATGTGCAATGATGTCCGGGCATGACGTGCCGACGTCCGCCGCACTCCCCTTTTAGTGGCACTGATGCTAGTAGTGCCCCGGGCATCACCAGGGGCCACTACAGTGCAGTGAAATTCCACAGCCCACCCCAGGACTGGAAGAGCAGTCTGCGAACAGTCAATCCCAGTACTCCCCTGCCAACCCCCAACGGCCCAGGCTCGCTCCCGAACCGGGTCACCGGTGTGGCACGAGGTGTGGCGTCCAACACCTCAACCCTTAGCACCACCAGGCTGACCAAAAGCAATTATATTAATTATGAATGCCACCATGCACTTTTAGTACCTTGGTGGTGTTATTGTTGAGAATTATTTGTGATAGTGTATGTTTTTTAAAAACTCTGCCCATCTCCCCACATTGAGTGCAGGTGGTGGCAATCAATCAGGATTGTTGAGGAATGTTTTGTTCTGTGTGCTGGGTGTAAAAGGAGTATACTGACAGCACAGGACTGTAGCTCTGACGAAGCCCACCTGGCGACACGTAAGTTCATCCGTGTGCATGCATGATCGGCATATGTCCTTCTGTCCACCTCATGACCATGAATCCTACTCAGAAGATTAAAGGAATTTTATGGTTGGTCCTAAGTTGGCTGTTTTTCAAGCAATATTTCATGGTGCAGCTAAAACTGTAAGTGCAATTCCAATGTGCAGTATGGAAGAGTATTGTACATGCTTGGACCTTGACCAGGTGAAATTGGTACAGAGTGGTAACGTACCCTGAAAAACTTTTTATATGTCTGCTGGTTGGATTTATTTATCTGGCAATAAGTGAAATGGTAGTTTTTGTGCAAAAAATACATTAGTCATCGGCTCTGACAAAAACCTTTGCCAGCTGGAGTGACAGTACTACAGTGCACCACACCACTGGATTTAGTAAAGGTGTTTGCAGGCACAAGCTCATCAGCTTGGGTTAATGGACTATAAAAACAGTTAGTACAAATGCTTTCGATTCAGAATGACATTTGGCCCTACGACACAATTTGACTTTCCAGTGAATCTAACAGGAGACTCTTTCTTTCGAGTCACCAGTTTCACGGATTATTTACATTTCTCTAATGGACCTGCAAGTTCAATGTTTTCTTAACCCATGGTGGTTATGTAGTTGTTACTGGTTTCAACAAAATATTTTATGTAATTATCAGTTGAAGAAGCGCCCATTTCAAAAAGCAGATTTTGGTGCAGGGTGACGATCTCTATGGGTAACACACTTTAGTGCGCAACAGTTGGAATGCATGATCTTCTCACATTCTTTTACAGAGAACTGAGGCACCGAATGACCGTCAGTTTGAATCATACGTTTTTATTATCATGCTGCTTATTATCTCATTCAACACAGCAGTTAAACCTGAGTATTCACTTTCAGATGTTATAATAATTAAAATGCATTACCCCCAAAGATGTATAATTTTGGCATAGGACATATTACATGCATGCATTAAGAGGAGGAGGAGTGGTTTCCTCGTGCTCATTTAGACATATACTTCTTATGTGCTATGTTTGGAATTTTGTCTGTATATCAGTTTTGAAAAAAACAAACATATAGCTTAAAAAAGCTCACAATGTAGTAATTGGTGTGGAGATAAAAACAGACTACAAATGGAGGGGTACAAAAGCTTTGAGTTCGGCAAAGAATATTATTACTTTACCTTCCTTGCAGCAGTTGGTGTGCTGCATTCTAAAAAGAAACACAGAAACTGACAACATATTAACACCAGCTTATAACGCCCCATGGAAGAATACTGAATTTACTACAAATGATCTTTATGACCTTGCCCCCATCCTGTTTGCCTCAAGGGGAAACTCCCCTCACTTATACCATTTTCTAGGTTTACTTCCAGTATCTTGAAAGTATGGAACCAGTTGAAACTTCATCCAAAGTTTGAAGATATTTTTTATTACAGTAGGTTAGTGTCAGTCAATGAAACTTTTAGGTCCTCGCAGACTTATCTTACTTTTAAATGTTGGAGTAGGTTGGGATTGCATTACGTTTATCAATTCTTAGCCCCTACTGGGGCAAGTTCCTTTGAGATGCTACAAATGGATTTTGAATTGGCTAGCCAGGATCATTATAGATATTTACAATTGAGGGCTTACCTTCTGCATCTACGTCCTGGCTGGGCAAAGATACCTAACCCAAAGCCTCCTCTACTAGCCATGTTGATAGACTGCATAGATGGTAATATTTGGGGTCACATAATTGGTCATTTATATTGAGTCCTTAGGGGGGCACTGCAGGATTCAACTCAATCAGTGTTAGACAGTTGGAATAAGGACCTGGGTCTTATGGTAGCCCTCGAATCTTGGCTGAAATCTGCACTCCCAGCAGTTAAAATGACTCTTTCCTCAATATGGAGGGAATATGCATGGAAGTGCAGATATCGGTATTTCAGGTCACTGGCAGTTCTTATAAAATACCTACCACCAGCTTATGGGATATGTTGAAGAGGATGTACAGTAGGTGTCAGGTAGCAGATTTGGGACATATATTTTGGGTGTGCCCGCTATTGACTCCTTTCTGGTGCACTCTGCAGAACGAACTACAGGAATGCCTGGGAGATCCAGTTGAGTTATCAGCTGAAATGGTGTTGCTAACGATTATGCCCCGGCATCATCCCTCTCGGTACAAAACTTTATTGCCACTGTGGGGTCTATTCAGGAGGAGGTTGGGGAGAGACACTAGGGGCCATGACATTAGATTGGAGGGGGGTAGATTCAGGAGGGAGGTGAAAAGGCATTTCTTTAGAGAGATAGTGGTGGCAAAGTGGAACACTCTACTGGCTGAGGTGGTGGCATGTAACACAGTGGAATGCTTCAAGAAGGGGTGGGACAGGGCAAAGGGGAGGGTAAAAGGAGAGAAGGGGAGGGGAGTGGGGCAGCTGCTAAACAGGGAGCTAGCTACAATCTCGAGCAGCCTAAATAGACCAGGATGGCCTTTTGCTGCTGGCAACTTTCGTATGTTCATATATTTTGGCAGTCAAAAAAGCCATCACTGGAAAGTGGATGACTACTGTCATTCCTTCCATAGCAGACTGGAGGACCATTGTTATGGGTATTTACTAATTAGAAAAACTGACAGCTGGTCTCCATGAAAAGTTGGATGTTTTCAATGTAAAATGGCAGAAATGGGTATGCTATATGGCCCAGATTGATTCCGACTTTGTCCCCTGAATGTTTTCCTGCGAGGTGTAAGGGGGGTGCTGCCCTCACTGGAGGGGGTAGATTTAGGGTGGGGTGGGAGTTTTTCTTCTTCCTTTTGTTATCCTTTCTACAGGGAGCTATGTTCTGTGGAAGTGTCTAAAGTTTGTCAAGGCAATGTTTAAGGAATGTAGACATCATTGACTTTCAGATAATTGTCTTGTAACCTCTATACTGATGTGTGAGTACCTTTGGTACCTTTATAATTTGTACTGGATGTAAGGGAATGTGTGTGTGCTTCACCTAATAAAAACTATATTTAAAAAAGAAAAGAAATTGACAGCAGAAAAAGATCGCTTGGCCCACCTAGTCTGCCCATTATCCCTACTTCCTGCAATACCGGAGATCCTACTTGATCTCTGGCTTTTACCGTCTCTTTCCTATTGCTGGGGTCCCCTTGTGCCTATCCCATGCATTCTTGAATTCCCCTACCATTTTTGCCCCATCACCTCCGCTGAGAGCCTATTCCATGCATCCGTCACCCTTTCTGTGCAAAAATACTTCCTCACGTTAACTCTGAGTCTGCCCCCCTCCAGTTCTGGGTGTTAATATTGCAGAAAAAAATATCACTGGACAAAATATCCTGGTCAAAACATTGCAGGAAAAAATAAAATGTGGTAAAAACATTGCAGGACAGAACAGTGCAGGAAGCAGGCAGTACATGCAATAAGGTGACCAAAGAGCACAGGACACTGGAGGGTTCATTGGGGAGGGTGCCTAACTTTGCACAGCTGCCCCTTGGCCACTTCGCTGTGCCATGCATCACAGTGCTGCACTGGGGGGGCTAACCACTGGCTTTATGGGAAGTAGCCCCAATGGAGGATCAGGATATACAGCACAGAGAAGTGGCTGAGTGGCAGCTGTGCAAAGTTAACTCCCCCAATGAACCCTTTAGTGTCCTGTGCTCTTTTGCCACCTTGTGGCTTGTACTGCCTGCTCCCTGCACTGTTCTGTCCTGCAATGTTTTTACCACATTTTATTTTTTTCCAAAATGTTTTGACCTTGGTATTTTGTCCCGTGATATTAACACACGGACCCCCCCCCAGTCTCACATCATGACCCCTTGTTCTTGAACATCTTTTTTTCCAAAAGATGCTACTCTCTTGTAACTTATTTATGCCCTTGAGGTATATAAAGGTCTCTGTCATATCCCCCCTCTCTCCTCTCTTCCAGGGTATACATATTGAGGTCCTCTAGTCTGTCCTTATATGACTTTTGGTGCAGACTCTGCACCATTTGTGTTGCCCTTCTTTGAACTGCCTCCACTCTGTCTATTTCTTTCTGGAGATGTGGCCTCCAGAACAGGACACAGTACTCTAGATGGGGTCTCACCAATGATTTGTACAGTGGTATCACCACCTCCTTTTTTCTGCTGGTGATACCTCTCCCTATGCACCCCAGTATCCCACTGGCTCTCCCCACAGCCATTTCACAATGTTTGGTCACCTCTAGGTCATCAGATATGATTACCTCCAGGTCCCTTTCCTGTTTGGTGGTCATCAGTACCCCCATCATGTACTCCTTACCTGGGTTTCTGTGACACAAATGCATGATTTTTACACTTCTTTGCATTCAGTCTTAGCTGCCACGTTCTTGACCACTCCTCAAGTCTGCTTAGGTCCCTCCTTATTTTTTCCAGCCCCCTGGAGTGTCAACCCTGTTGCAGATCTTAGTGTCATCTGCAAAGAGGCATACCTTCCCTTCCAGCCCCTCTGCAATGTCACTTATGAAGACATTAAAGTGGACTGACCCCAGAACTGATCCTTGTGGCACCCCGCTGATCACCTTTCTCTTGAAATGAACTCCATTTACCACCAACCTCTGTGTTTTATCCCATAACCAATTTCTGACCCAGTTTACCACCTTGGGACCCACTCCCAGACTGTCCAGCTTGTTTACAATCCTCCTATGTGGAACAGTGTCAAAGGCCTTGCTGAAATCCAAGTAGGCCACATCCACCTCCCCTCTCTGATCTAATTCCCTGGTCACCCACCACCTCCCCTGATTTAATTCCCTGGTCACTCAGTCAAAGAAATCTATCACATTTGTTTGCAAAGACCTTTCTGCTGTGAATCCATACTGCCTAGGAACCTGTGACCTGCTGGATTCAAGGTATGATTCCATTAATTTGCCCACCACCGAGGTCAGGCTGACTGGCCTGTAGCTGCTAGCCTCTTCCCTGCTCCCACTTTTGTGGAGAGGGACTACATCTGCCCTCCTTCTGTCCTATGGAACCACTCCTGTTTCCAGTGATTTGTTGAACAGGGCTGTCAGTAGTGCCAAGAGCACCTCTCTAAGCACTTTTAATATTCTTGGATGTATCCCATCCTGCCCCATTGCCTTGTCCACTCGCAGTTTTGCAAGTTCCTTTAGGACTCTCTCCTCTGGAAATGGACTGGTGCCACCTCCCTTCCATCAATGCTTCTGTTGCTTAACTCAAGTCTTATACCCCCCCCCCACCGTAGTCTGCTTTACCTCCATGTCATCTACTATATTCTCCCTGGCCCCTGTGATTTTCAAATGACCTAATACTCCAAAATCAAGAAAGGAAAACTTCAGGTGATGTCAGCAACCTAGATGGCTGCATGAGCTCTTAGGTCTAACACCCCAACCACCAAAATTGCACCAAAATAAATATTTTTAAATTATTTTGCTTCATTTCACAGTATCTTGTGCATCTTTACAATGGATGTGTCAAAGAAACAGAATCTGCAGCCTTTGTGAGCAGTAGGTAGCTGCAATTTCTTCTCAGTATAGTCTGCCAGCATGGCTTCCTCTCCCTGCTGAATGCCTGGTAGCTCTCTGCTAGATGTCACTGACTACCTGATTTTACTCAAAATAATGGCCTTTTGAACTGAAGTATGGGACTCTATGGTTGGAATGTGGCAGGAAATACCGACTGAGTCAAAACAGAGAGCTGAAAACAGCATGTCGCCACAACCAAGCTCTCTGAAAAAAACAACCACATGTGGCTCTCCTCTTGTACTTGCACCACAGTCGAGTGCAACCCAATATGAAACAGAGTTGAGGTAGCAAGTGATTTTTGTTTACTCAGAAGAAACCAGAAGGGGAAGGAAACATTCATTTCAGTGCTTTACAGTAACTGGTAATTGCTATTTTTGTTATTAAACTTAGATTGTGGGCTTTTAGTGACACTGTAATTTCTTTTCTGTCTTTACTTAGAATTGTTTTTGGGCTGTTGAAAATTTAAAACGTAGTGGTGGTGTATTTCTTTGCTGTCTTTAATTGCTGCAAATTGAGTCTTGGCTTGTCTGACTTGCCCTGTAGTCTGGGTGAGGGGTGCTAATTGCCTGGCCTCTGACCTCAGCTACGTGATAACTGGAGGTGGGGCTTAGTCAGAGTTGAGGTAGCAAGTGATTTTTGTTTACTCAAAAGAAGCCAGAAGGGGAAGGAAATATTCATTTCAGTGCTTTACAGTAACTGGTAATTGCTATTTTTGTTATTAAACTTAGATTGTGGGCTTTTAGTGACACTGTAATTTCTTTGCTGTCTTTACTTAGAATTGTTTTTGGGCTGTTGAAAATTTAAAACGTAGTGGTGGTATATTTCTTTGCTGTCTTTAATTGCTGCAAATTTTCGCACCCCCTCCCTCCCCTTTCCCCAACTCTTAATTATATGCCCTGTTATATCTGATTGACAGGAGCTAAATACAGGGAATAGTAAGGAGTGTGGAGTAGGAGGGGCATAAGGGGAAGAAACCCACCCCCAGCACGACAAGTGTTTTGACGCATTTATTTATTTATTTATTTATTTTAAGAAAAGTATCTGAGGATCAGTGGCAGGATTTTTAGGACAGTACATTAATAAAAAGGGAACTAAGAGAGCTTCAGTAACAGACAAGTAGTGGAATAGCAGTATAATTGCAGTATAATGTGGGGAGTGGTGCAATGCAGTAGCTGCGGGGCAGCCATATTCAGGCAGACCTTCTGGACACTGAGGTGCTGCCCTATCTGCATGCATCTCTCTGGACTGCAGGATGAGGTAGCCAGACTCAGAGCGGAAGTAAACTGGGTTAGGAGTACCATCACCCCTATCCAGAGACCACCCAGTCCAATGCCACTGCCTCAAAGGATGCCGAGAACGAGGAGCACTTGGATGACAGTGGGCTCAGGGTGGGTTAAGGTGGTCAGGCAGAGGTACATCCCAGATCCTATTCCACTCAAGAACTCATATGCCACACTGGCAAATGGGGGCAACCAAACAGAAGTACTCAGAGAAGTGGAAGGAAAGGATGTGGAGGTTAGCCAAGGAGGTGACCTCAGCGGGGAGAGCAGTGGACCCCAGATGAGGAGGAAGCGAATCCTGGTGGGGGACTCCATCACAAGAGGGATCCAGCTAGGAACACAGGAGGGTGAGGGGGAGGACAGGGAGGTGAGGTGCCTACCAGGTGCCATGGCATGGAGGGATGGAAGGAAGATCCTGGGGATCACTGGGAAGGCAAGACGGGAGGGTGAGCTGGATGTCATTATCCACCTAGGTACTAATGACCTGGCAAATGGGAGCCAAAGGAAGTTCAGGAAGAGTTTAGGAAATTGGGAGGGTCTCAGCAAGTAGCTACTTCTGTCACCTTCTCAGAAGTACTACCTGTGAGAGGCATGGGAGAGCATGGGGTGCATGCACCAGGAACTTTAACTCATGGTTGAAGAACTGGTGCTGTGAGGAAGGGTTTGGATTCATTGGTGACTGGGGACCTATCTGGATGGATGGAGGTTTGTTCAAGCCTGATGGCCTGCATCCATCCTGGAGGGGAATCCAAGCACTCAATGATAAGTTTAAATGCTACATTAACAAGCATTTAAACCAGCCAAGCGGGGTGGCAGGCCAGCAAAGAGGGTACCTACTTGCTCACCCCCCACAGCTAGCAGTGGAACCAGTGAACCAGAGGAGTGGCTATCTCTACAAAGCAGTGCGCAAAAGATGGAGATTAACACCCAAGAGGTGGATAGGCAGAAAAGGGGCTAAAATCAGCAAAAGAGCAGACAGCAAGGAGAACCAGGGATAAAGGACAACCAGGGAAGGGGCTGGTGTAGAACAGCTAAACAGTCTAGGGAGGTCAAATCATGGAAAGCCATGTGTGCCAATGCCAGGAGCCTTAGCAACAAGATGGAAGATCTGGAGGCTGTCATGGTGCAGTCAGACCTGGACATTGTGGCCATCACAGAAACCTGGTGTAATGATAACCATGACTGGGAGATGGCCATTCCTGGCTACAACATATTCAGAAGAGACCGGGCGGGTAGGAAGGGAGGAGGAGTGGCACTGTATGTGAAAAATGACATAAGGGCCACAGAGATCCAGGAGGAACAAAATGGGGGAGAGATACTGTGGGTTAAGCTGGAAAGGAAAATGGGGCCAGCCATCTGCACAGGTGTAGTCTATAGACCACTGGCCCAGGAGGAAGAAACAGATAGGGAGCTGATGCTAGCCATCCAAATGATAGCAGACAAGGGTGAGGTAGTACTGGTTGGAGACTTCAATATTCCAGACGTGGACTGGAGCATCCCAGCAGCAGCAGCAGCAGCTAGGAGCAGATTTATCCTGGACTTCCTTCAGGGTGCCTTCCTCAAGCAACTGGTCATGGAACCAACTCAGCAGAATGCAATATTGGACCTTGTACTCACAAACAGGGACAGTGTGATGGGGGTAACAGTGGGGGAGCACCTGGGTAACAGTGACCACCAGTCATTGTGGTTTGAAATCACAGAAGGAGCAGAACCAAACCACACAAAAACACATATCCTAGATTTTAGGAGGGCAGACTTTGGGAAAATGGGGAGATACTTGAAAGAGGCATTAAGGGGAATGGGGCAGGAATCAGGGGTTGAGGAACAGTGGGCAGTATTTAAAATGGGGATTACAAGAGCAACAGAATTATGCATTAAGCAAGTTACCAAGAGGAAAAGGAAGAGGAGTCCATTATGGTTTTCCGAAGAGGTAGCAAAGAAAGTGAAAGCCAAAAAGATTGCATTCAGGCAATACAAAAAGACACAGGCAGAAGTGGATAGGGAGAAGTACCAGGATAAGCAAAGGGAGGCAGGGAGGTCAGTAAGGGAAGCCAAAGCTCAGACAGAAGAGCACATTGCAAAATCAGTGGGTAGAGGGACAAAACCTTTTACAGGTACATAAGTGGAAAAAGAAAGGCAAAGGGAGGGATAGTGAGACTGAAGGGGAGGATGGGAGCGTGGAGGATGACAATAGTAAAGCTGACATACTGAACAGGTATTTCTGCTCAGTCTTTACTGAGGAAGAGGAGGAAATGGGTCTGAAGGGAGTACAAGGGGTGAGAATGGTGCAGAAATGGACACCACGTCCTTTACACGAGAAATGGTCCTGAAGGAACTGGAAGTAATAAGAGTTGATAAAGCAATTGGGCCAGATGGGATGCACCCCAGGGTCCTAAGGAACTCAGAGGTGGTGGCTGAACCTCTGGCTATCCTGTTTAGCCAATCACTGGAAACAGGGAGGTACCCAAAGACTGGAGGACAGCAGATGTAGTCCCCTTATACAAAAGTGGGAACAAAGAGGACGGGAACCACAGACCAGTCAGCCTCAACTCGGTAGTGGGAAGATCATGGAAGCACTACTGAAGGAGATGGTGGAACATCTAGTTGTCAATGGACTACAGGATCCAAGGCAACATGGTTTCACCAGGGGGAGGTCATGTCAGACCAACCTCGTTGAATTTTTTGACTGGGTGACTAAGGAGATAGATCAGGGGAGGGCAGTGGACATGGCCTATCTGGACTTCAGCAAGGCCTTTGACACTGTGCCACATAGAAGACTATTACACAAACTAGGGAATATGGGTGTGGGCAGGACAGTAGTGTGGTGGGTAGGTAACTGGCTAGGTGGCAGGACACAGAGGGTGGTGGTAAATGGCTGTCACTCCACAGAGGGAAGAGTGACCAGTGGGGTACCACAGGAATCAGTGCTGGGACCGGTTCTATTCAACATCTTCATCAGTGACATTGTGCAGGACCTAGAAGGCAGAATTTCACTATTTGCTAATGACACACAGCTCTGTAACAGAGTAGACACACCAGAGGGTGTAGACAGAATGAGAAGGGACCTGCAGAAACTTGAAGAATGGTCAGGGATTTGGCAGTTGAAATTCAATGCAAAGAAGTGCAAGATAATGCATATGGGGCACAAAAACCCTGGCAAAATATATCAGTTGGGGGATGAGGATATAGCATGCGTCAAGCAGGAAAGGGATCTTGGTGTTATCATCTCTGATTACCTCAAGGTAGGGAAACAGTGTGACAAGGCAGCAGGTAAAGCAAATAGGATGCTGGGATGCATAGGCAGAGGCATCACCAGCAGGAAAAGGGAAGTCATGATTCCACTATACAAGACACTAGTGAGGCCCCACCTGGAGTACAGTGTACAGTTCTGGAGACCTTACCTATGTAAAGACATAGACAGGGTAGAGAAGGTTCAGAGGAGGGCAACAAAGATGGTACATGGATTGCATCACAAGTCCTATGAGGACAGGTTGAAGGAATTGAATATGTACTCCCTGGAGGAGAGGAGGGAGAGAGGGGACATGATAGAGACATACAAGTATCTTACAGGGAGAAACAGGGTGCAAGAATACACTATTTTTAAGTGAAAAAGATGTTCCAGGACTAGAGGGCATGGGGTGAAGTTGGAAGGAGGACGATTCAGAGGAAATGTGAGGAAGAATTTTTTCACAGAACGGGTGGTGGACAAGTGGAACACCCTGCCTGAGGAAGTGGTGGGGGCTGCAACAATCAAGGGATTTAAGAATGCATGGGATAGACATAAAGGAATTCTAGAGGTCAGGGGTAAGGGGCAACAGACTTCTAGGAAAACAAACTGAACTTACAAGCTCAAATGGGCAGACTAGGTGGGCCATAGGCCCTTATCTGCCGACACTGTCTATTTATCTATGTATCTATGTAACAGCAAGGTCCTTGAAGGCTGCCTCCACTGTAATAATCTCCAAATTTACGGAGTACTGGAAGGCAAGAAGGGGATTCAAATAACTAAGTTCATGAAACATCTTCTGCATCAGAGCTTGCAACTCCCAGAAGTTATAGACTGAGGTGGAGCAGGTGCACTGTGCTCTAGGACCCAAGCCTGGCCCTGGGGGATGGCCCTGCTCCATAATCATGAAGTTTTTCTATTTTCAAATTAGGGGAAAAGTGTGATTGACTGCATGGCGTCAGACAATCTTAAAATACAAAGAACAGCACATCTACTTTGACCATGATTATGCGACTGTGATACAGTAAATATGCAGGGCATACACGCCTTACCTTCAAGCCCGAAAGCAGGCTGATGTTTGCTTTCACAAACTGTAACCAGCCAAGTTGAAAGCCCTGTATCCTGAAGGTGATGTGATCTATCACACTCTGGTGATAGCCAAATAAGACCTGCTGTGCTGGAGTCCCTCTATCTCACAACCTCCTCAAGCCCAGCAGTGATCCAGAACAGTTTGTTGAGGACCATGCCAGCTATCCCCAGCCCACCAGGATTGCACCTTCTTGGAGCCACAGCTTCCAACCCTGGACTGACATGCACAACATTCAAAGGAAGTGCTGCAGTCCACCAAGGAGCTCTTAAAGCAAATTGAACACCATGTGCACTACGTCTCTCTCAGAGCCTAATAAAGTCTGGCTATCTGAACTTTTGTTACATCTTCTACTTTTGTTTTGCTTCAATACTTGCTAACATGGCAACAACAGGTACTAGATTGGGAGTTTGGTTATGGGGCTTCTCAGTTCAGGCTGGACATGTGGAGAGGGAGGGAGGGAGTCAGAGGGGCCTCCCATGCTGTGTTTCAGATCAGTACTGTCTTTGTGTTTTGCTCTGACTCACGTACAGTGCTTATGTTGGCTGGGTGGCTGGTGGGTGCCTCAAGTTGGGAGACCTGTATTCTGGTCAGCTCAGCATGATGTGTCATCACTTTTTACTGCTAACAGCTTGAGTTCAGAGGAAGTCTGTGTTTGAGTGAGGGCTGTTCTGGAGCTGCTGCTGCAGTAGTGTAGACAGATGGAGTTGAGCCAGGGGTGGTGGCAGAGCCTTGGGCCAGAGGACTAAAACAAATGGTCTGTCTGGCTTTTAACACTGCTGCCCCTGCTGCAGCCTTGTTACCTGCAGAAATAGGGAATATAATACACTGGTTTGTTCCATTCATCACCCTTCTGTCTGATACCACCATCACTTAGCTCTTCACTACTGCCTTCTTTCTTTTTGGGCATTTTCTGACAACCACAACTGCCCAGACTACTTTAATAATGTTGTACAGTGGATCTTCCCCCTCATTCTTTTTACTCTGCCTTCCTCCTGCCTTGCCTGTCCTGGGGGTCCACACCAACCCTCTTCTAGCTCATGAACTTACAGCCCTTCCACGGTGTCAGCAACATTTTATGGCTGTTTCTTACTCATACTAGACACTGTGCTTATATTGTTATCTATTTAACTTGCATTGTTTTGGTATACAAATGCCACTGCAGTTATGTACAGCATATATCTGACTTCACCAAGACTGCACCATCAGTTTGAGATGGCAGCTTCACAATCAGGTGTTCAGGGTTACACCTTGCCAAGCTATTGGACTCAAGAACTTGATTTCACAGTTGACACACCACCTCTTTTTTTTTTTCTTAGAGATTTTTGCTCCTCGTTGCCGCCTCCCACCTGCTTTGGCAATGAGGAGACATAGCATTTTTCTTGGTTTTCTCCCTCCTATTCCTGGGATCCCAGAACATGGTCATGCATGCTAGCGGAGGCAAGCATGCACCCCATGGCTCCAGTGACGGCCCATGCCCCCCACACGGCCTAACGCCAAGTCTCCCACTGGGCTTGGTGCTACCACCAAGTCTCCAGTCAGTGGCAGCCAAGAGCCTGGGAGACTCCAGATCCCTCCCCAGGAGAGGAGAGCTGCCTATCAGCAGCTCAAGCAACTCCTTGCCCTACCCCTCCAGTCTACCCATGACAACCTAAGCTCTCTCCCGAACACAGGTCACCAGCGTGGCCTGAGATGTGACGTCCAACGCCTCAACCCTCAGCACCACCAGGCTGGCCTGACACTCCATTTCTAAAGTGCTTCTACCCCTTTCTCCATGCCAAGGAACCATCTCCTTTTGACAGATGTTTAAATAGTTCATGTAATACATCTATTTGGGTTTTTCTGTCTTTTTTGGACTACAAGACACTCAGAGACTTACAATACCAGTGGTGGATGAACACTATTGCTTCAATATTGCTGCCTTTCCAGGCTTATAATCATGTGTACTTCTTTTTCAGTTAGGGTGAGGGATGATTGCTACTATTGTTTAGATATGCAGGTTGGGACTACTTTATATTTAAACCCTTGCAGGATACTGCTTCCTGAACATAGGGCCCACTGTGGTAGCAGTGATATTCTCTCATACAGAGCCTTTCCATCGACTTTGTTGGGGTGGGACACATGTAGCCTGGGGATGGTTTTCAATGCACTCAATAAATCCTAGTGCCTTCTCCAAATATTTGTACGACAGAACACTAACAGTCACAGATGAGAAGCACTCACATACCAATCAATAGTATATCAGTTTTTTATTGCAGCAACTTGCAACACTCAGAACAAGATTTAATGGGGGCTGGCCTGCCAGCACAGCAGTAGTGCTACCCCTCATGATGCTGATGACCTGGGGTCAAAGTGAGCCCGGAGCAACAGAGGGCTGGCCAGGGAGGGAGGTTGGCTCAGCATCCCAGGGGCAGCTCTCCACCTCCGGGGGGGAGGTCAGTGGTGCCTGCATTTGGGTGACACCCTTCAGAGGCTGAGAGTACACCAAGCCTGGACCACAAGCACTGGGGAAGACAGTGGTGAATGTCTGAGGAGCATGCGTGGGAGCACACATGCCAACGCACTGACATCATTGCACATCCATGCCTTGGGGACTGACACAAGTGAAAAACCCTGTGTGGCAGCAGTAGAATGATGGCCTACGCCTTCACCAAATGACGCCAGGCTCATGTAAGTCTCAGGCCAACCTCAAGGTGGATCACAGTCTCTCCCTAAGAGCCCCGCCATAGGGGGAAGCTATAGGCCTCTGAACTGGGCAGATCCCAGAAGATGCTGGTGAAGCAAGTGGAGAAACAGAGTCTGGGTAAGTGCCTCACCTGCTGCACAGCAATAAATAGATTTGAAGGGGAAAAAACACGACTTGATGATTTGAAGACCAGGAGCAGAAACCTCACAGCTTCAAGGTTCAGCCAGCCTCTTCATCAGAGAGAGACTGATCCCAGCCTTGGAATTATGACTCAGTTAACCCCCACCACACACACACACTCCCAGTTCATTCCTAGAGATTGGTCTCTTTACACTCTATTGGTTTATTACTTTCATTTTTCTGCTGCCAAGTTGGCAGATGAATTTACCTGTAGCACAGTTGGTTGTTTTCCTGTTGTTATCACACTGGTGTTTTGCAGTACTATTCCAGTAATGCAGTGCAATTCTGAAATTATTTCTCCTTCCATGGTACTCAGCTCACTCAATTTGACTGTTCTTTGCCACAAACAACTACAGGCCTATGTCCATCCTCCCCCCCTCTAGCTAAAGTATTGGAATGGATAGTGGGTGATCAGCTCACGGAGTACCTTGTAAAATACAGCCTGCAATGTTCCCAGCAGCATAGCTTCTGCAAAGGGTACAGCACTACCATGGCACTCCTCGAATTCATTACACATATCCATCATGCACTTGATCAGGGCCAGTTGGTCAGCACTTCTTTTATTGACCTAAGGCATTTGACACTGTCAGTCACTCCATTCTCCTAGAACAATTATCCCCCTCCTTGGTCTTTCAAGTGAAACTACCCTCTGGTTTCAAAGCTACCTCAGTATCCGGACCCAACAGGTCAGGATTGGTGAAGTCCTCTCGTCATCCCTACCAATCCACTCTGGAGTACCCCCAGGTTCTATCCTGGGTCCCTTGTTATTCAGCATATTCCTGAACAATCTCCCTGCCTCCTGCCACGACAGAATGTCACTGTATGCGGATGATGCAGTAATCTTCACTTTCCACACTGACCCCACCTCCCTTCAGTCTGAACTACAGAAAAGTTTCACAGAAGTGGAAGACTGGTTTTGCTCACATAAACTCATCCTTAACCACAAAAAAACTAAAACAATGTTGTTCCATGGAACCCACAACAAGTACAAGGACCATAAGCTCATAATTAACAACCACGAAGGCGTCGCCCTTGAGCAGGTGGATATGTTTAAATATCTGGGCCTGAACCTTGACTGCTCCCTCTCATACACCAAACACATTGACAATATCGCTAAAACTGTAAACTCCCACATAGGGCTACTATACAAGCATAAACATTGCCTAACAGCGGAAGCCTTGAACCTAGCTATCCAGAGCTCTGTTATCTCAACTATTGACTACGGGCTCGTTGTCTATGGCTCCACTACTGATACTGCACTCAGGTGCATAGCTGTAGCCCTTAATAAGGCATGTAGACTCCTTATTTCAGCTGCCTGCCTTTCTCACACGTGACATTTACGAACAATCTAACTGGCTCCAGCTATCCGGCAGGCTAAAGTACCAGACCAGCATCCTAGCTAAGAAGATATCACTGGGCCTTATGCCCCCGGAGTTCAATCAATATTGACCCCGTAGCGTGTCCACCGCCTAACTAGAAGATTGGACAGTCTAACCTTTACAATACCTCACTGCCAGACCTCTCAAGCTCAGCATTCTTACCTTGTCAGAGCCTCCACCTGGTTAATCTTGCTGCCGACAGAAATCTCCAACATTGCCATGATTGGTGCTTTTAAGTGTAAACTACATCAACACCTCGTGGCTAGTGCCTTCTATGATTGCTCCTTATAATCCCCTCCAGGCATACTACACTCAAGCATTCCTCCTCACTGCCTCAGCTCCTCCTCCTCTCCTACCCTCCATTATTGGGTATAGGATGAATCTGTCTCCTCTTCCTTTTCATCCCCACCATTCCTCCTCCCTTACTATTTCTCATCTACCACATACTCAACGCAATGCCCTCCTTATTTCTCCTCTTCTCCCTCTCTCTCTCTATCTCTCCCATACCACCCCCTCACCACCATTCTTCTTTCTCTTTTCCCGCTAATCCACTCCTAACAAAGCTTTACTGAGCCGCCTATGACTTGTACTGTATAATTAACTTGCAACACAATTCCTTGACAATGCCTTTGGCTGCTATTATTGTAACCTTACTTGTCTTTTTTTTTTTTTTTGTGTAAGTTCCACTGTAATGATCATGTTATGTTTTGTACCTTATTGTCCTTATTGCCTTGACGTGGAACCTTTGTAAAAGAGCCCTCGGCTCAAAGGTGTCATCCAAAATACAAGTAAATAATAAAATAAAAATAAACAAATAGACTTGGGTTCATCAGGTGGTTGGTTACTGGAAGGTGTACTCTCCCTTTCTGTGACACGCAGTTGGATTTTCGTTTTTCAGCTTTTGATACAGGGAGGTGCTGTGTAAGTCTCCTCAGTGGCAGTGCCTCACTATGGCAACATTGCACGTCCTTTATTTACATAGCTTTAGCTTCCTCAGCAGTTTTTGTCTCACATATCCCAACCCGCATGGTGTCTGCTCTTGGGGGCCAGAGATTTAGCTGGGTTTCCCACTTTCTGTAGTCCAGTGGGGGCCTGGTGGACTCACAGACCCTCAGTTGTGGGTCCAGCAGTGCAGAGGGCTGCGACTGTGGATAACTATGTTGTATTACTCTTCATCATGGCTGTAACCCTGGTACGAATACTTTCAGACAACATTAATGGTTTAAATACTCCTATTAAACACCAAAAATTATTCAAGCAATTACATAAAGAGAACTTAAATCTGCTATATTTACATGAAACTTTATCTCTCTATGTTGGAACATTCCAAGCTAAGTAGAGGAGATAGTTTAGAGGGTTTTGCCTCCTCTTATAAAAATGGCAACTAGAAGGTAGTTGAGATTCTTGTCCCCTTGACACAACTTTAAAATGTGGAACCCTCAAGCCGATATGGGATCATAACTGGCAATTTATACAATTATATGAAGCTTAGGTGACCCTTGCTAATGTCCATTTTCCTACTAAGGAAGTGCTCCAGACTTTCTTAGGTAAGCTTATGGGACTTCTCACAGGTCAACTAATAATGAGAAGTGATTTTAACTAAACTGTGTCACCGGAATTGGACACTTCGAAGCCAAAATGTTATCGCTTTCCCCTGCCCAAAAATTTCTTAAGACTTCCATCATTTGGGCTTGGTAGATGTTGTGTGCCACCTTTATCCTTCTGATAGAACTTTGTTCAGGAAGGCATGGTAGTTATGCCAGACTAGATTTTTTTTTTACCTGTAAACATTTCCATACATTCCAAGACATGTCCTATGGATCCCAATTGCACTCAGACCATAACTGGTTACATCTCAACCTTGACTTGGGAAAACATCCTAAAACTGCCCTTTGGAGCTTTAACACCTGCCTCCTGAGGGGTGTGGAGTTTATGACCCAACTTAGTGAGGCCATCTCCAATTCTTTGAGAGAGAATGAAATGGGGAAGGAAAGTGACCCCATCCTCTGGGATACTGTCAAATCGGTTATCAAAGAGTAAATATATGCTATGCATTCTGGAAAAAGAAGCGATGGGAGGAAGAGCTGACGTGCCTCACTGGTACCTTGTTAACATCACCGAGGATATATTCCCAGGATGACACACATATTGCAGCTCAGATCACTCAAGTTCTAGCTACTATACAGGAAATTCTAATGGATAGGGTGAAACTGACTCTTCTATATTTAAAACAATCATACTATGAGGAGGAGGTAGAGGGGGAATCGTCTCCTGACATGTAGACTCTGAGTCAAAAGAAAGAAGACTCATATCCTCCAACTCCACAAACGATCAAAAGGATTGCTAGAACATGGGGATGATCAAGTGATGGCTATTACATTTAGGTATTACCAGTCTCTTTACAATGAACAACATCCCCTCCCTCAGGACGCTGTCCGCACATATCTTGCAGCCAGATCCCTCCCATGCCTCTCAATTGAGCAACAGTGGCTTCTTTCACATTCTGCTACAGAGGAGGAAATTTATATGGTGCTTGACTGAGCCAAGACCCAACAATGCTGGGGCCTGCATGGATATCCCATAGAATTTTATAACACATTCGTTGAGGATCTCCTTTTTCCTCTCCACCGGGCCTTTAAGGCAGTGCAGGCCGGATTGTCTCTCCTCACCACACACACTTTTAGCAGAACCACTGTCTTGACTATTCTGAAGCCTGGCTGGAACCCTAGTAACCCCACCTCATACTGCCCAATTTCCATCTTTAATATGGACTACAAGATCTATATGGTGGTATGTTCACACTGCCTTGATAAACTGCTCCCCACCTTGAGTCATACTATCGGTCCATATTTATTAGGTAATGTCAAATGATGGATAAATATCTGTTGAACCCTGCACATCCTGGATTACACCCTTCAAAGATCAATCCTGAGGTCAAACTACTCTAAAATTTATCAGGCATATGTGAAGATAACATTTTTTGATAACATTGGTTTTGTGTCTACACATATTGTATAAATGTGAATTCTTCAAAATGAGGAAGACAAGGAGAGCGAGATTGTGAAATTAAGAAGGGCAGAAAGAGATAGTGCAGAAGAGGATCAAGAAAAAGCAACTATCCTGAACAGATACTTCTGCTCAGTCTTCACAGTGGAGGGAGAGGGGGTGGACCACATAGAAGCAGCAGGAACACTGAGGAGAGGGAGATGGACACAAATCCATTCACGGAGGAAAGAGTCGTGAGAGGACTTGCAAATATAAAAGCAGATAAGGCTATTGGACCAGATGGGATACATCCAAGGGTGCTGAGGGAGCTCAGTGGGTACTGGCTACACCTCTGACAGCCCTATTTAACAACTCACTGGAAACAAGAGTGGTCCCAGAGGACTGGAAGAGGACAGATGTAGTCCTACTTCATAAAAGTGGCAGGAAGGAGGAAGCTGAGAACTATAGGCCATTTAGTCTAACGTCAGTGGTGGGGAAGTTAATGGAGACATTATTAAAAGAAAAGCTAGTGGAGTATCTTGAATCCAATGGGTTACAAGACTAGAAGTAGCATGGATTCACAGGGGGGAGGTCATGTCAGTGAACCTGATTATTTCTTCAACTGGGTCACCAGGGAAATAGATCAGAAAGGGGTGGTGGACATGGCCTACTTAGATCTCAGCAAGGCCTTCAACACCGTACCACACAGTAGGCTCTAAGGAAACTGGCTAGTTTGGGGGTAGGACCGAAGGTGGTAAATTGGTACCAAATTGGTTGATGGATTGGCGACAGAGGGTGGTAGTAAACAGCAGTCACTCTAATAAGGGGAGAGTGATAAGCAGGGTAACTCAGGGCTTAGTAATAGACCATCCCTCTTCAATGTCTTCATAAATGATATTGTAGAAGAGCTGGAAGGGAAGGTATGTCTCTTTGTAGATAATGCCAAAATCTGCAGTAGGGTAGATACTCTGGAGGGGTGGAAGGAATGAGTAGAGATCTGAGAAAACTCAGGCAGAGATTGAGGGTATGGCAACTGAGTTTCCATACAAAAAAAGTGCAAAAGCATGCACCTAGGGCACGGAAACCCAGGGGTGGTGTATTTAATGGGGTAGGAGGTATTGCCAGTCACTAAACAGGAAATGGACCTGGGGTTATCATACTCGATTACATCAAGGTGGTGGACCAGTGTGACAAGGCTGTAGGCAAAGCCAGTGGGATGCTGGGGTGCACACACAGGGGAATCACCAGTAGAAGGAGAGAGGTGGTGTCACCACTTATGACAGGGTCGGGATACGATCCTGTTCCATTTGTTATGCAGACAGAGTTAAAAGCAAGGATCTATCCTGTCCTGTCCTATGCTGTCACTTGTCTATCTCGTCTGTCTGATTGCACAATCAAATTTTCCTTCTGGCACCTAGAAATTGGCCACTCTGATGGTCCCACAATTCCTCCCTGTTTTCTCCCTCCCTTGATTGCTGCTTCTATTCTTTCTTTCTCCCCTTGTTCTCTGTGGTTAAAAAAAGTATATGTGAATCTTTATGTGAAACTGAGATCCCTTGGGTTGTAAGCATACACAGTTATATTGTTGAAATGAATGCATACAGCTATTTGGGTTTGTCTGGAATACAGGGAGTCAGCATAAGGTGCATTTTGACCTCCACAAACTTGTTTGCAGAATTATCAGCAGGAAATCAGCCCTGGGACAGGATGTCTTAATTGGCTGCCCTTGTTAAGAAGACTAATGTACTCTTCAGGCTACCCAAAGAAAGAAATTGGCAAAGTCTTAATACATTTCCTGAAACACTGGTGGTGTAATTTACAAGAACAGGATGCAGAATTTAACTGCCAGGGAAAAAACATCTTATAAAAAGAGAGCAATGTTTTATTTAGAGATGGAGAGTCCTGGATATTTTAAAGAGAGTCTCAGATGAAAGACTTCCATTTTTTTCAATGCCTGTATCAGCAGCTATCCTGAAAAATGTTATTTTTGTATTTTATTGTTGTTGATAATAATAAAATGCTACTTGCAAATTTTACAACTTCTCCTGGTTTGCCTATAATTCCTGACCTATGCCTCGATGACAACTGGTGTCAGACCAAATGGGATTTATGCTGTACATACTCTAAGCCAGGAGTTTTGTGCATGGGTACTGTGATGCTTGGCCAGCTGGTTATAATTGTTGTATAATATTTGTAATATAAAAATATAGTATGTGATTGTCTCACATAAGACGGCCTGGCTTCCATGGGTGCCCCCCCCCCAGGTTTCAGTGAAGCTACAGGATATGTAACTGACCAGAGGATGTGAGAAAATGGCCTACATCCAGGTGTCAGCAGTGACAAGTGACCTGAAACCAGGAGGTAATTAAAAAGACCAGAGACCTGATTAAAGGACTCCTGTTTTTTTTGTCTTAATTAGAACTGACCCAGCTGCCAGGATGTAGGGCTCGTAAAGTTTTATGATTCCTATAGGAAGAACATTTGATACCAACATGGTGTTAAAAGTTGTAAAACCCTTTAATATGCCTTGGGAATAGGAACTACACCAGATCAAAGAGAAAATGTTTAATTAAGGAGTCATATTTAGGAAGTGGAATTTTTGCTGACGTCACCTTATTTAATATACCTCCTAATAGGACATCATGTTTGTATTTTTTTATTCTAAAAAGAAGGCGCTAGATGACTCACCAAGGGGTTGGGGAGATGGAGTTGAAATGTATCCTTGTAACTGGAGAATATGTCATATTATTTTGGGATTCCAGAGAGACAGAGTTCTCTGATTTAACGTAGCACTTACAGAGGTAATACATTAGATAGAAAAGATCTAACTGTATGTTGGTAGGAGTTTGTTCTGTAGTTTTCCTTGTTTTTCTTTTATGTGATTGTGATGCTTTTTGATACATGGTGCTGTGTTTACATTTTTCATATTTTCATCATCTTTTTGTAAAATCTTTTTTTCAAGATACTGCCTGGGTGCATCTTCCAAGTTCTTTTTGCATGTGGAGTGCCTGTATTTTTAAGTCCGACAGCTGTTCTGAAGGGCCTGATGGTGTTACTAAAGTGGGAAAAGGTAAGAATATACCTAAGGTCGCTTATAGAGTTTTAAGGGTTCATTTTGGAAGCCTGGCTTGGTGCCCCTGGCAAAAGATTGTACCGCAATCCCTGAAGAGGGTATGTATCTGAGCCTGTAACTTGGGTATGCTAGCATAAGGTTCACAGTTTGAATCCCCCCAGAACTTGAGAATAAAGGTGATTCGGACCCAAAAGCAGACAGGAGGGTTACCCTGTCTGTTATCTGTTCACACTGTTGCACTCTGAGGTTGGTACTGTGGGAGCAGAGCATCTGACCTGCGGAGTGCGTTTGTGACATGTACTAGACCTGGTACCAGGGAAACATAGAAGAAAGGTATGGATCCTGCAACAGCAAGCCCAGGAGTGATTACCAGAAGAATGGTAGCCAAACTAGAAGCAGAAATAAACGTCAAAACTGAGACTGTACAGCCTGTACCAGTGATGAAAGAAGAAGAACTGGCAGGGACAGAACCTGAAAGCATGTCTTCCTTCTTCAAATGATGGGCTATACAACAAAGAGAGACAGAGAAACAGAGAGAAAAAGAGATGCAGCCTCTAGAGGCACAGAGAAGAGAAGAGATGCAGTGTCTAGAAAAACAGAGAAGAGAAGAGAAGCGATGCGAAGAGAAGAGAAGAGAAGAGAAGAGAAGAGAAGAGAAGAGAAGAGAAGAGATGCAGAGACAGGAGCAGCAATGGCTGGATGCCTTGCAAGCTATAAAAGCTGGAGGATCTGGTACAGGTCCAGCAAATCAACAAAATACAAAAAACTTGAAAGACATTCAGATTACAAAGTTGTGTCCCTTGGATGATACTGAAGCATACCTGACAATGTTTGAAAGGGTTGCCGGAGCCTGCCAATGACCAAAACAGCAATGGGCAATCAGGTTGGCACCTTATCTGACAAGTAAAGCCCAACTTGGCCTACAGCAATATGGGCATTGCGCAGTCAGAAAACTATGACATTTTGAAAAAAGAAATCCTTAAAAGGATATGATACCTCAGAAGAGACCTACAGACAGAGATTCTGGTCCCTGTAGTACAACTCAGTTGACAATTTTCAAGAAGCCTTCACCCGACCCAGAGAACTCCTCATTAAATGGCTCCAACCAGAGTGTAACACTGTCCCACAGAGCATCGGCATATTTGCAATGGAGCAATTTATCCACATCCTTCCAACAGCTGTGCAGCTTTGGGTAAAAGAACAGCAATCAGAAAGTGGGAAGAAGGTTGTTTCTTTTGCTGAGTACTATCAGATGGCCAGACAGACACCACAGCAGTGAAGTAACACTCAAGGAATGGTAAGACCCTGTTTTTCCTGATTTAACTCCAGGTCAGACAAGAACTCTGATGGGAGTAACCAATCTGCACCCAAAGAGGTAATTTGCTATAACTGTATGTAACCCCTAGGTGGTGCTATCCCAAGGGCTACTACCCCTGCCTGCTTGGCTAATAACAGGTTAAAGGGCCTAGGTTCTGTAACGGATGCCTCCATCCAAAGGTCAGGGTTGGTAGTGATCAAACTAGCCTGGGCACAGCCCTTCGGGACACTGTAACCCTCCTCGTTCCCCACTAGTGGCCAAAACAGTACACAATAATCACTTTCACAATTCCCCTGATACACTTTGCAAGTACCCACACTATTTGCACTTACCACCAGGGCTGGCTCCTCTGGTTTGACCCTGAGGATCCCCTGTAAAACAAGGTTAAACAGAGCAGACAGCAATAGTACAGTACTTTTAAAACAAACTGGAACCACGGTTTAAATGCAGAAAAAGTAAGATCTGATTTATTCAGGGGACGAGATCAGGGAAGGGGTGTAATCAGGATGATTGGCTTACAAACTACATTAATCAAACAGTTATGCATGCAGTTCAGAACCCCCCACACAGTCGCACACTCTGGCTACCCAGGTAGTAGGCAGATGGGCTAGCCTGGATCATTGCCCGGGGTAGGCCGGCGTCGCAGCTGGTTGGGGCCCTGTGATAGAAAAACAACATGCAACACTATTTATAATCCGGAGCCTGATGGCTCAGTTCGTGAAACCAGAGAAATAACCAAGAAATCAGATGACACACTTAGATTATATTGTAGGTGCAGGGAGCTACCCTGATAGTTACTCACGGTACCCAAGACTTGACACAGGATGGACGAATTCGAGACAACTGGTGGTTGGTCTGGATTGCCAGGAGAAGCAGGGCCCACACGATTCGCCGAGGCGTCGTTCCTATTCAGGCATGGCGCAGGGGTCTGATCCCCAGGCAGGTCTGTCATTGATGGCTCTTCTCTGTGCAGTAGGGTAGTCTGGCAGGGCCCTTGTGGCAAGGCCCAGCCACATGGAGCTAACCGCAGATTCAGTCCATTTGTGCTGGTTACAGCTTCCAGCAAGCAGAATGCAATCAGCAACTTGGGGAACTGAATTGCGACCCCCTTCCAGCACACAGCACATTTATATGCAAGAAAAATCTTACTGTACCAGGAAACAAGCTCCCCAGTCACGATCGCTCAGTCTCTGCTTAGACTGGGAGCTCAGAAGTAGCTGGAGTTCCTACCAGACCAATCGCATAAAGCAAAATCTTCAGTCCTTTGCAGGTTGGGCCTGGTCACACTTCAGTGGCTTCTTCATTCACACAAGATTGGATTTCATCCAAAAACACTTCTCTTCTCTTTCTACGTGGAGTAGGCAGACATGCAGGCCAGAAATAGGCCTTTCCACAGTTCTCCCGCGCGAACTACCACGCAAACGGCATCTCAAACTAAATGAGTTGTTGCTCTCTCAGCTTCCAACTTAGATCTGGCTTGCCAGCAGACAGCTCAGGGGACTTCCCTCAGATCTAAAAGGTTTGGTTGGTCGGTTCAGCTGTCAGTCACAGCAAGAGCTCCCCCTTCAGTTACAAAAAGGCACCAACAGTCCAAAACTACAAATACCAAGTTCTGTGTCTATTCAGCCCCTATAATCAGGCTCCATTTTAGAATCCCCAATTACTGATTGGTCCAATTCGGCAGTTCGGGACCAAAATGGTGGAGATAATCAGAACCGTCTTGACTGCAAAGAAGGCAGGTTAGAACAAACTACATTATCATCATTACCCTAACTTATTTTCAGCAAATAGTTACATCTTTAAGCAGAGCTCCCTCTGCACAATCAGCGATGGCAGAAACAAAGCTATTTTCCATCAGCCCGGGCGGAACCCGAGCAGGCCAACACTCTGCCCCCCCTTCAGACTAATTATCACTGCAACTAGCAGCTCTTAAAGTGACAGTACATGGAGGCCACATAGGCACTCACTGGCAACACATTTAAACGCCTACCGTGCCGAACAGCAACCAGACAGCGAGCATTTAGGCAAGCTCTTGGAAAACTTTTCAGAAACCCTCATTTGTAGGGGGGTTACACCCTTCCCTGCCTGGAGAAAACTTGGCATCCGCATCAAGTCAGTACCACCACAATAATTGCAGTTGCAAGTTATATTATACATCTATACCATTAGCAAGTTGGGCAAATACCTTCTGATGCATCAATCAACATACTTGACTTTTACTATACATAGTCTCCACATTTCACAGTACGATATCCATTCTGAATTACATCATGCATATTTCACACAGGTAATTTACATATTACTATACAGATTCATGTAATGACCTCTTAAACATTGAACACTGTGAGAGGGCAGCCCTTCCCTATCAGCTAACCTGGGGCTGGATGGGGCAGGGGCACCATACCTAGAAGGCAGGACAATCAACCTGGAATTGGTACTTAGACTTAATTTGGGCAGTGAGCTCTGGGAAACATAAACCCCCTTATGGACCACATTGAGAGGTAAATCCACTGGCCTCCCAGGGGAATCATAACTAAAGCACACCACAGGCTTGACAGTGTGGCCAGTCTTTCTGGGGGGAACAACCACAGTCTCTGTACTTTCAGCAACAGCCTTGGAGCTTTCATTACTTGTGAGGGGGGCCTCTGCCTGGGTAGGAGGGTTCAAACTTGGAGCATTGTCAGCCCCTAACTCTGTGAGTTCTGTTTCTATGACACATTGCTCACTTGGAAGGCACTCTGGCACTGGAAGGGAATTATCATCACACTCAAAGTATTCTTCAGGTTCTGGCATGTCACCAGAATGACTCATATTATCAGCCCCTTCCTCAGGCAAATCATACAGTTCCACCATACAGAGTGACTCAATATCGTCAGACATGACACTTTGCACTTCACTTTCAGGGAGCATTGGCTCCAAGGACGGAGCTGGGGGGTTAGGCAGTCCAGAAGGCCCAGTTTCATCCCCACAATTAATCATGGGATTACCTCAAAACAGTTGACTCAGTTCATAAGAGGGGTAATAAGCATAGTTGCACTCACTCTCATCAGAAGTGGACTGACAGTCATTATCATTCTGGGCTTGCTTGGAGAAAACCTTAACTCTGTGACCACTGGGGTAGGTTGACTCTGTCTTTGTTTTGCAGTAGCACGGGTCACTGGTCCAGGGGAGACAATCTCAGGGGTTTCAGCTTCAATCATGACTTGGCCAATAGGCAGTAAGTGGTTACGGTGCATGGTCTTGACAGCTTTGGAGTTGTTGTCAGGCCGCACTTTGTACATGGGTAAATCATCCAACTGGCCTACTACTATATGAGGAAGATGGTGCCATTTGTCAGCAATTTTATGTTTACCATGCAGTCCAAATTTCACAACAACACACAGTCTCCAGGTCTAAGTTCTTGGGCCTTTATTCATTTATCACGTCTCTCTTTGTTATCTAAGTTTCTTTTGGTGGCCATTGTCTGGGCCAGTTGATAGACATAATTAAATTGAGCTTTCAGTTTTTGTACGTACTGCAAGTAGTTCTCGGCTCGGACCCCATCTGGACAGACCCCAAAACAGACATCAACTGGCAGCCGGGCCTCTCTCCCGAACATGAGGCAGCAGGGAGAGAACCTGGTTGCATCATTTCTTGTGCAATTGTAGGCATGTACCAAGATGTTAATCTGCTGACTCCATTTATGCTTGTCTTTTGGGTGGAGGGTGCCCAGCATGTCTAGCCGGGTGCAGTTAAAGTGCTCAGGCTGAGGGTCCCCCTGTGGGTGGTAAGGAGTGGTTCTTGACTTCCGCACCCCCCATAGGGAGAGCATTTACTTAATTAACAGACTCTCAAAATCTCTGCCTTGATCAGAATGAATTCACTGGGGGACACCATAGTGGACAAAGAAGTTTTCCACCAGCACCTTGGCCACGGTAGATGCCTTTTGATCTTTGGTGGGAAAAGCTTGTGTACATCTTGTGAAATGATCCTTAACCACTAACACATTACCAATGTTTCGCTGATCAGGCTCTAAACTCAAGAAGTCTATACAGACTAGTTCCATTGGGATGCTGGTAGTGATGTTGTAAAAGGGGGCAGCCCTCTGAGACAGGGCTTTTCTCTGCAGGCGGTGACTACAAGTCCTTACATTATGCTCAACATCGGCCCCCATCTTGGGCCAGTAGAATCGTGATCGAACTAGGTCGAGGGCTCTGTCAATACTGAGGTGGGCCATATGATTGTGAAGGGACCTCAGCACCAAATCTTTGACGGCTGTGGGTAGGACCAATTGTTGCTTGTCTAATTGGCCACACCGGTCTACTGTCTCTCTGTACAACAGCTTATTGAGCAGCTTCAATCTGGGGCCTTCTTTAAACAGTAAAGCAGTTCGTAAATCGGAGGAACTCAATTTTGACAAATCTTTCCCTGCACGGAGGGCATCAAGGGCTGGCTGAATCATAGGGTCTTGGGAGTGAGCCCACTGAATGCTGTCATTGTTGAACTGAGGTAATGCACTAATGTCTAGAGCAGGAAAGTGACAGTATGCAGCTGGTAAGCAGGTATCAGAAGGGCCCAAACAATCTACTAAGCAGTCCACTGTGTCCGCAGACATTTGTTCATCTTTATCAAACTTTTGGCACAAAGCTCGAATGTCAGGTTCAGACAGCCTGACCCAGTCACTCTTGGAAGAGGGCCTTCGGGATAGGGCATCAGCATCAATGTGATTCAGGCCTGAACGGTATTCAGCAGCATAATCATAGGTGGGCAATGCAGAAAGCCACCGATGCCCTGTGGTGTCTAACTTAGCTGCAGTCTGCACATAGGTCAACGGGTTATTGTCAGTCTTCACCAGTGTCTTTGCCCCATAAAGGTATTCATGGAACTGATCGACGATGACCCACTTTAACGCCAGGAATTCCAACTTATGCACAGGGTAGTTTCGCTCTGATGGGGTCAGACTCCTACTAGCGAAGACCACTGGTCTCAAATCATCCTCATAGTCCTGATACAACACAGCTCCTAAACCTTGTAGACTAGCACTGGTATGCAGCACATAGGGTTTGGTAGGATCAGCATAGGTGAGGATGGGGGCATGGGTGAGCTGGTATATGGTTTAGTGGAAAGCTGCTTCACAGTCAGGTGTCCAGCGAGGCCCAAAAAGTTCACCTGGGTGAAAGTATGCTCTTTCTGGTCCTGTGGTGGCCCCTTTCTTGTATTTGCAATTCGTGGGAGGGTAACCCTGGGTAAGATTCAGGAGTGGGTAAATCACCTTGGAATAGTCCTTTGTGAACCTACGGTAATAGCCACAGAACCCCAGGAAGTGTTGCAGTTCTTGCAGATTGTGGGTCTGGGACCAAGTGGTCAAAGCCTCAACTTTACTGGGATCAGTCTCTATCCCCTCTGTGGATACTATGTGCCCCATATATTTCATGGAGGTCTGAAAAAACTGGCATTTGTCTACGAACAACTTAAGGCCAAAATCTTCCAGTCGGTCTAGGACTTTAAACAGTCTGTTCTCATGCTCCTCCAAAGTACTCCCAAACACAATGACATCGTCCAAGTACACCAGGCATTCCAATAAATTCATATCGCCCACCGCACTTTCCATCAGTCGCTGAAAGGTGGCTGGGGCGCCCAATATCCCCTTTGGCATTCGTAGAAATTCATACAACCCCAAGGGGCAAATGAAAGCTGTCTTCTCATGGTCCTCCGGGGCCATTGGAATTTGGTAGTATCCACTGTGAAGATCCAACACCGAGAATCATTTGCTCCCATTTAGACAGTCCAGAGCATCTTGTGTACGGGGCATGGTGTATTGATCGGGGATGGTCCGCCGGTTCAGGGTTCGATAATCAACGCACATTCTCACAGCCCCATTTTTCTTATGCACAACCACAATAGGTGAAGCATATGGACTTCTGGATTCTTGTATCACACCAGCCACAAGCATTTCCTGCAGGTGTCTTCTCATATCATCTATGTCAGCTGGAGCTAGGTGTTGAGACCTCTCTCGAAATGGCTGTTTATCGTGCAGATGTATGTGATGCTCTGCACCCTGGACACATCCCACGTCCTATTCTTTCATTGAAAATACTTGATCCCTCTTGGCAGTTTCTTGCTAATTCTAGTCTTCCATTCAACTGGCAGTGGGGAGTCACCAAAGTCAAATGTGTCTGGGGTCGCTCCATCTGTTGTACCAGGGTGCTTGTTGCTGGGCAACACTGCAGTGTCTGTACAGTGTACCATAGCTAGGGGTGCAGCCTCTGTTGACCCAGATCTCCTGATCTGACACATTGTGAATCTGGACCATCACTCACTGTGCATAGGCATGAGCACAAGCTGGCAAGATGCTGGGCTTGACCAATAATCCTTCTGGCAATCTTCCATCGCCTGGTGCATCCAACATCAGTATTCTATTCTTGACATCTTTCCTCAGGTGGACCTCCCCTTGAAAGGTACACTGGGTGACTTCCGGTTCCGTCACGGACCTGTAGAGACCAAGAGAAAGTGGTTCTGCACCACCCGACTCTATAATCTAAACAAAAAAAACCCACGGAAGAGCTGAAAAGTAAAATAACTGCAGAAAATGTTAAATGGAGGACCTAAGGGTAGGAGAGGACTGAAAATGACTCCAAAGAAAAATTTGAGACACGAGGATGCTGATCGATTAAATCAAGGCCACGAGCCTAGGGACAGAAGAGGATCCCCATCCAGCAATAGAGGCTCCAAGCAAAATACGGATGGAGAACTAGAACAGTTGTCCTGCAATAGATTCGAAACTCTTCTCAGTGAGATACAGGCTTCTCGGGTGGAAAATCGAAAGAGTTTAAAAACCTTTCTGAAAAACTTACTAAAGTGGAGGCCCGAATAGATGACTTAGAAGAGCAAGTCATGACTATGGAGGACCATAAACAAAAATTAGGCAATGTACTGGAATTGCTCCTTCACCAAACAGCAGAGTTGCATGCTAAAACTCTAGACCTAGAAAGCAGATTATGAAGAGACAATTTAAGAATATATGGGTTGAGAGAAGGAGCAGAAACATATCCGATGGCAGAGTTCATGGAGAATCTACTTACTGATGTCCTGAATCTTCCGGTGGGTTATGCCTTATACATAGAAAGAGCTCATGGATCTTTAGTGAAAAAAACAACTGATCCAGAGGCGCATCCCAGATTGATAGTAATTAAATGTGCTAGCTACAAAGTGAAAGAGTATATATTGCGCCGAGCATGGTCAGAAAAAGATTTAAAATACTCTTAAGCTCACATTGGATCATGACTATCCACCAGAAATATAGAATGCCAGACAAAAGTACCTGCCTGTCTTAAAAGTTCTTCGAGGGCAGAATATCAAATTTCAGACCCCATTTCCTGCACGTCTGCGAGTGGCCTAGGATACTGGAGTTGTGCTATGTGAAACTGCGCAGGAGGCGAGACAAGATTTGGTGAAGAGAGGCATGAGAGTACCCAAACTGCCACAGGAACAAAAACTGCTAAGGAAGCATTTTTATCTGTACTGGCAAAGGGTGACATACCAGGGCAGCAAGAATAATACCCAACTGAACGCAAGGGAAGCGGCAAGATATGTGGCATCAATAATTCAATCAGCGGAGAAGAGAAGAGACAAACCAATAGAGGAAATGGAAAAAGAAAAAGAAGTCTGACTTTGTACAAAGAACTTGAGGTACTGAGAAAAGTCACCATCCTAGAGATTAACATCATTATCGAGCTTAGCCTCGTATTGCTGTGTGTGGGGTCTGATCTCGGGGGCAGAGGGAGGGAAAGGGAAGGAGACATATTTAACTGCCAAAACAAAATATAGACAAACTAAAATGAAGAAATCAGAACTAAGGGATAAGAGTCAGTACCAGAACTTAATGGACTTGTGAAGAGGAAATAGCAGGTTTGTTTTTGCAAGTGGTTATAATTTGGTTCCTTTTCAAAGGGGATGTCCCCCCCCCCCCCATGCAGGATACTGTCTGAATGAAAGACAGGACATTAAAGGAAAAACAAACCAGACACAAGTGGGGAAAATGTTTGTTTATCTGAGACATGAAAGAGAAAGGGAATTTTTTTTTCCTCTCCCTCTTTCTTCTTCCTTTCTGACACAAAACAAGAAGTTTTATTTTCGCTGAGAATTAAATGTTGAGGATATCATAAATGGAATAAATATAAATGATATATGGAATCTTGGGGGGGAGCCGAAGAGGGACGTAGAGACTTTAAAGCATTACATAAGGTCTGTGGTGAATTATTATTGACAAGTGAGCCGATTACAATAAGAACTAGTGGCTCAAGGGTGAGAGAACCTCAGTATGAGGAGAGAACACTCATACCCCTAACTTGGCGATATTCCCAGGAGGTGCAGAGGAGGGGGAACATCACTAAGAATAGAAACCCAGATAGTTGGGTTTCCTACCTTGGGAGTAAACAAGAAGTTCTGAGTTTCAAATGGCCCAGTTGGCTAAAGGAACTCTTCACGGTTACTGGTTATTAAAAGCCATGTTGGCTTGTATGTTAAAAGCTACTGAATGTGTTGATCTTAAGAAGAACTGACTTCAACGGATCAGTTATGGAAATAGAGTGCACTGTGAGACCAGAACAGACTCTGATTTCTTACTAAAATGAATAACAGGACCACACCGATCTACTGTTACAATGTACATGGGTTAACCAATCCTGTTAAGAGAAGTAACATTTTGGCCTATACTAAAAAGCCAAAGGCAGAATTTGTACTCATGCAAGAAAGACACCTCTCGAAGGGTGAACATGAGAAGCTGAATAAGATGGGGTTCGAGGGGGTACATGCTTCTACGTACAAAAAGGGAAGGAGAAGGGGAACGGCGATAATAAGCTCAAAAGGGGCACAATTCCAAAAAGAAGATACCTGCATTGATAAGGAGGGTAGATATGTGGCACTAAACGGTCTGTATAGGGGGCAGAGGATTACTCTAGTCTCAGTATACTTCCCCCCAGGATCTGAATACAAGATTTATAGAGATTTTTTCTGTAACTGCAGACCGATGGAGGGAATGCTGATTTGTGGGGAGATTTTAATTTGGCCTTTAACCCCGCTCTAGATACTACTTCTCGTGTTCCAAGGCAATCCAACAAAATAGCCAAACAGCTGCATAAACTTCTGACAGAGATGGGGATGTTAGATATATGGCATCAGACTAATAAGAACAGGAGAGACTACACATATTTTTCAAATCCCCATAGAACATATTCCAGACTCGATTACTTTTTTATACACAAGGAGGAGATGCAAAGAGTATATTCTATCTGGCTCGGAGATATGGTATTATCAGATCATGCACCTGTCTTTCTTGCTATGGACTTAGGAGATTTAAAAAAAATACAATTTGGAGACTTAATGTATCTCTTATTAAAGAGAAGGAGATACAGAAAACTATAAAGGAAACATATGAGAGATACCTGAGAGAAAACAATACCCCAGATACTACAGTGAGCATGCTACGGGATACAGCAAAAGCAGTCCTGAGCGGGAAGTTTATAGAAATATCAGCAAGAAAGAAGAGAGAAAGAGAAGGGACTAAAGTAGACTTGCAAGCAAAAATAAAAATGTTGGAGGATGAGCAAAAAAAACAATATAGGAGAGAGAGAGACATAAGGAGCTGTTATCCCTTAAAAACAACTAAGAAATCTATTAGACTACCAAGTAGAACAAAAACTACTTTTCCTGAGACAGAAATTTTATGAAGGGGGCCCCATTCTTTAAGGCTATTGGAAGCAAGACTGCGAGTACAAAGAACAAAGGCAGTCATTAGCCAGCTCCATCATCCTAATACGGGACAGAGTGACAAAAGTAACAGACATTGCAGAAGCTTTCAGAGAATACTATGCTGGGTTATATAAAGCCACTCCTCCAATACCAGATAACCTGACAGAAGATTTTATGAAGAAAATAACATTGCCTACACTTACAGAACAACAGAAAGCACGACTTAATAAACCTCTTACAGGTCAGGAGTTTAAAACAGAGATAAGGAAGCTGAAGACAGGAAAATGCCCAGGACATGAAAGCCAACCAGCTGAGTTCTATAAAATTTAGTGCAACCCCTTCTGCTCCAGACTATGCAGGCGATATTTAAGGGAGTGGGAGAACCACCCCCTTCATGGGCATAAGCAGTCGTTTCGGTGATTCCCAAACCTGGAAAGGACCTTTCAAGGTGTACTGCCTACTGACCAATGTCATTACTGAACAATGATTATAAACTATATATGTCTATGATTGCTCGTAGACTCCAGGAGATTTTGCCCTCACTGATGCATTTGGATCAGATGGGATTTGTCCCTGGCAGACAGGCATAGGACAACCTTAGAAGAATCATGCATTTAATAGACCATGTAAACCATAGTCGAACCCCATCTTTATTAATCAGTCTAGATGCTGAAAAAGCTTTTGATAAGGTCTCCTGACCCTTTTTGAGGGAGGTCCTTTCCAGGTTTGGGATCCCGGAGGACTTTATTAAGAACTTGTTTAAATTATATAATAGGCCTATGGGATATGTAAGAGCAAATGGGCATATTTCCACAGGATTCACCCTTGGGAGAGGTACAAGGCAGGGTTGTCCCCTTTCGCCGTTGCTTTTTGCCTTATATATTGAGCCTCTGGCAGAAAGTATAAGACAACATCCTCAGATATATGGCATACAAATGAAGGACAGGGAGAATAAAGTAGCGGTGTATGCAAACAATATACTGGTATACATGACCAGACCAGAAGAGTCCCTTCCAGAACTAATGAAGCAGCTAGATGAGTTCTCCAACATATCAGGCTATGTCCTAAATAAGGACAAGACAGAAACATTGTGGGCCAGATATTCAAAAGGGTTGCGCATGCACAAGTCCGAAATTGCCCCATTCTGCGATATTCAGCAGGAGGCAGTTGCGCCACCGAAAACAGGCTGAGCAACAGTGCAATGCAAATGAATGCATGCTCAACTGGAGGGGGAGGAACCATGCCTAAACTGCACAGCCCGATATTCAGCTGGGCTGTGCAGAATTGTGCAGGCGCAACCCCCAACCTGCGCCTGCAGGACTTTGAGCCAAAAAAAAAAGGCTTAAGTCGAGGGCCACTCACAGTTGAGCTGCTGTATTGCAGGGCGCAACACAGCAGCTGCCACCTGTGGCTGGCCCCCAACTCAGTCCCTGTGCCCCCCCCGCAGCCCGATCGCGGGCATAGTGTACTCCCCCCCACCAGCCCGATCACGGGCATCAATGTGGCCCCTTGTCCCGCTCTCATATTCATGGTGGTCCAGTGGACCCAAAGTATGTTTAATAAATCCCCCTCCTGCCGTTCATCCCTGGTGGTCCAGTGGACCAAAAGTATGTTTAATAAATCCCCCCGTTCATCCCTGGTGGTCCAGTGGACCAGAGTATGTTTAATAAATCCCCCTCCCGTTCACATCCCTGGTGGTCCAGTGGACCGAAATGCCCGATCAGCGGGCAGAAAGTAAACTGAACCCCGAACATCTCCCTGGTGGTCAGTGGACCGAAATGCCCGATCACGGGCAGAAGTAAACTGAACCCCAGACATCTCCCTGGTGGTCCAGTGGACGAAATGCCCGATCATGGGCAGAAAGTAAACTGACCCTCCGAACATCTCCCTGGTGCCCGATCGCGGGCAGAAAGTAAACAGAACTCCCCGAACATCTCCTGGTGCCCGATCGCGGGCAGAAATGTGCGAACCCCGAACATCTCCCTGGTGCCCGATCGCGGGCAGAAAGTAAACTGAACCCCGAACATCTCCTGGTGGTCCAGTGGACCAAAATGCCCGATCGCAGGCAGAAAGTAAACTGCCCCCAGAACATCTCCCTGGTGCCCGATCGTGGGCAGAAAGTATGGAACTCCCCGAACATCTCCCTGGTACCCAATCATGGGCAGAAAGTAAACTGAACCCCCTGAACATCTCCCTGGTGGTCCAGTGGACGAAATGCTCAATCGGGGCAGTAAGTAAATTGAACCCCCGAACATCTCCTGGTGGTCCAGTGGACGAAATGCCCGATCAGGGCAGAAAGTAAACTGACCCCCAGACATCTCCCTGGTGCCCGATCACAGGCAGAAAGTAAACTGAACCCCCAACATCTCCTGGTAGTCCAGTGGACCAAAATGCCGATCGTGGGCAGTAAGTAAATTGAACCACCCCAAACATCTCCCTGGTGGCTAGTGTCCCCACCCACCCACCCATGAAGCTGCCACCCGCCGGCCGCCGGGGAGCGGTAGGCCAGGTGGGTGGGGGGGGACACTAGCCACCAGGGAGATGTTTGGGGGTTCAATTTACTACTGCCCGTGATCAGGCATTTTGGTCCACTGGACCACCAGGGAGATGTTCGGGGTTCCCTACTTTCTGCCCACGATCGGGCACCAGGGAGATGTCTCGGGGTTCAGTTTACTTTTGCCCGCGATCGGGCACCAGGGAGATGTCTGGGGTCCGCTTACTTTCTGCCCACGATCGGGCACCAGGGAGATGTTCGGGGGTTCAGTTTACTTTCTGCCCGCGATCAGGCATTTCAGTCCACTGGACCACCAGGGAGATGTCTGGAGGGGGTTCGATGCTTACTGCCCGCGATCGGGCATTTCGGTCCACTGGACCACCAGGGAGATGTTCGGGAGGAGGGGGGGCCACATTGCTGCCCGTGATCGGGCTGGTGGGGGGGAGGAAGTGCACTATGCCCACGATCGGGCTGCAGGGAGCGTCGGTCCCCGACAGCTGCTGCCTGGCAGGGCACCAGGCGCAAGTCCTCGGGGATCGGTGCACCTACATGCTAATGGCATGCAAATGGGGCCATAATCAGATGCAAATGGCCCCCCCTGCGCCTTGCATGAATTATGGCCCCATTTGCATGTCACCTTTTGAATATCGTGATTTTGCGCATGGCGCAATGGTACTTGAGCCACCGCAAGCTGAATGCTCCACTCTGACAACTTGCGGTGGCGCAAGTTCCACTGCGCCATGCACAGTGGCTGTGGCTGGGGGGTGATATTCAAAGGGGTTGCTCAATAGCGCAACTCCTTTGAATATCACCCCGGCCACACCCCTGCGCAACTATTTTGCGCAGCGCAAGGGCTTGCGCCTCAGAATGGCGCAGTTTGAATATCCAGCCCTATGTCATCATTATACTCCCACAGTAACACTCAAGGAAAAATATCCCATGAAATGGGATCTGTCCAGTATGAGATACTTAGGGATTATTATAGGCAAGACTGCAGAGGAATTATTTAACCTAAATTACCCACCCCTAGTTACTAAATTGAAAGCAGATATTCTACGATGGAAACTGGTGCCTTTGTCATTTGGAGTTAGGGTACAAGCTTTGAAAATGAATTCCCTTCCCTGTTTTTTATATTTATTTCAATGTGTTCCCTGTGAGGTTTCACAAACTAAATTATCAAACTGGCAACAAATGCTCCTGCCATATGCATGGGGAAAAACATGTCCTATAATTAAAAAAAATATATTTACCAAAAACAGAAGGAGGAGTGGCTTTTCCAGACTTAGCGGGATATTGGATAGCATCCAAAATACGGATAGCCCTTTTACAGGGCAACAGAAACTATGATGCCTAGTGAAAAAGAATAGATAACTTGGATCTTATAGACCCACCTTTAAGGGCTATCATCTTCCAACCTAGAGCTAAGTTTACCTGTCAAACTTACTTTACAGGGATTAAGACAATATTGGAGGGATGGGGAAGAGGCATCAGAGGAGGGAAAATACACTTCAGTGGCTTCTTCATTCACACAAGATCGGATTTAGTCTGACAACACTTCTCTTCTATTTTTTATGGGGAGTAGGCAGACATGCAGGCCAGAAATAGGCCTTTCCACAGTTCTCCCGAGCGAACTACTGCACAAACGGCATCTCGAACGAAATGAGCTGTTGCTCTCTCAGCTTCCAACTTAGATCTGGCTTGCCAGCAGACAGCTCTGGGAATTTCCCTGAGATCCAAAAGGTTCATTTGGTCAGTTCAGCTGTCAGTCACAGCAAGAGCTCCCCCTTCAGTTACAAAAAGGCACCAACAGTCCAAAACTACAAATACCAAGTTCTGTGTCTATTCAGCCCCTATAATCAGGCTCCATTTTAGAGTCCCTAATTACTGACTGTTCCAATTCGGCAGTTCGGGACCAAAATGGTGGAGATAATCAGAACAGTCTAGACTGCAAAGAAGGCAGGTTAGAATAAACTACATTATCATCATTACTCTAACTTATTTTCCGCAAATAGTTACATCCTTAAGCAGAGCTCCCTCTGCACAATTAGCGATGGCAAAAACTGAGCTATTTTCCCAGCAGCCCAGGTGGGACCTGAGCAAGTCAACACTCTGCCCCCCCTTCAGATTAATTATCACTGCAACTAGCAGCTCTTAAAGTGACAGTACACGGAGGCTACATAGGCACTCACTGACAACACATTTAAATGGCTACAGTGCCAAACTTTGCAGTATAGCGCAGTGGTCTAAGGCTCTGAGCTGCAAATCTGGTGACATCCAGCAGACCAGACCTGGGTTTGAATCCCATAGCTTCCACTTGCATACTGTGTGACCCTGAGCAAGTCACTTAACCTCCTCGTGCTCCCAGGTCGCTCCTGTAAAAAAGCTCTCAGCTTAGTGTGCTATACCTGGTTAAACAACTAAATAAAATAAAAAAAAAATACCAACTGGGCAGCGAGCATTTAGGCAAGCTCTTGGAAGACTTTTTGGGAACCCCCACTTGTAGGGGGTTACATGTAATAAGCCAGGCCATACTGCAAGAAACTGCCATAAAAATAAGGAGCGTAATACTAAAGCAAATTTGGCCTTAGCAAATTGGGGCAAGTATTTAACAGATGTCAAGTTGGGGGATAAGACTGTGAAGGGACTTACAGATTTAGGAAGTTGAGAGACCATAGTGCATGTTGAAGTTCTGAGAAAAGACTGTGTAAAATGACCAGGTACTGGGGTCATATGTGTTCATGGGGAAACTCGATACTATCCCATCACCCACATGATTCTGAACATTAATGGTGTGTCAGACCAAACAAAAGTTGTGGTAGTACCTAAATTACCTGTACCTGTGATTATTGGCAATGACTTTCCAGGATTTATGAAGTCACTCACAGAGGGAGTAAATCCTGATGTTTCACCAGCTGTCATAACAAGAGCACAGGCAAAGAAAAACTCAGATTTGGGGACTCTTTTCCATTTGGTGACTGATTCAGACTTATTTGAGTCCAGCTCCAAGATCTGGAAGTCCAGGAAAGAAACAAGATGCCTGAAAAAACACTGGCAACAAAAGATTGATGGACATAAGGGGTTGATATATAAAAATGCTGAAATTAAACTGATAACTAATTGTGATCTTGTTTCTGACCAAACTAACAATGTTTCTTACAAAGGTTATTTTAAGCAGCTGGAGGTGAAACAAAAACAGGGTGAAGCAATGTTTAAAAAATGTAATGGGCTACTGTACAGAGTGTGGGTGACTCCTCAGATGCAGGATCAGAAAGAACAATTGGTCATACCAAAGAAGTATAGAACTGAGTTGTTACAGACAGCACATGATATTCCTACGGTTGGTCACTTGGGGAGGGACCACACCCTTGCCAGACTGTTGTACAGATTTTACTGGCCTGGGATTCATGAAGGTGTTGCAGTCTTTTGCAGTTATGTGCTGAATATCAGAAATTAGCCGCAGTGACTAAAAAAGACAAGGTTCCCCTAGTGCCACTACTCTTGATAGATGTGCCTTTTGAGAGGATTGCAGTGGATGTAGCTGGCCCCTTAGACAAAAGTAAGATTGGTAATTTTGGTAACAGCAAGAGGGAGGAGCTGCTGTTATAACTATACTTCTCTACTGGGACTATATTGCCATCCTTCCCTTCCTCCTGCCCTTAGTTAGTTCTACTTTGTTACCTGTGCGTTATCTAGGTGTTTGTCTCAGGTGGTTGAAGGGAATTGTTATCTGTGCAATTAACTAACTGTTAAAAAAGCTGTAAAGTAGGGGGAGTGGCTTAGCTAGAAGGAAGTCAGGTTAAAGCCAGATTTAAAAATTGCCATAGATAGCTTCTGCCAGAGAACAGGCAGAGGACACCAAGAAGAAGGAGCTGCTGTTATAACTATGCTTCTCTATTGAGACTATATTGCCCTCCTTCCCTCCCCTCCACCCCTCCCATGCTAAGCCAGTTATCCTTTTATAGGCACAGGGTTTGACTGACAACAGGAACTTCCTGGTTGGGAGCAGGAAGTGAGTGATCACAGACCCACAAAAGAATCAACATCCTAGAAGGAAAAGAGTAGCTCTCCATCCCCCCCTTGCTGCTGGAGGTCTGACTCTGAGCAAGTAAGGAGACTACTGAGAAATATAGGAACTTCTTGTCTCAGAACAGGAAGATCAGGAGCTTAAAGGGCACAGAGGCAGTATGTAAGTAGGGAGAAAAAAATAAATAAATAAACAGAGGAAAGAGTAAGTATTCAAAACAACAGTTAAGGGGACAGAAATAAGACATGATGTGAGTGGTGCAGTGCAGTGGCTGTGGAGCAGCAGTCTTCCGGGAGATGTTCTGGAGGATGTGGTGTTGTCCCATGTGCAGGAACTTCTCTGGGCTAAGAGAGGAGGTTGCTCATCTCCAGGCTGAGTTGGTCAGGATTTGGGGGATCTCCTCTCCCTCCCAGGCACCACCAGGGCCACTGCCGTTGCCAAGAAAGAGGAGGGTTGTACCACAGTGGGCTCAGGGAGTGTGAGGGTGGTGGAACAGAGGTGCATCCCTCCAGTTGGACATCTCCACAATTCATATGCCATTCTGGCAAAGTGTGGTTCCTGTATAGATATACCCACAGTGGAGACCAATGAGAATGCTGGGAACCTCCACAAAGGAGACCCACAGGAGGTTGGCATGGGACCCCACAGTGGAAGGAAACAACTCCTGGTGGGGGACTCCATTGTTAGGGGGTTAAAACTGGGGGAGGAAGGGAAGAGAGAGGTAAGGTGCCTGCCTGGCACCCTGGCTTGGAGGGACAGGGAGTGAATCATCAGGATCGTGGGAGCAGCTGCACGGGGGAAGGAGCTGGATATCATTGTCCACCTAGGAACAAATGACCTTGCTGGGAAAGGGACTAACGCAATGAAGGAAGAGTTTGTGGAGTTGGGAAGGGGTCTTAGACAAGTAGCACGCACGGTAACCTTCTCGGAGGTGCTGCCTGTCTATGGCATGGGTGAGACTAGGGTGCTCCACACCATGGGATTCAATCAGTGGTTGAAAAACTGGTGCAGAGCTCAGGGGTTTGGCTTCACTGGGGACTGGAGGTCCACCTGGAGTGATGCAGGCCTATACTGGTGTGATGGTATGCATCTGTCCAGGAGGGGAACCAGGATCCTAAGTGATAGGTTTAAATGCTTCATTGGCAGGCATTTAAACTAGCCAAGGGGGGAGGCACTGGAAAAGAGCAGGGAAATCCTAGCCCCACCCAAAAAAATCAGGGTAGTAAGTGAGGTAAACACCAAGATAGAGACATCGATAGGGAGAAGGGCAGGGATAAATGGAGAAAACGACAAAAGCAATAAGGACAGAGATGGGGCAAAAAGGGGTAAGACCATCAAAAAATGGAGGGTTATGAGTACCAATGCCTGTAGTCTGGGCAACAAGCTCCCTGAACTGGTGGCCTTGATGGAAGAGGGATGCCTGGATATTGTGGCAGTCACAGAAACATGGTACACAGAGAACCATGACTGGGATGTTAACATACTAGGGTACACAACCTACAGGAGAGACAGGGAGGGTAGAATAAGGGGAGGAGTAGCTCTCTATGTAAGGGAAGGGATAAAAGCAATGGAACAAAAGAGTAAACAGGGAGGTGAGGAGTCACTGTGGGTCACCTTAGAGACTAGAAATGGCACCACAATCTGCACAGTGGTTGTATACAGACTCCCATCTCAGGGGGAAGGAATGGACAAGGATATGATAGAAGGCATCCTTGGGATGGCAGAGAAAGGGGAGATACTATTGATGGGGGACCTGAACATGCCAGATGTTAACTGGAGCACCTTTGCTGCAGCCACATCCAAGAACAGGGCCATTCTCTATGCCCTACAGGAGCATGCCTCAGACAGCTAGTATTGGAACCCACTCGGGAGGGAGCAATCTTAGACCTCATACTCTGAAATGGGGACAGTGAGAGGATCTCAGATCTAGAAGTGGGTAGCCATCTGGGAACAAGTGACCACCAAACAGTGTGGTTCATGATAAACTCAGCTGCAGAGTCAAGCCATGCAAAAGTGAGGGTACTGGACATCAGGAGGGCTGACTTTGGCAAGATGGGAGAGTGCCTTAGAAAAGCAGTAGCAAACAGGCAAGAAGGAGGGGTGGAGCAACAATGGGGACACATCAAAACTGCCATCACAGTGGCAACAAGCCTTTGTGTGAAGCAAATAAACAAATTAAAACAAAAGAAAAAGCCACTATGGTTCTCAAAAGAGATGGCAGGGAAGGTTAGGGAGAAAAAGATAGCATTTAGGAAGTACAAGGAAACACAGAAGGAGCAGGACAGAGAACTGTACCAGTTAAGGTAGAAGGAAGCAGAGAAGGCAGTCAGAATAGCAAAGGCCCAAACTGAGGAAAAGATAGCCAACTCAGTTAAGAAGGGGGATACAACCTTTTATAGGTACATTAGGGAGCGTAGAAAGACAAAGGGAGGGAGAGTGAGGCTGAATAGAATGGACGGCGGGTGGGCAGAGAGGGACAGTGAAAAAGCAGGGATACTAAACAAATACTTCTGCTCAATATTCACAAAACAGGAAGAGGGGGAGGTACCTAATCCAATTAACAGAAGCGCTCTGGATAGGGGGGTCGATCCCATTCCTTTCACAGAAGAAAGGGTTCTGAAAGAACTCCTAAAACTGAAGGTGGACAAAGCAATGGGGCCTGATGGAATTCACCCCAGAATTCTAAAAGAATTAAGGGGAGAACTAGTGACACCAGTGACTACCCTTTTTAACAAATCATGGGAGGATGGTGTGGTACCTGAGGACTGGAGAAGGGTGGATGTGATTCCCCTTCACAAAAGTGGGAGCAAGACAGAGGCAGGAAACTACAGACCTGTCAGTTTGACCTCTGTGGTAGGGAAAGTGACAGAATCACTTCTGAAGGAAAGAATTGTTGAGTACCCAGAGGCCAGTGGGGTACAGAACCCAAGGCAGCATGGGTTCATAGCGGGAGGGTCATGTCAGACGAATCTAATCGATTTCTTTGACTGAGTGACCAAAATAGTAGACCAGGGAGGGGCTGTGGACATGGCCTACCTAGACTTTAGCAAGGGATTTGACACAGTCCCACACTAAAGATTTAATAAACAAATTAGCCAGCCTGGGATGGATCCCAAGGTGGTAGCCTGGGTAAAACATTGGCTGGACAACAGGACACAGAAGGTAATAGTAAACAGAGTCCACTCTAAAGAAAGGGGGATTACTTGTGGGGTACCGCAGGGTTCAGTACTGGGTCCAGTCCTTTTTAATGTCTTTATAAGTGACATTGCAGAGGGACTGGAAGGAAAACTATGCTTCTTTGCAGATGACACAAAGATCTGCAACAGGGTTGATACACAAGGAGGCATGGAAAGGATGAGAAGAGACTTGGCAAGGTTGGAGGAATGGTCAGAAGTATGGTAGCTTGGATTCAATGCAAAGAAGTACAAAATAATGCATATGGGAAACAAAAACCCAAGGGAAGCGTACACAATTGGGGGGGTAGTAACAACAACAAAAATGGAAAGGGGCCTGGGGATAATCATATCAGATGACCGTAAGGTTGGCAAGCAATGTGAGAAGGCAGTAGGGAGGGCTGGGGAGGATACTGGGATGTATAGGCAGAGGCATCACCAGCAGAAAACAGGAAGTTGCTATCCCTCTGTACAGACAGTTGGTGAGACCCCACCTGGAGTACTGCATCCATTTCTGGAGACCCCATCTCCGCAAGGACATAGACAGGATGGAGGCAGTCCAGAGGAGGGCGACTAAAATGGTGCAGGATCTGCAAGAGAAGCCATACGAGGAGAGACTAAAGGAGCTTAATATGTATACCCTTGAGGAAAGGCAGGGGCATGATAGAACCTTTTAAGTACCTCAGTGGAATCAACAAAGTCAAATAGGGTAGCATCTCTGAGAAAAAGAGATGTGCAAGAACAAGGGGACACAATTGGAAGATAGAGGGGGGACGGCTCAGGGGTAATGTGAGGAAATATTTTTTCACAGAGAGGGTGGTGAACACATGGAACAGCCTTCCTGAGGAGGTTGTGGGGTCTAAGACTGTGGGAGAATTCAAGAATACATGGGACAGACATAAGGCAATTCTTGTGGGGGGTTGGAAGAAATAGGCTGTTGGTTAACTAGGATCTGCAGGTTATCCAGTAGGTAGGGAAATAGGCAGACCAGGTGGGCCAAGCAGTCCTTATCTGCTGTCAAAGTCTATGTTTCTATGTTTCTATGTTTTCATTTTGGTAGTATATGATTATGCTACTCAATGCCCAAAGGCAATTCCAGTGCATACTGTCACAGCCCCAAAAATGGCAGCAGAGCTTGCCAACGTTTTCAGCCAGGTGGGCATACCTAAAGAGACTCTGAAATTAATGACTTCTGTTTTTTTAGCTGCCTATATCAAGAGCTATCCTGCACAGTTTTGTTGTTTTATTTTATTGGTATTGATAATAATAGAATGATATGTACGACTTTTACAATTTCTTCTGGTTTGCCAATGCTTTCTGACCTATGCCTCTATGACACCACTGTGTCAGTTGTTGGTAAGACCCCATCTGGAGTACTGAGTCCAGTTCTGGAGACAACATCTGAGGAAGGACATGAACAAGGTAGAGGGAATCCAAGGGAAGGCAACTAAAATGGTGCGGGGGCTGCATCATAAGCCCTATGATGAGAGACTGAAGTATCTCAATATATACACCCTGGAGGAGAGGAGGGAGGACATGATAGAGACCTATAAGTACCTCAATGTTCCAGAACCTGAGTCCCCGGTGTCAAAGGAGGTGAGGCACTCAGCAACTCAGCCCTCCATGCCACTGGACCGGCCTCCTTGAGAATATTTAACCCTTAGGCAGCTGACAGAATTATAACATATAGGGATTCTGCCCTGGTATATCAGTCTACGGCACAGCAAGGGTTATTTGTGCTGTTTTGATAGTTTTAAAAGCTTCCTGAGACTCTGATAACCTGAACTACAAAGGTTCAACTTTAGATATTGTCCCAGAACTCTCATTTCAACTTGGGCTCATCGCAAAGTGCAGTGCCTTTAAAAATAGTACCTCCTTGCAGCTTCAGAAAGGAGGCTAGAAAACACTCCCAGCAGCACAAAGCTGTTAAGGAAACAGACAAACGTATATTGTTTGACTGATAACCACCCAAGGCTTCCCATTATATTACAGTGGTATGCATTATTAGGTAATAAAAGTGCAAATCTACCTATTTTATTTAATAACACTGATTTGTGTCTCACAGTACTAATGGGTGCACTGTCCACCACAATAGAGACATAATGCAATAGGGACAACAAGCACTGTTTTGCAATTGCCAAATGTGCATCATCAGTAGGAAAGCTATCTAGCCTATATAATAAGGCGATTTTAAAATGCATTTTGGCCGTAATTGCCTGTGTGAGTCATAAGTTAATGTAGGGTTTAAAATTACCCCCAGATATTTAATGTTGTTAACATTTTCATAAACAGTGCCATCCAGTGATCCAGTTCGCAAGCCATTACCAATTTATTTCAGCTTAACTGGGGTGTCAAATAACATGGTTTCTGTTTTTTTGCTTGTTCAACACCAAATTATTGTTTGTCAACTATTTTTGCATGGCATTATGTTCCTTGGTCAATGTTATATTAAGCTCAGACAGTAGTGCCCCCTGACAATAAACAACAGCATCATCTGCATACATAATAAAGTGTGCGTTATTAATAGCTGTTGTAATAGAAAAAAAAGAAAAGAAAATTGGTCCCAGTATGGAGCCCTGTGGGACTCCACACTTGACTAGTGCCTTTTCAGATACACAGCCTCCAATCTTTACTATTTGGAACCTATCTGAGAGATAATTAGATACTCATCCTAATACTGGAGTCCCCACCCCAATGGACTCAAGTTTCTCAATAAGAAGGGCATGATCTACTAAGTCAAATGCCTTGGTCAAGTCCACGAATGCAGCTCCAGTGAGACAGCCACTCTCCATGCCCTCGTGGACCGCGCTCGTGAAATCGGCTAAGGCGCTCTCTGTCCCCCTTCCCTTTCTAAAGCCATGTTGATATTGCAATAGCAAACCATATGTTTCCACATACTCAATTAACTGGCCAAATACAATTTTCTCTTGCAATTTGGACAGAGCTGATAAAATTGAAATTGGTCTATAATTAGTAAATTTGCAAGCTGAATCCATTTTATGAATAGGTATCAAAAATGTGTGCTTCCATACATCAGGCACTTCCCCCAAACAAAAGGGCAATTTAAAAATCAAACTAACTGGGTATGCTATTTCTGCTGAGGCCAAATTTAACAACTTGGGAGATAAACCATCAAATCCACAGGATTTGTCCATTTTAAGTTGCTTCAAAAGTTTATACACCTCTTGATATGTTACTGCCTTAATGTAAAATTTAGGTCTACCCGTACAATCTTTCAAAATTACTCTTAATCAGATTTATTCCAGGATTAGCCTTATAGTTGTCCAAATTAGTGAACAATCTATTGAACTCGTTCACAATTAACAATGGATCACTTAACTTTTCATCACCGTTATTCATAATAGCCTCTGAGTTGGACCCAGGGTCAATCATACTATTAATTGTGTCCCAAAATTTAGCATTGTTTGTCAGTCCCTTTGTCTGTTGGTACCTTAAGTATTGGACCTTAGCCTTATTAACCTCGGCCTTACACTTATTTCTCAAACACCTGTAGTTTAGAAGATCCACAGGTGTCTGACTTTTCCTATATAGCTTCCACGCCTTGTCCCTTTATTTTATTAGTCTAAATAGTGATAATGTTAGCCATTTAGACTGTATACCTCTAACTCATCTTTTAATAAGAGGGGCATAGAATTCCAAAACCTTTGTAAACTCTAATATAAAATAATCCAGTGCACAATTTAAGTCTGATATTATTTCAAGATAAGACCAGTCAATATTTTGTAGACTATTTTTGAAATTACAAGCATCAAATCCAGAAACATTTCTAGATTCCAAGACCCTGGGTTTAGATGTTGTTCTGTATGAGTGTTCCCAGAGACAAAATATCTGGTTGGCCATCTGTTGCTGACTGTGACTATAGTGCTTTTGCAGCATAGCAACCAGGTGCAAAGAAATTATCACTTTCCTCTTGTTCCTGAACACATGAACACATGAACTTTATTGGTAGAAGGTGTGAAGCACACATTAAGCTTGGGGCTTAATGTTAAGCTGACACCCCTTTAAGAACACTTATAACCTGCATGTAGCTAATTGTTGCACTGCCTGGCAGTGCCATGTATGCCTGTCAGTCAGAGAATTTAGTCAGTCTAGGGCTTGTCTCCATGAAGAGAACATCTACTGCACAGAGAATAAACCTGTGTTCTTTATTTTTTGGGTCCATCCAGTTATTCACACAGTCCAGATGGGGTCCTCACTGGCAGCAATCAAAGGGTCTGGCAGACCACAGATAAGGTAAGATGGCAGGCCAAATACCAAAAATGCCACACACGGTGGAGAATGCAGCCTTTCTTCTGTCCAGACCCCATCTTGCTTGCCTGTGTTGCTGGGTACCCTAAGTCATCTACCCCCAGTATGCCTTAACTGCTTGAATGCTCATTAAATTCACAACCTTGGCTGCAAGTGGAGAAAACAAAAATGATGATGATGGTGGTATATCAGCCTGCAGCCCTACTACTGTAAAAGAAAAGTAAACATGCTCACCACAGCAGGCCAGTGGCTCCATGTCCGGCTTTCTCAACTTACAGTAATTGAGCCAAGTCCTGTGCTCCACAGAGCTGCTACTGTACCCCCCCCCACTTCTAATTCTGCCTCTTAACTTGCGCACAGCAGCGCAGCAACCAGAAGTGAGCACACTGCTCTCTCCCTCAATTCTTGAGGCTCTCCTCCTAGGCAGCTCCCTGTCTCCTTGCAGCAGCACTCCCCTCAGAGCACACAACACCAGCACAACCTCAAGGACTCCTCGAATAGTCCCTGCATCACAAACCATGGCTATGCCACAGTCTTGACAGCCATCCAAGCAGCTCCACTAACTCAGATGTCCCCCAGTCTCAGACACTGAATCCATGGTCGGCTCCCTCCCAAACTGCAGCTGTTGCTTTGCAGCCGCATGGAGCTCCTCCAGACCAGCAGCATCATTCCTCTCTCTTCCTTTCTCACAGTTGCGGCTTCCCCCTTGCACTAGCAGATGAACGGAGCTCTGCACTCCCCGCATGGCCTGCTACAAAAGGCACCACAATAAATCAGGACTGTAACACGGAGCCTCCGCTCTTCATGAACTATTACCTTCTCAAGCCACCACTTAAGAGTCGCACTTGCTGCTCCAGCAAATGCTCGGCCACGTTTCAGAAAAGGGATGATACCACTTCAGCAAATAAATTAATAATGTAGGGGGGAAAAACGGACCACAGGAATTCTACACAGGTGCAAGGCAACCAAGAGAGCTCTTTGAGTAAACAGGGCACATCGAATTAATAAAACGAGGGGCACACAAAATGTAAAAATGGAAGCACAGCATTTTTTTTAAATAAATCGGGGCAAACAACATATACGAAAAAAAATGGAGTGCTCCAGGAATTCAAGCAGGGTGTTTGCCTTGATTGTTCAGTGTTCCTTGTCGGAGGGGGTCTTCCCTGATGTCTTGAAGGAGGCATTGGTGAGGCCCCTTCTGAAAAAAACATCGTTGGACCCTGACATCAAGGCAAATTACCGTCCTATCTCCAATCTTCCATTTTTAGGTAAGATTGTTGAGAAGGTGGTGGCGCTTCAGCTTGAGGAGCATCTCATGGCCCATAATCTTTATGAACTATTCTAGTCGGGGTTTCGTGCAAGGCATAGCATGGAAACTGCACTAGTTCGGGTGCACAATGACCTCCTTAGGGCTAGAGATCGAGGGGAAGGGACAATTCTTGTTCTCCTCGATCTCTCTTCAGCATTTAACATGGTGGATCATTGAGTGTTACTTGACTGCCTGAGGGAATTCTGTGGACTTGCTGGCTCTGTCATCTGCTGGTTTGAGTCTTTTTTATCCAACAGGAGGCAGAGGGTAGTGATGGGGAATTTCTCCTCCTCCCCTGACCACCTGTTGTGCAGAGTTCCCCAGGGTTCGGTCTTGTCACCGATGTTATTTGCCGTGTACATGCTACCCCTGGGAGAGCTCATTAGGAAGTACAGCTTGGGTTTTCATTGCTATGCTGATGATACCCAGCTGTAGTTTTCCTTTGCCCCTGGAACATCTTGTGCAGTAGAAGTGCTTAACAGCTGCCTTGCTGAAATCAGTGACTGGATGGCCTCCAGTTGGTTGTGACTTAACCCCAGTAAGATGGAGGTACTGGTGGTGGAGTCGAACAGAGGACGTGATAGGTTGGCCTCTGTTGCAGAGACAGGACTTTGCCTTGGCTCTGTATCATTGAAGGCCTTCTCTAGAGTACGTGATCTAGGTGTTATTCTTGACAGTGGTTTGACACTTGAATTTCAGGTGTCTTCCGTTGTGCGTACTAGTTTTTATCATCTGAGGAATATCGCCAGGATCAAACCCTTAGTTCCGCCTCTGGACCTCCCCACTTTGGTACATGCCTTTGTGACGTTCAGGCTTCACTACTGTAATGCACTGTATCTCGGGGTCTCTGGGGGGTACCCTCCGCCAACTGCAGTTGGTGCAGATTGCAGCGGCGAGGTTGTTGACAGGACAATCTAAATACCGTCATATAACCCCGGTGTTACGTCATCTACACTGGCTGCCGGTTAGGTGGAGGGTCCTCTTTATGGTGGGTTTGCTCACCTTTAAGGCCCTACACTGCCTGGGCCCTGGCTACCTGAATGACCTTTTTACACCTGCTGTCTCGGTCCGTTCCCTGCGTTCCTCCTCTCGGGGCCTCCTTGCAATTCCCAGGACAAGGTTAAGAACTGCAGGTGACACAGCATTTAGTGTCGCCGCTCCCTTCCTGTGGAATTCGCTTCCTATGGTTGTTAGGGAGGCCCCGTCTGTTGAGGTTTTTAAGGCCCGACTAAAGACGTTTTTATTTGATCAGGCATTCCCTGACTATGTTTTATAAGCTTATATTGTTTAATTCTTAATAAGGAAACAAACTGTGTAGTAAAATAAGATTTTAATTGTTTGGAGTTGTATATTTTATTGATTGTATGGTGTTGTGTTGTATTTATTTGATTAGTGTACAGCGCCCAGAGCCTCCGGGATGGGAGTCTTTTTAAATAAAACTTGCCTTGCCTTGCCTTGCCTTACATATAAATAAACAAAGAGACATCCCTTGGAGTCAAATGGCAAAAGAAAAGCAGCCTAATAAACAAACAATCAGTCAAATAAATACAGTGATTCCCCCAGCAATTTTGCCACTCACCACCACAGATACTTCCCACCATTTCTGTTGGGGAAGAAGCACAGCAGGGTGGCAATCGCCATTTTGAAGCTTGTACAGCAAGCCAGGCAGCCTCGTGGCAAGAATCCTCCATCTTGGTTTCCCAAAACAGCAAGAAAGGAAGTGACCCTTAACCCCATGCTGGTGGCCATCTTGCTACAGTCAAGCCAGTCAAAAGCACAGAAACTGCATGTCAAAATTCAGCGACCATCTTGTGAAGGTCACAAAATTACCTTACTTCATAGAAATCAATGGCAATCCTATTGAAATGAATAGACACTGCAACAAATAGCTGAATTTTGCAACAAAACCTTTATTTAAATAACAATCAACACAGAATTGAGTGGGAATTCTTTATTAAGACGTCATTTGATGAACTTTGCTACAAAAAATTGTACTTTTGCCTACAAAAATAATTTTTGCTTGGCACTTCATCCATGACACAGTGCCCCATCTCCTGCCTGACGGCAACTCCTTCTCACCTATATGACCTTTACTCTGTGAAATGCAGCTCATCTCAAATCACAATGTCTGATGATGACACAGATATGGGTGCCAGAGCATCTGGAGTTCTACCTTCACCCACCTCAAGAGCGTGGGGCTACAAAATAGAAACCATCCTGCATGACATCCAGTCGTCCATCTCAGCTCAAGGAGCACCAGCTATGCAAGCCATTCAAGATGACCTGGCATACATTAAAGCTACTTCACCATAGTCCACAGTCCATACCAGCCTACAACTAGTACCCTTCTCAGCCTTGCCTCACAAAGACACTGTCGACGTGCTGGAACAAGTCCAAGCATGGATTTCTTTCAATGGTTGGACTGATCCCTTGCGCATCTCCAATGCTTTGTGCTTGCTTCTGAGAGGGACTGCCATTTCCTGGTTCAATGCACTTCCAGAACAAGTCAAAGGGGACACTGTCACCCTGTATACAACTTTCAAACACTATTTCCTTCAAGCACACCCACCCTGGTTATTGGAGCAACAGCTGTGGGAAAGTACCATGCAACCCATTGAATTTCTTGAAGCCTTGATAGTCGACATTGAGTCTCGCTGCAGATGCCTACAGAAAACAGAGAAAGATCAAGTAACAGCCTTTGTCCGGGGACTGCCTCCTCAATCTCATACCTATGTCATACAGCAAAAGCCAACCACCTGGACAGATATCATTCAAGCTGCACGGCTAGCCCAAGAGCCCATCTCAATGTTTCAGTCTGCCAGTGCATAGGCACCCTAAACCTCACAACTGGCTGCACTCGCCATATGTGTCCAACAGCAACAAGCAATGATTGACAAGCTTATCTCAACTGTCAATACCTTACACATCAGCTCAACTGCCTCCTCTACAAATTCTGTCAACACTATGCAACCACCTCAACAGCGACCTGATCCACCTCCGCCTTCACGAGAGCCTGTAACCTGCCAGTGGTGTGGATTCAGAGGACAAACTGCTGCTGTCTGTCAAAAGCTAAAGTATCAGGACTCAAGAGAACTAAGGGCACCCACCACAGCGCAATCAACATGATAACTGCAACTACTCCCAGGATCAGGTAAACGAGTGCTACCCAACAGACTAGAGACTTTTGTTGGGCAGAGGAACAGAGCAACTGACCACCCCACTGACTCTCACAATTCAAACAAAACACATTCTCCAACTGCAAACTCAGGCACACTCTCGCTTCCAGGGGCAAAGGTATCCTAGCCAACTATGTTACTGTAACCATCGGAGATTGGTCCACGCATGCCTTGGTCGACACTGGAGTGGAAATATCAGTTATCAGCAGCAGTATTCTGAACAACCAAGCTATTCATCACATACCTAATGTCTCTCCAGCCGACCTAAAGTACATTATCACAGCAAGTACAGCTACAGTACCTATCACAGGCATGGTCCATCTCAAGCTCCACTTTGGCTCAGAGCAAGCTACTGTCAAGTTTTACATAGTGTCTGATCTTCAACCTGCAATAATTCTTGGCCAGGACTTCCTCAAAGCTCACAAAGCCATCCTAGTCTTTGCCTCAAACAAACTATCACTAGATCCCTGGAGGCAACTTGCAGCTTTAGACTCAATCACTGTGCCTCTTAAGTCAATGATGGTTTTGATTGCCAAGATTTGAGGTGAACCACTTCTACAAGGTGTTGTTGGCATCATCACAGGATCCCCCACGCTGCATTCATCAGGTCTCCTTCAAGGGAATACCTTATCAGTGGTGCATGGTGGCGTAGTCTTCCAAAAATGCTGCAACTTCACAGGTGAACTTATAGTCATTTCAAAGGGTGCCAACATCAGAAAGTTTGTCTGCTTGTGGTCAGGAGACCAGCTTTATCTCATGCAAGAACCTCAGCCTGGTTCCACCTACTGTAGTCCTGTCAGTACTATCATGATCACTCCAACTTCAACAGAGTTACCCCTCAGTCAGTGACTATGTTCTTCAAAACTTCCAGCATCCCCAACAGAAAAGCAACAACTTTTGAAATTCCTGGAGAATTACCCAGATGTCTTTGTGGGTCCAGATAACGCGCTCGGATGCTGTGATATCCTACAACACACCATCAAAGTGCAGCCCAACCAGAAACCAATCCATCAGCGAGCCTACAAAGTGGAACACAAACAGAAACAAGTCCTCGATGACGTAATCAAAGACATGCTGGAACAAGACATTGTCAAAGAGTCTACAAGTCCCTGGGGTGCACCTTGCCTGCTGGTGGTAAAGAAGGGCAAAGAGTATTGCTTTTTGGTAGACTACAGAAAACTCAATGCCTACACAGTGCAGGATGCTCATCCCTTGCCTACAACTGAAGATGCTTTAGAGAGTCTTGGTGTGGCCAGTCCTACTTACTTCACTACTCTAGACCTTCAGAGTGGGTTCTATCAAGTTTCCTTTGACCCAGCTTCTCATACATACACAGCATGGCACTGCCACTTGGGACTTTTTCAGTTCAAACATCTGCCTATGGGTCTTCGGAACAGTCTAGCCACATTTTAACCTGTTATGGAAGCTGTACTTTGTGGGTTGTCTTGGAAATCTTGCCTGGTCTACCTGGATGATTTGATTGTCTTCAGCAGAACTTTGCCAGAGCACCTCCAACATCTCAAAGAAGTGTTTGAACGTCTCAGACAAGCCAATCTCAAACTTCACTCAGAAAAGTATTGTTTTGCACAGCATCAAATTCATTACCTGGGACATGTGGTTAGTTCTCAAGGCATCTCTCCAGATCCAGACACGCTCTCAGCACTCAAAGACTATCCAAAAGAAAAAAATAAATACAGCTCGTTTCCCACAATGGAGGGTGCCCAGTATAAAAACTAATGAGAAAAAGCAAGTACCAGTACCCCTGAGGAACCCCAAAAGGCAATACTTTATTTAAAGTTAAAAACAGAATGCCATAAGCGCAACATGGACCATGTAGCCCTCTATCGGTTTCACACGTACTTGTGCATCATCAGGAGGTCTCAAAGACTATCCAGAACCTAACAATCTCTTTCCTGGGCTTGTCTGGCTACTACCAAAAGTTCATTTGTAACTATGCCAAGATTGCAGCTTCACTGTATGCCCTCAGCAAAAAGGGATGTGACTATAATTGGACTTCCGAATGTAAAGAGGCCTTTGAAACCTTAAAACAAAACCTAATCTTTTCTCCAGTATTGGTCTACCCAAGGTTCAACCAACCCTTCAAACTCTACTCAGATGCTAGTTCCTTTGCAGTGGGCACTGTGCTATGTCAAATTCAAGATGGAACAGAATGAGCTGTCTCCTGTGCCGGGCGCTTTCTTTCCTCAGCTGTGCAGAACTATGGCATCACAGAAAAAGAATGTCTAGCCATGGTATTTGCCATAAAGAAATTTGACTGTTACCTTTTCTATTCCTCCTTTACAGCTATCGTTGATCACTCTGCCCTCAGATGGTTACTCAAAATGAAGGAGCCAGTAGGCAAGTTCACCTGACAGATCACCATGTTGCAAAGCTACAACAGTGAAATAAAGTACAGACTAGGTCGAGTTCACTCAAATGCTGATGGTGTGAGCAGGAGACGATATCCCTCTGCATCATCCTCAACAGACAAAGAATCCTGCTTACAGGCTCTTCTCTTCTCTTCTCTTCCACACCACAGATGTGCCTCCTGTGGACCCTCCTACAACACCTCAAGTTGCTTTGCTGCTACCAACTGCTTCTACAGAAAAACACACAAATCCTCAACTACCGCAAGCAGCTGAAGAGCTTCTCATCTCCTCCACTTCTGATCTGTCCCTGGCAACTGTCAAAACACAACAAAGAACAGACCCTCAATTCACAGACATAATCTCATACTTAGAGTCTGAAACCTTACCGCAACAAAAGAAGCATCGCTAAGATCTACTTTTCTTTGCTTGACAATATTTCCTCAATGACGGTGTGCTTTTTCACATTTGGACCAAGGAAGGCAAGGGTCTTCGCTTGGACAATACTCATGTACAGCTAGTTGTGCCAGCCTCTCTAATCAATCAAGTTCTTCTCTCCATGCATGCCTCTCCACTTTCTGGAGGTTATATGGGAATACACAGAATTCTTGAAAAGATAAGGCTTAGCTTCTTCTGGCCTCACGTGAATAGGGACATTGTTCGATTTGTAAAATCCTGCCAGCCCTGCTCCCAAAGACAGCCTCCTGCCAAACTGACAAAGGCACACATCATTCCAATGCCTGTAGCCACTGAACCCTTCCAAAGAGTCAGCACTGACATTCTTGGCCCCTTACCAACATGCTCTGACTCTGGCAACAAATATATCCTTGTTTTTGTGGACTACCTAACAAAGTGTTTAGAACTCATCCCCCTAAAAGACATTAAAGCTGCCACTGTGGCAAATGCCTTTCTCAACAGTCATTTGTTGTCACGGTATTCCACCGTACCTACATTCAGAGAGAGAGGCACTAACTACATTCAGACAGAGGCACTAACTACCTTTCTACCATTGTCCAAGAAACATGCACATTTTTGACAAAAGAAAGACACATACCACAAGTTACCATCCACAATGCAACGGACAGAGTGAAAGAATGATGTCTACCATTCTCAGCACACTTTCCAAGTACCTGGATGAGACTCATGACACCTAGGGCTGTTTTGTTTCCTTTGTGCAGTTTGCCTACAATACCAGCCCTTGTGTCGACAGTACAGAGTACACACCATTCTTTTTAGTCCATGGACATCACCCAAGAACTTCACTGGACTGGGATCTCTCACTGCTCGAAGTTCCTAAGTCAGTTTCTTCTTTCATTATTCCAATGCTGGAACAGCTTGAACTTGCCAGACATGCTGCAGTCACCACGGTGGGCCAGAGAAAATCTTCAATGCAAAAAATGTCAGCAGCCAAGTCACATGAGCCTTCATTCTCTGTTGGGGACATTGTGCATTTGTACCAACCTGTTCTTGTTCCAGGTGTCACCAAGAAACTGCTTTGCCACTGGACTGGTCCCTTCTACATTGTAGAAAATCTTCCTCCTGTCCACGTTCGTCTGCGACGCAAGTCATATGGAAAGCTGGTATACAACAAAGTCCACATAAACCAACTGAAACATGGGTACCTGAGTAACAACCTTTCAGATGACCCCAGTCCACCTAATAATGAAGCTGCACTTGAGCCTGCCATCCTCTCTGAAGTTGAGATCCCTCCAGACAACTTGCTACTAGTTCCCACAGATCTACCCACTCCTGACACTCTCCAGCCAGATTCTGTTTTGCCAGATGATTTGCCTGGGACTTCCTCAACCCTCTTCTTCTAAGGACTCTCCTGTACACACATCGGTGTACCAGACCAAGAAGATCTTAAGAAAGAAGTTTGTCAATGGATCCTGGACTTACAGAGTCAAGTGGTATGGATTTGACAGTGCACAGAACTCCTGGGTCACTTTTAACAACCTGACCATGTTCTGTCAGGAACTGGTGCAATCTACACATTCCCACTGATTGGAAAAGTCGATGGAGATCTTGAACTTTTGTGAACCGGACTCAGTGTTCATTTACATACTAATGCTTTCCCCCTTAGGAAAGTCTTTCAATGGATAGTCCACCTGTTGTTATTGTTATGCAACTGTTATTAAAGTTTTAGCCTGCATTCTAGGTATCCTCCTGCTGCTACCCTTCCCTCTCTTCCCTTTTCCTTCCCCCGCACTTTAGCGCTTGTGGCATGACAAAGCTTCAAGTACTATTGCGTTCCCCTTTCTCTAGTGCTACTCTGAATGGTCCCCAGTGTAGTCCAGATTCTTTCCTCCCCCCTCCCAGCAGTAGGGTACTGTTTTGTTTTCAATGTAATGCCTTGAAATGCATGAAAATGTTTTTTGCCATAAAACTTACTTCTAAATATTTATTACTTAGCAACTGTTTATAGTTTATTGCTTGTTCGAGTGGTGTTCACATTCACTGTTACAGTGGTGATGTGAAGCACACATTAAGCATGGGGCTTACTGTTAAGCTGCTGCCCCTTTAAGAACACTTAGAACCTGCATGTAGCTAAGTTTTGCACTGCTTAGCAGTGCCATGTATGCCTGTATGCCATGTATGCCTGTCTGTCAGAGAATATAGTGAGTCTGGGGCTTGTCTCCATGAAGAGAACAGAACAACTGAAGTACAGAGAATAAACCTGTATTGCTTATTTTATTTGTCCGTCCACTTATTCACACAGTCCAGATGGGATCCTCACCAACAGCAACCAAAGGGAGTGGCAGACCACAAAGAACATAAGGGGTCCTTTAGTTGTAGACCAAATACCAAAAACACCACAAAGGGAACTATTAGTCTATTAGGTCCACCAGCCACTTATCACTGATAATAGCCTTTTACCCCACCAGTATCCATGAAACTGTCCAATTTAATTTTGAAAATTTTGATGGATTGCACCATAACCACATCTTGTGGCAGCCTGATCCACAAGGAGATCACTTTCTGTGGGAAAAAAGCCTACCATTTTAGATGTTCATGGTGTTTGCCCCTTTAACATACCCATGGCTTTTTGTGTTGGATACTTTTGGTGGTCTTATTTCTAGCTAAAGATTGACATTCTATGTACCCTTATATAAGATCTATAGATTAATATTGGTACCCTGACCCTTTTGCACACAAGTGAGTAAAGATTAAGGTGCTTCAGTCTGCTGTCATAATCCATATTTTTTTCTTGATATTATCTTTGTAAATCTATGCTGGACTTTCACTATTCTTTCTGTGTCTCCTCTTTGGTATGGACACCAGAAAGGAACACAGTACTCTAAGTTTTGTCTCTCCAGTGACCTATAAAGTGGCAACAGTACTTCATGATGTCTTGTAACAATATGGTTTTACATGTTTCCTATACCCATGTTACATTTTTTAATAGTTGATTCTGCCTGGCTATGAAAGTTAAACCACCTGTTGATTATTATACCTAAATCTCTTTCTTGGTCAGTGTTCATTATTTTTCACCACTTTAGTTCATAAGTATTTTCTGCATTCCTTTTACCAAAAGGTATTACTGCACATTTCTTGATACAAAAGCTAATGTTTTCTATTGCCCAATTCTCCATTGCTTCTAGATCTGCTTCTACTGCCAAATGTTTTTTTCCTGGAGTTGACAATACCTCCTATTTTTACATCATCTGCAAATTTGACTCACCAGCTCCCTAGTTTGGGTTGCATATCCTTTATAAATATACTGAAGAGTAATGGCCCAAGAACTGACCCTTGTGGGATTCCACTTGTTACCTCTCCCCAAGAAGAAATAGACCCATTTGCTCTTATTGCTTATTTTCATAGTTTCATGGTCTACAATGAGCTCAGGAGGCAGAGTTGCCCTAATATGGCTCGCCACCAAGTAGGTGGATTAAATATTTATCCTAAGTATGATATTTTATTAACTCCCATGTGTATGTCCAGTTTAGTTTTGAACATGTCCATAGTATTACTCATGACTATCTCCCTAGGTAGTGAGTTCCAATGGGATACAACCCTCTGAGAGAACCAACGTCCTGTTTTATGTGTTTTATAACTGTCTCCTCTTAATTTTAAGTTGTGCATCCTAGTAATAGTGCTGGATGTATTTCTTTTTAACCCCAGTGTTTCAAACAGTAAGGGGTCTTGAAAAGCTTTATATGTTAAACACAGATCCCCTCTCAATTGTCTATATTCCATAGAATCAAGGTTCATTGCTTTTAGTCGATCCTCATATTTGAGATTGTTCATAAATTTTATTTGTTTAGTTGCCTTTCTGTGTATGCCTTCTATTAGTTTATTTCCATGGTTTGTAGTAGGCATACAGAATTGTGCACAGTAATCCAATTGTGATCTCACTAAGGTTGTATATAGAGGAATAATCACCTATGAATCTCTGCTTTTTATATGCTTGAAAATACACCCAAGTAGTTTTTGGCATCTTTTTACTTTTAGTAGGGTATGTGTATCAAAAGTCAACTTGTTGTTTACTAGCACTCCCAGATCTTTTTCATTTGTTGTTTCAATAACTTGTACATTATTTAGCTTGTATTTAAAGTTCAAATTATTGTATCCCAGGTGCATAATTTTAAATTTTTGTTCATTAAAGAACATTTTTGTTTCAGTAGCCCAAGCACTAATCCTATTTAGTTCAGACTGAAAAACATTAGCAGCCTGTATATTATTGATTATACATCCCATTTTGCAGTCATCAACATACTTGGACATCCAAGTATTGCTAGATGGCTGCATTGTCGATATCAGAATATTAAAGAGGGCAGGACCCAAACAGATCCCTGTGGTACCCTGCTACTGACAGCCTGCCAATGTGAATGATGGCCTCTAATGACCACACATTGGCATCTGTTATGTAACCAAGATATTACCCAATCTATGATGTTTGAGGGAAATTTAAACTCATACAATTGTTTTATTAAAACTTGTTGTGAGACCTTATCAAATGCCTTGGAAAAATCAAGCAAAACTATATCCACAGGAAGGCCATTGTCAAGAGCTGCATTGACATTTTCAAAAAAGTTCAACAAATTAGTTAAGCAAGATCTTTCCTGGGAGAAACCATACTGTGTTAGATCCTGCAGAGTATTATTTGAAATATGCACTATTCTCACCAATAGTTATCTTTCAAATATTTTTCCAATTACAGATGTAAGACTAATCGGTCATTAATTAGTTACATCTTTTTTACTACCGATTTTATGGATTGGAGTAGCATGTGCCTCATTCCATGTTTTGATGGCCGAACCCTGATTTAAAGATGCATTAAACAAGTAAGCTAATGGTCCACTTTTAACATTAACTGTTTCTTTAAGAAATCTCGGGTGTGTATTATCTGGACCAGGGGAAGAATGAATTTTTAGCTAAAGTATTACATTTTTTACCTCATTAGAACTAATTTGAGAGTGTTGATTATTTTGTAAGTAAGGTATTATATTTTCATTAACTTCTGATGACGTAAATATGCTAGAGAAGAATTTATTTTTATTATTATGGCCTCTCAACTGTCCAACAAACTATATATTTTTTTATTTTAATTAATTTATCACTTGGATTACAAGATCCATGAGCCAGAGGCTCTTTTACACAGGTTCCACATCAGTGCAAAAGAAAATACACACAAACAAATCAAACAGCACTGTATACATCCGTTTGGGCAGACAAATACTCTGGTAACTATAGACATAACTGACAATTCTGAGTAAAGTGGCAGTAGCATAAACTGTAATTGTTTCAACAGAAATCAGAACATATAGGATAGGAAAAACAAGAGCAGCCTATTCTGGTCTTGTCGAATTGATTGGGGGCATGTAGGGCAAAAAATAGGAGATGTTAGAGAGCACAGAATAACCAGGGGGATTAGATGGGAAAAGTGTATGAGGGGGAATGGAGGGAAAGTAAAAATAAAAGAAAAAACATGAGGAGCAGAGGGGATGCTATTTGGGACACTTTTTTAGGGAGAGGAAGAAACAGAGGAAGGGTGGGAGCCTTAGACATTACTGGCATAGTAGTTAGAGTGATTTAGAAGAGAGCAGTCACAGCTGTTAAGAGCAGTGAGGTGCTGACATAGTTCACATTTGAAAGGGCCCAGTTTTGGTACTGCCAGGACTGCAGCAGGGTGGTTATTTAGCCATGTGGGTGCCCAGTATGCAAATGACCACTGCACCTGTGATGTCTGGCAAGTAGGGACTTGGAGACTTTATCATGCCATATTTCAGGTTAGTTGTTGGTTTGTTGCTTGTTTGAGGAGATGCTTCAGATATGGTACTTTGAAAGGTACAGTACTCAGTCAACTGATCTGAAACAATTTGTTCTAATGCCTTTGTGGGGGACTGAGATAGGGTGGTAGTTTGTGTGAAGTGCTCGATCACTTTTTTTTGTGTGTGTGCGTGTCGAGCTCCCATAGTTCCTCGGGGGATTCATCAGACTCCGGCAACTGACTCCCTTCTACTTGGGGAAGCCCCCCCCCCAAGTGGGGCTACTGATATGGAACTGTCATGGCCAGAGGGGTCAGCATCGGAGCTGGCTCATTAGCGGGGAATCAGCATTTTTCTTGTGTGATTTCTTCCCCTTGGAGCCAAGGGTGTGCAATGATGCAGACAGGGGAGGAACCCATATGCATCTGTGCATGCTCCCCTCCCCACGTCTGCCCTCAGCTCCTCCCAACTGTCGTATGGTGCCTTTGCCTCCCAGCCTCTGCCAGGTGGTGAACGGACACCAATACTGTGCTTCCCCCTCCCTGGAGAAAGGAAGCAGTCCTCTGGATGCTCGATCCTTCTCCTCCCCTGCCGATCCCTGGCAGCCTGTGCCCATTCCTGAACATGGGTTGCCAGCATGGCATGAGGTGTGGCATCCAGTGCCTCTACCTTCAGTGCCACCAGGCCAGCTGATCACCACTTTTGAGGACAGGAGTGACTACGGCAGTCTTCCGTATCTGGGGGAACTGGCCAAGACATATGGAGCAATTTAAAAGTTTAGTAAGAGGGGCAAGGACTTCTTTAAAGGTGAGGCTGAGAAGTTTTAGATCAAGGGAGTCATTGCAATATCTAGATTTACCAAGTACTTGTTTCAGGTACAGTATATTCTTGCCTCAAGTTTGATGACTTTCTTGTTGTTTAGCCCCATACTTCTTAATTTATCAAAAATCTTTTGGTGTGGGACAGTGTTGAATGCCCTTTTAAAATCTAGATAGATAATGTCCACTGATATTCCTTTTTCCAGGGCTTCATTTACCTCCTCAGTTTTGTGAGGCATGATCTGCCCGCAGTGAACCCATGTTATCTTGTATCTATTATGTTGTTTCTGTTAAATTCTGTGATATAATCTTTGATGAAACTACTGATTCACATATCACAGACGTGAGACTCACTGGTCTGTAATCACTCGGGTTGACTCTAGCACCTTTTAATGTAATGGTGTTACAATGGCCTTTTTCCAAGCTAACATCACATACCTTTCACAACCAATTTATTTATAAGGTAGGTAAATGGTGGTGCTAACTCCTCAGCAGCCTCTTTGAGAAGTCTAGGTGAATTTCATCCAGACCCTCAGATTTATCAGGTGCTATGGTTATTAGGTTTTTGAGGACATCCTCCTTGCAAACTACTAAAGCAATGGATTTAAAGCTTGTTGCTTGTTTGGGTATTCTCTTATCCTTTTCTGAGAATATTGAACAGAAACATTTATTTAATTCTAAAGTTTTTCAGTCCACAAACATTTTACTATGCACAGATGACACAGGGATCTACTTGAGGCACTCCAACATTGACAACTGGACCTCATCTTTGCAACAGGATTTTTGATGGCTGGACAAGTGGTTTTGGAATAAGCAATTGATGCTTACTTACAAGAATACCAAAAGTAATGCTGTTTGCTGGTAAGAATCAGATTAGAATTGATCCACAGATGGATATGTTTGATAAACTGAGATCAAAACCTGAACAACTAAATGTGTTAAAATACCTTGGTGTTCACTTGGATCACACTTTATCATGTGTACCTCATGTGGAGAATATAGCAGATGATCAGTAGTAGAAAAAATATCTTACAGCCAGTCCCACTGGCACAACAGTAGCATGACCATTCGCAATGCCAGCAACCCAACTTTAAAATTGAGTCAGGTTGCGAAAGCCAACTGGGGGCAAATTGAGCATTCCAAGGATATTCTCCTCCTCCAGGGAGGGCAGACTGTGTGCTCTGCTATGACACTGTCACCTGCATGACCACAGGTGGCAGTGCAGTGGTGCCACAATGGGTGGGTGAAGCACCTCCTGACCAGGACATCCGCATATTCATGTTCAGGATGTCTGCTTGGTTCTAGCCCATGAGGTGCTTGAGGAGGGGACTGATGGGGAAGAATAAGCCTCCCTAGCCTGAAGCAACATCACACCACTTCTCTCTCTGCAGGCCCCATAGCACTCACTGGGCTCCCAGCCACAACCCAGTTCTAACTCCTCCCAGGCTTAGGGAGCCTAATGGGCTCCACCACAGTGGGGGTGGGGGATTATGGGACACTTATCTGGTCAGTAGGTAAGTCCCAGGGACAGTCAGTGATGGGGCTGGGAGAGAGAGATGGTGGCTGAGACCAGCAAGGCAGGGATGAAGAAAGTACAATGAATTAAAAAAAGAATAAATGTATTATACAGGAATCAAAATGATTTTCCTGCTGAAGCTAGACATTTGATTGTATCCTGTTCTGTTCTATCTATTATTGATTATGGACTGGTTATTTACTCATCAGTATGTCAAAGTGTTCTTGATAGGGTTACAATAATATTTAATAAAGCTAGTAAATGTGTATTGTGCAGAAATACACAGATTTGTGATCTGTATCAGCTAACTGGGGCTTCCTCAATAACTGAGAATAAGATGCTATACATGTCTGCTCAGTAAGAAGACTCTGTTAGGGATCTCACTTATCAATATGACAACATCTTTCTACCAGTTATTAATATAATACAAGAAACGTGGGTAGACATGATTTGGCCAAACCTTTTTGTAGAACCACCTTGTTCCAATGCTCCTTCTGTGTGAGAGCTATTGACTATCTTAAATGACTAACTCAGTGATTTCTTACATTTGACAAGATTTACTCTTTTTTTTAATTAATTTTACACACAACAACTTCCAGCATGTAAATGCCCATAACAAAAGAGCAAACATCAATGATATTTGAACATACATACAGACAGAAACTAAATTAGGCATTACAAGTGATTCTTTTCCAATGTAATCTCATGAGGGAGTTACACAGTAAGTAAACTGATTGTTAGGGGGAAAGGGAAATTGTTTAACCAGGAGAGACACACTAAGCCAAAGCTTGTTTCCAGCTGCAACCTGGCAGCACAAGGATGTTAAGTGACTTGCTCAGGGTCACACAGTATGCAAGTGGGGGCTTCAAACCCAGGTCTCCAGGTTTACAGCTCAGTATCCTAAACCACAGCACTATACTGCCACTTTCTTGTTGCACAGTAATGAACAAAATGCAGCCAGTGCTCATTAGGACAGTACACAGTTGTGTCATAAAAAATCACAAGCAATATAGACTTGCCTTAGGCTTTAATGAAATGTCTTTTTTTAGATTTTGTTCACTAAAGAGAAATATGTGCATTGGAGCTGTTTTCCACACATTATGCATACATTCTGTAATCAAACTGGTTACTATTAAGCCAACTAGTGATTTTCAGGTGAACACATAGCAATTTTAAAATAATTGAAATGATAGTAACTGAATCCGCAATAGAGGGAATTGCTTAACTTGTTTTAATACCTTGTAGGGAAAACTCTGCTGGGAAGTTGATGCAGTGCTTGTAATCACAAGCACAGAATGTTGGATAACTGCAGCTACATGAAGAAAGTAATGGTGCCCTCCCGACCATCTTGGCACCCAGGGAATTCTAAAGACAAGAGTCTTCCTTTATCACAGTTTTGTGTACAGTGCTATGCCACGCTGCCTGCCACTGCTACCGCAACCCCACACAAACTCTGTAAAGAGTCAGATCATGTTGTTCTGTAACATGACACATTATGCCCCAAACTGTGACTGAAACCAGAACCCTTCTCAAATCAGCAGTCCCCAGTATGGACATATAACAAAAATCCACTAATACCACAAAATACTTGTACAGTAGGAGTTTGTGACTAAATAGTCTTAGAATTCATTTATTTTTGATCTCAGATTAACACCTTTGAGCGCAGGTGCTCATTTACAGAGGTTTCATGTCAGTGGTGGGAGGATAACATACAGACACAGCAATATTACTGTAAACTAAAATGATAAAAAACAGTATAACTAAAATTATACATTGCTAAATACATGAGAGGATAAATACAATTTAGTTAATGATAACAGTAGCAGAAATTACATAAGAAACAGTACCCAGAATTGATAACAGTGTTGGATTCTCAAGTAAAAACTATATAATAAATAGTGGCTGAGAGAGGCTAGAGATGGGAGGTAGGATAGGGACGTGTATAAGAGGAAGAGATAAGGGGAGGTGCAGGCCATGTAAAGACAAGCATGCATACTTTAAGGGTGGGATAGGAGGGAGAGGGGAAAAGCGAGGGTTACTATCAAAAGGAAGGGGAGGTAGAGAGAGTGGGTGTAAGGAGAACCAAGGACAGGATGAGGCGGCAAGGTCATTGAAAAATACTAGGCAGACCCTAGGGGTTCAAGGGGCAAATATCAAGTGAAGCAGTCACAAGAACTGTTAGCCATGAGGGTCAGTTTTAGCTTGGTCTTGAAGGCACCCAATTATTTCAGTGTTGAGTCTTCATAGTTCAGCAATTTGAACCATTTAGGAGCTCTGTAGGCAAAGGAATGCTGGCCTTGTGATGTCCGGCATCTAGGAACTAGGAGAGACTGGTGGGCAGCTGATCTGGTGATCTTAGTGGGTCAGGAGGGGCTAAGCAATGGCACCGTCCCAAGTGGCATTAGTCCTAGGAGCGCTTTTTTGACTAGTAAGCAGGTTTGATATTTAATCCGATTTTTCAGTTGAAGTCAGCCCATCTGTTCGTATAAATCACAGATGTGAGTACAGCGATCAGACCCTGTAATTGACCTGCAGGCTTTATTTAGTGCAACAATTATTCTGCGAAGCATGGTATCAGTAGCCGATCCATAGATTACGAGACCATAATCAATGGCTGAGAGGATGGAACTATACACCGCCAGTTTGAGGGCTTCAGGGGTTAGATTACACTTGATGCGATATAGTAGACCAATTTTTATATTTACCACCTTTGCTACAACTTCAATATGATGTGAGAAGGAGAGGTGTTTGTCCAGTGTAACTCCTAAATACTTGAATTGTTCTGCTACATCAAGGGGGGCACCTTGTAAATTTTTTATATTGCGTGCATGCACTTCAAATTTGTTTCTTGTGGAGCTGAACAACATAACTTTAGTTTTTTGTAATTCAACACAAGCTTTTGATTAGAGAACCAGGTTTCGATTTCACCAAAGCCACTTTGAAGACGATCCTCAAGTAGAGCGGGGTTGGGTTGGCTTGAGTAAATGACAGCATCGTCGGCGTATAACAATATGCACTGGTGGCAATGGAAGGGAAGGTTGTTTACAAAAATACTGAAAAGTAGAGGGCCAAAGATGGAACCTTGTGGCACGCCACAGCGGACATTTCTTTGGTCAGACAAGACGTTGGAAATTTTTACACACCAAGTTCGATCATCCAGGTAGTTTTTGAACCAAAGCATCACTTCTTTTGACATGCCAGTTTTGGTTAATTGTTGCAGAAGCAAAGAGTGGTTGACAGTGTCAAACATCTTCGTTAGGTCAATGAAGACTGCACCCCACAATGTTCTCTTGGTCGAGAGCATGGTGTATGTATCCAGTAAATTCCAGGAGGGCAATTGTGGTACTGTGCCCTTTCCTGAAACCATGCTGTTGCAGGCACTGAATGGAGTATTTTTAAGGTATTCAATTAGTTGATCAGCAACTAGGCTCAACACTTTAGACAATGGGGGGAGGATGGAAAAAGGTCTGTAGTTGGTATGTGAGGTCCAATCACCTGATTTGTGGTCAGGGGTAACTTACGTTGACTTCCAAATGAGAGGGAATTGGGATAGCCTTAGGGAGAGGTAGAAAATACTTGTGATAGGGGCTATAATGTCATCCAGGGTAAGAGCATAACATTTTAAGTCAAGGGAATGGCCACTGTTCTGAGACTTACCTAAGACCTTGCGCATGTAACTTTTAACAAAGGGGATAGTTACTTTCTTAAAGTAGAAGGGTGGGATAGAGTTTTGGTTCCCATCATGTTCACTGTCAATTGCTCAGGGGGAGGTGTGGATTGATTAAAGAAGTCAGGTGGGAGGACGCCACTAAGGTCCATGAAAGCGTTATTGAAGATATTTGCAATGGTGAGGGGGTCCATACTTGAAACACCATCTGTGTTAATCATCAAGGGGGCAACCTTTGGGAGTTTTCCAGAGGCATCTTTTAAGTTGGACCAGAAATTTCTACTATTCCCCCATAACCTGGCAAGCAATTTTCTATGATGTTTGCATTTTTCCGACCTAATGTCCCAGGTACAGGAATTCCTAGCAGTTTTATTGGCTTGCACATCAGCAGGATTCCCAGAAGCTTTAGCCCACAACCACAGGAGATCACGTTGCTTCATCTTGGATAGAAGCTCTGCCATGATCCAGGACTTTGACGTGCCTTGAACTTTCTGAGTTTTCAGCGGAGCATGCCTATTGCAGGCCTCATTGAAGTGTGAGATGAAAAGCTGTAGGGCATGATTTACATCCACCGCGGTGTCAATGTCGGACCAATCGATGGAGCACAGTTGTAACTTTAGGGGACCAAGGTGCCCATGTTTTAGTACTCTGTTTCTTACAGTTAGTGGAGGAGGCTTGGAGGATTTATTTGTCCAGGAGCATGCTACTGGGGAGTGATCACTGAGGGAGACAGAGTGGACTATTACATTAGTAATGTGTTCAGGATGGTTTGATAGAATCCAGTCTATTAAACTGCTTGTTCCTGTTCTATGGTTGTGCCTGGTTGGCAGTCATACATGTTTCGAGAGATGGAGGGTAGACAGGGTATCCTTTGTGGAGCTGTGTGAGGGCACAAGCCAGTTTTGGTTAAAATCACCCAACAGTATAGCCTCAGTAGTGAGAGGGTTCTGCCTGATGAATTCCAGTAGGCTACACAGGCCATCATCCTGATTTTTAGTAGAAACATAGATTAAGAACCCAGACAGTGCTTTGTTATGTGCACCTAGGAGTATTTTGATGGCTAAGGCCAACACATGGTGCTTAAGGCATATTGCCAGGAGAGCGTGCCCCATAAATGTGTCTTTGAAATATATAACATAACCCCACCTCTTTTGGCCTGTCTATCAAGCCTGAAGATATTATATCTTGAAAGAGTATTGGCCAAGTCTTGAATAGACAGGGACAGCCACGCTTCCACTACAGACAAGACATCTGGTTTACGGAGGGTGTTCCAGACAAGTAGGGAGTCCATTTTCGGGAGAAGGCTGCAAATGTTTAATGATGCTATGGAAATAGTACCATTTTTGTTATTTGTGTGGTGAGGTATAGATCCAATAGGGCCCGGGTTTGGATGGACATTTCCCGAGCATAGAATTAGCATTTGGATGTAGTCCATTTAATTTTTCGGGCATCAGATACATTTTGAGCCTTATTCCTTGCTTCGATTTTTTTATAGGTATCCAGGAAGGAGCAAGCAGTGTGAAAGATAGGTTGCCACCATTATAATAACCACCATTTACAGCCCAGTGGAAGTGCATTAAAAGATGATTTCAGTTGAAAATGCTGATGCCTGGTGGTAAGTCAAAAGCCAAAAAAAATTATCAACTGCTGCGGTCCAGAGTCACAGAATGTGTTAGAATTCCGGAAATTGATGAACTGTGCCTATGCATATGCAGGATGTGAAATCCTTTTGTCTGTATGCTTCCTTTGTTATTCAAAGAGGTTGTTGAAAAGCCCACATACAGATCCTTTGGGAGCAGGTCAGACGAAAATGTGGATTCAGAGCAGGACCCAGAGTCACTGAGTTTGTCAGACTTAGTTGCTTGACTTATGTTTTGCTTGGGATAGCTTCAAAAAAGTTGATTTTAAAAAGAAAATTCAGATACCTGGTGGTAATGTTTTGCAGAAATCCAGTCCAGGAGACTTTTACAGATGTAGTGAGCAAGAATGATGTAGTTACTCCAAGCAGAAAAATATGTAACTCCACAAAAACTAAGCTACAGACACAGACAAACACAAACAGCCACCCAAACAGACCCAGGAGGTGGGTGCATTTTCCAAGAGAAAGTCACTGAATTTAAATGATAAAGTCTCAAGTAATGTCAATGGTAGTTATCATGAAAGTGATTGTTTACCAATGGTTATTTTCAATTTCAATCACAAAATGCATTGTACATATTTATGGAACACATACAAACAGAGGAGAGAAAGAAGTAAGTGTCTCAGCTGGGACTTGAACACCAGCCACCCAGAATACCATTCCAGTTGTACTACCAGCTGTGCCACCAAGAGGACCGGAAACTGGGCCATTCCGGAGCACATTATTCATTCCCCAATGCACAACATGGTGCTGCACAGATAATTACATTTTCAATCGCAAAATGCAGTGTGCATATTTATGGAATACATACATAAGGAGGAGAGAAAGAAGTAAGTGCCTCAGCTATTTTTTGGTGTCTGTTATTCTGATTACTCTCCCAAGTGTTCTCCTCTGGGCGCTACATTCAAGTCTTTTGCAGGGAGTTTATCCACAAAGTCCCTACCCATCTCCATATCTGTTAAATGTGCATAGATACATAGATACATAGTGCATCTTATCTTTGTAGGTAAACTGAAGGAGGGCTAGGAATGAGATTCTGTAAGTCACTCCTGCAGCTCTAAGTCTTGCAGCCACCCCTCCAAAAGCTTTCCTATGATGCCTTGTGGCACAGAAATAATCTGGGAAAAACAACGGTTTAGCATCCCCCAACATGATGGGCGATTGCTCTTTAACCACTTTCATTATGTGATCTCGGACTGTGGAAGTGGTTGTAGTAAAAAAGCATAGTTCTGGGTCCACCACCTTAAGCTGAAGCCCTCTTAGGAGTTATTCTCTATGCTTTACAAATGAGGACAACAAACCCGATACCAGTGGCCTCTATTAACCAGCTTTCCAAATAGAAAGTTAAATTTCCATCGTTAGTGCCTTCCAGCAGCCCCAGTGTTCAGCTAGTCACTGATCTAACTCAGTTTTTGAGCTGTTATAAGCAGGACTGCACAGCCCCCTGTTTTGTCCCCATGGTGGCTGAGGCTCCCAGTGTGTTCCCCTCCATTTTTCCTGTCTCTTCCATCAAACAGTTCAAGTAGGATCTGCGGTAATACTGTAGGTAGGAAAAAATGGGCAGACAGAGTGGGGCAAGCTGTCCTTATATGCCATCAGATTCTGTTTCTATGTAATCACTCCAGCGACTCCATTCTCTGCTCCATCACTACCATTTTTTTTTTGGTTCCCTGCTCAAGTTTTTTGTCATAATACTGGATCGTGACAGTGAATATGAGTACGTTTCTCTGGAGGGATTCCAGAACCACAGGCTGTTCCCCTTTCTGATCCATGGGCTGCTGGTCCACTGGTGCTTTTGACAGGCCTGCTCCAGTTCCTGCAGTGTCAGTCTAATCAGCTTCTCCTGGTCTCCCCATCTGGATTGCTGGATGACTCACGGTGCCATGTTTTTAGGGTATGGAAGTACCACCGATCTATCACACAATAAAAGCTAAAATTTCTCTTGAAAATAACTTTTAAATCAATGTGGATACAGAGCTCTATCGAAGCAGATGTATTTATTTGATTTATTTAAAGTTGGTGACTGGGAGAGGCACACTAAGCCAAGGCTGATTTCCAGGTGCGAGCCATGGGAAAGGAGAGTAGGGAATTTACAGCAGTGCACATTGTTCAGTACAATAAGTTGGACTCGTATGCAGAGAAATAACTGTGAGTCAATAGTAAGAGAAACATTGATACAGGGTATACAGTGATGCAGGTAGCAAAAAAGTGGTAACGGAGATTGAGAAGACAGGACGAGGAGTAACTGAAAGCATTAATCATCGAGTTTCCTTGGGGGATGGGAAAGGGATGAGGAGGAGAGAAGAGAGTAAGTACTATAAAAGGAGAAGGTGAGGGGGACAAGCTGAGGTAATGAGCAGGGGAGTGCATAAGATGTTGGGCAGGGGGTGAGCATTTTGGGGGGAAGGTAAGAAGATTAGCCTTGGCAATAGCAGGACTCAGGGAATGCAGTTTGGAGGTATAAAGCACATTTCAGGAGAGAGACAGAAGGGGAGTGTCTGATTTGGAAGGGAAGAGTGTTCCAGAGTTAGGGCAGTCAGTAAGAGAAAGCAGCTGAGCCGGAACAGGAGGAGAGCCATGGGAGGGAGAATGTTCGTGTCCCTAGACCGAAGTGGGTAGGAGGCCGCAGTACAGGGAGACAAAAGTGAGGAGAGTTAGGAAGGTAAGGACCCAAACCAGTATTTAGAGATAAAAATAGAGTGAAGTTGCCGACGCTGGTGTAGGGAAGTAAGGGAAAGGGAAAAGTAGAGGGTACAGTGATGTGTGCGAGAAGATGCATTTAGAAAAAGGCGGCAAAAAGCATTTGTAGAGGGAGTCAAGCATGGCTAAGAGGGAGGCTGATGCAGTGCCATACACTACATCAACATAGTCAAATGAGGGGATAATCATCTTGGTAAGGAGCTGACACTGAGTATTTAGGGAAAGGGCATCCTTATTTCTGTATAAGGTGCCCAGTTTAGGGTGAAGTTTAACGTGGATGTGCTCAACACATTTAGTGTAGTTAAGTCGGGAGTCGAGCCGTACACCCAGGTACTTGTAATGGGAGACTACATCCAGTAGGGAGCCATCGAGGGTGGTGAATGGGGGGGGGGGGAGGCAACTTTGTGAGGGGTTCCAAATATCATAGAGACCATCTTTTTGACATTTACCTTGAGGAAGTTATTGTGGAACCAATGACAGATGGAGTGAAAGTCAGTTTGGAGTTGGGATTGCATGGCTGAGGTAGAGGGACCGGAGATGTAAAGAACAGTAACATCGGTGTACATTTGTATGTTTTCCACAGCGCATACAGATGGGAGATCATTTAAGAAAACAGAGAATAGTATAGGGCCCAAAATGGAACCTTGGGGAACAACTAGCATGTATCAGGAGAGAGCGAGAGAGAGAGAGAGGGCTCCACCAACCCTGACTTGTTGTGTTCAGCCAGAGACATAGGAGTTAAAACAGTTTACAGATGCAAGAGAGAGAGAGAGAGAAAGAGGACAGCAGAGGAAGCCTTATTTAGTAAGAGGGGATGAGACACAGAATCGAAAGCCTTAGCAAAGTAAATGAAAATAGCAGCAGTTATGTGGCCTTGGTCCATGCCTGAGAAGATGGAGTTTGTGACACGGAGTGAGGCAGTGGTGGAGTAGTTTTGCCCTAAAACTTGATTGAAAGGTGGAGAGGAAATCAGTGGAATTTAGAAACTTTGTGAGTCGAGCAAGGCAAGGGGATTCTTGGAGTTTGGCCAGAGATGGGAGCTGGGATATGAAGCAATAGTTACCCCGAGAGAGAGGGTGTCACCACCTTTGTGCAGGGGTAAGATGTGAGTGACTTTCCAGGCCTGTGGGACTGTGCCATGATAGGATGAGCAATTCAAGATGTGGGTGGGGGGGATATTTCAGGGGTGGAAATACGTAATAGGCAGGGGTCGAGACTGTCTACACTTATTGGGGCTTAAGGAGGAATGGGCTTGTAATACTTCTTGGACCAAGATAGGCTGGAAGGAGTAACCATGGAGGGGGAGGGGTGAAGAGGGGGGAGGGGGTGGTCGAGGGTAAAGCACAGGTAGTAAAGTAGGAGTTTGCAGCAGAAGCAACTGAAACAGGGTCAGTAACAGGAAAGCCATTTATAGGTAACGTGCAGGTGATACATTGAGTAGGGGGGTCAAAAAGAGAATGGAGGGTGGACCAGAAATCAATGGGGAAGAATTGAGCATTGTGTAAAAGAGCACAAAAGTAAGTGGCCTTGGCAAACCTAATAGCTTTTGTGCATGTGTTTCTTTAAGGTCCTGTATTTGCATAACTCGGGAACAGCTTTGGTAGCTTTATGACATGCCTAGGTTTAGTCACAGGAGTCACACAGATGAATGAGATCTGCAGAGACCCATGGTAGGTGACGCTGTTTTACCCTGCGACGTCTGAGTGGGGCATGATGATTACAAACTTTCTGGAGAAGGTGTGTAAATAGGGAGAGGGCTGAGTCCACAATGGGGGCACAACATACAGCCAACCAGTCAGTGGTATGTAGCTCATGAAGCAGCACGTCAATGTCAAGTGATCTGTAGAAGCAGATCCAGCGGTATGCTTGGGGAGAGTGTGGATGGAGTGTGGACTTTGTGAACACAGAAAGCAATGAGGTGATCACTGAACACATCTGGAAGAGTGCCAGCTGTGAGGATTCTATGAGGGTGAGTGGAGAGAACCCAGTCATGAAGTGAATGGTTTTGGGTGGAGGAGTTTGGATGGGTGGATTCTTTAACTGTGTGAGATTTAAAGATTGAATGTGTTCGGTGTAGGATTTTTGTGAAGGGGAGGCCTAGTTTAGATTGAAATCACCTAGTATAATTTGTTCATTGGATGGTACCTGAGAGACTAGGGATGAGATGTCAATGAGGAATGGAGGAGAGATTTGGGGGGAGACATACAGCATGGTGACCATGAGTGTCAGGGAAGGTGGGAAATTTAGAGAGACTGAGAGGTGCTCATGGGAAGATGGACCAGATTCTGAGGATGAGACGCTGCATGGAAGGTTTAGGTGGGCATAGATGGCCACGCCGCAGCCATGCTTACTACAGTCCTGGCAGTACATACAGTAGTCTAGGAGTGCTACATGGTTGTTGGGGTGCAGGGAGAGAGCTAGATCTCAGAGAAACACAGGACGTCGGGGTAGTTTTGTGTGACCCAGAGCCTGAAAGAGTCCATTTTAGGGAGGAGGTTTCTGGCGTTGAGGTGGCAGATACGAAGGCCTTTGGGGAGATCCGAGATTAGTGGGGAAAGTATATCTTGCTCGGCTGCTGGCCAGGTCCTCTGATTTACTTTATTTAGGACTAAATTATGAGAATTATTACATGAACGTAACAAATGTAACTGCACATAGTATTTTTTATTTGCTCTGTTTATGTTACTATATTTTCATATTGCATATGCTGTTTGTATAATGACGTAGCACCTTGGAAAATGGGCTTTCAGCTGAAAAGTGTATCCTAATAAAATAAAATGCAAAATACAGTTTGTAGCCTGCCTCTGAATTATCTAGAACAATTAAATCATCTTTTTTTATTGGACCTACAGTTTTATGTTTGCCCTTCAGTCTGTTAACATGTTTACATAAAAGCACTTTTTATTATCCTTACCTTGCACTGCCAACCTATTTTCCTGGACTTTTTAGCTATTCTTATTTCCCTGTTAAGCAACATCTGAGTGTTGCAATATATGGCCCATCCATATGTACAGTATATCCTGATTCCTTATATTCCTTGTAAAGTTTTTTCTTCTTCAATATTAATTTCCTTATTCTTTTATTATCCAAGCTGGATTTTTCCTCATTACTCCTTTTGTGCATTCTCAGAATAAATGTATTGTTAAGCTGTTTAATTTTATTTATTTTTATTTTATTTACAATTTTTGGCCGGGGAAGATACACTAACCCAAGGCTTGTTTCCAGGTGCATTCTGAAAGCACAGGGAAGTTAAGTGACTTGCTCTTGGTCACACAGTATACAAGTAATGGCTGTCAGATTGACACCCAGGTTTGCAGCACAGTGCTCTTAACCACTATGCTATACTGCCTCCCCAAATTCTTAAATATTACCTATATCTGTTTTAGTGAGCCACTCCTAAACTTGGTCCACCAGTTCCATTAGACCTTTCTAAAATATTAGTAAACTCGGGCCTAGATAAATACCTTGTACTGTACACATAAGATTTTTACCATATTCTATTACAAACATATAAATATATGAAGTTGCCAGTAGACGTTGGTCATTTGGTCTATCTAGGCTGCTTGCACTGCAGGGTCTTTTGCTTAAGCTACTGACCCCGCCCCCCTCCCCAATCCACCAATCCCCTATGTCCACTCCTCCCTTGACCTTTATTTTACCTTTAATTCCATCCCAGCAACCACCTGAAGCTGCCCACCATCTTCAACAAAACCACATTTTCTGAAAGCACATTCCAACCCACCGCCGCACTCTCTGTGAAGAAGTGCCTTATAGTCTGTCTCCTAAACCTCCCCCTGCAACTTGAAACTGAGTCCCCTTATGTTTCAGCTTCCACTGAGCTTGAAGAGACCTTCCTTATCAACCCTATTTATCCCTTTCAAATACTTGAAGATCTCTCTCCCTCTCTCCCTCCTTCTCTCTCTCTCTCTCCCCCCCCCCATGCACTCTACCCTGCTGGACCCTGCTCACCTTCACTGCCCACCTTTGGACCATGTCCAGCAGGTTAATGTCCTTTTTAAGGTATGGGCACCTGAACTGTACTGTACACCATACTCCAGATATGGCCTCACTGATGACCTGTACAAGGGCAGCATTACCTCCTCTCACCTGCTGTTGATCTCTCTGGCAATGCAGACCAACATTTTGTTTGCCTTTGCTGTTGCTGTCCTACACTGTGTGGAGTGCTTTAGGTCACTAGTGCTCATCACTCCCGGATTCCTGTCCTTCTCTGATGTAGATACCCAGAACCTTCCAAGGCTGTACTCAGTCCTGGGGTTCTTGGCGCCAATGTGCATAACTTTGCATTTCTTTGCATTGAAGCCAAGCTGCCAGATCCTGGACCACCTTTCCATTTTCTTAGATCCTCCTTCAAGTCTTGTATTCCTTCTGCAGTCTCCACCCTCCCACAGAGCTTGTTGTTGTCCATGAATAGGCAAAATTTTGCTCATAATGCCATCCTCAATATCATTAGTAAAGACATTGAACAGCACCAGTCCAAGCACTGAGCCCTGCAGGACCCCACTGGTGACCTCCCTAGTGCTAGGTAGCTCACCGCTCACCACTACTGTCTGGGTCCTGACCCTCAACCCATTTTCCATCCATCTGGTCAGCTTCTCTCCAAACCTGAGGTCCATCAACTTCCTGATCAACCTCTTGTTGGATACAGAGTCAAGGGCCTTGCTAAAGTTCAGGTAAAGGATGTACATCGCTTGGCCTCTGTCCACTGTTTTAGTGACCCAGTCAAAGAAGGCACTCAGATTGATTTGACACACCTCCCTCCCATAAAACTGTGTTGCCTCATATCCTAAAGATCATGCACATTCAGACACTGTGCCAACCAGACCTGGGTTTGAATCCCACAGCTTCCACTTGCATACTGTGTGACCCTGAGCAAGTCACTTAACCTCCTTGTGCTCCCAGGTCGCTCCTGTAAAAAAGCTTTCAGCTTAGTGTGCTATACCTGGTTAAAAAACAACTAAATAAAAAAAAATTAAAAATAAATAAAACTTCTCCTTAAGCATGGTCTCCGTGAGCTTGCACATGATTAAAGTCTGACTGACCAGTCTGTAGTTCCCTGGATCATCCTTGGGACTGCTCTTGTGGATGGACATTACACATGCCATTCTCCAGTCCTGTGGTACCATGCCTGACTCCAGTGAACTATTGAAAAGGCCAGCCAATGGATCTCCAAGCTCCTCTGCCAGTTCCCTCAGCACCCTTGAGTGTACGCCATCCAGGCCAGGGGATTTGTCAATCCTGAGTGCTAGCAGCCCTGTCTGCACAGTATCCACCTGTATCACCACATCTGTGCTCCCTACCCCCTCTGTTCCTCTCCTTCCCTGAGTGGAACCAGTCCGTCTTTCTCCCTGGTGAAGACAGAACAGAAGTATTCATTCACTACCTCTGCCTTGCCCCTATTCTTCTCCACCTACCTGTCCCCTTTCTTGTCCCTTTTCTCACTAATGTAGTGAAAAAAGGCCCTCTCCCCCTCCTTAATTCCCTTAGCTAGCTGCGGTTCCTTCTGAGCTTTAGCCTGCTGGACTACATTACCTGTTTCGCTAGTCATCTTCAAGTAATTCTCCCTGTCTTCCTCTTTCTTGGTTCTCCTGAATTTCTTGTAGGCTGACCTCTTGTCCCTTACTGCCTGGGCAACCTCAGTACTAAACCAGCTGGGTGCTTTAGCCCTTAAGGTTTTCTCCTTGAGCCTAACTCACTCCTCTGTGAAAGTTGTTTTTCCCTCCACGATGATGGACCACCTTTGGTCCACCCCCATATACCCTCAGATGCTTGGCAGGTGACTTCTTAGCAATTCGCCCATCTTTCTGAAGTTCACCTTTCTAAAATCCAGGATTTTAGTCTTAGTGGGAGCCTTTTCCCTGCCCTTGTCCAACTGGAACCACACTGAGCAATGGTCACTTCCACACAGGGGCTCCTCGGCCATTATACCCTGGACATGCTTCCCATTCATCAGCACCCGATCAAGGCTTGCCCCCTCCCTGGTGAGTTCTGTGATGCCCTGAGTCAGGATCCCACTTTGCAGCACATCTAGGATCACCTGACTCCTGGTGCAGGCCGTGGCAGGTACCCTCCAGTCCACCATGAGCAGGTTGAAGTCTTTCTCTATTACCACCTCTTCCTTCCATGCAACAATCAACATTTGCAAGTTCAGTTCCCTGTCTCTTTCCTTCTCTTGGTTGGGTGGTCTGTGAACTGCTCCCAACCTCACCCTCCTCCATTAGGCAGTAACTGAATCCACATTACTTCCACTCTCCTCTCTTCCAGCTCCTCCCTCATACATGTTATACCTTCCCTGATGTAAACTGCCACCCCTTCCCCTTTTCCTACTGCCTTGTCCCTCCTGTATAATTTATAGCCATGGATCGAGAGGTCCTAGTCTTGGTTTGGAGTGGCCCCTGTCTCAGTGACGACCGTGATGTCCACTTCCCTCTGTGCCAATAATGCCTGCAGGTCATCCGTCTTGTTTCCAAGACTTCATTATTTTATTTATTTAGCTTATTTGACCAGGTAAGTGCACTAGACAAATTCTGCCTATTTTCAGGCACGACCCGGTGGAGGGGGATACAGATGAATGTCAACTGACCTTGAACCAGATTAAGCTGTTGGTGGTGTATTTTTAGTGGATGGGGGGAAATTTGGCCAGGGCACTGGGGAAATTCCCCTATTCTTCAGTGGGGGAACCTCTGTCCAAGATGGCAGACGCACCTTTGCCTGCTGTGGAGGAAGCTATGGAGGTGGGAGACTTGGTCTTGGTTCCTGCCTCTGATTTTGTGGAGACCTCGAATGAAGTTAAGGAAATTCTGCAGATTACTGTTGCTGCTTCAGGCTCTGAAATACATATACAGGACGCAGTGCCTGAATCTCTGCTACCTCATAGTGAAATGGATTCTCAGTCTTCCTTGCCTACTGTTGGAATTATGGAGGATCTTTCCTCCTCTGACCCTGATGTTGCTTGCTCTGCAGAAAAGGAGATCCAGGAACATTTGGCTACAGCAGAACACCATTTTGCAATTACTAAAATGAAGTTACACCAAGAACTGAAACGGCTACGAGATGATAATTCTGGTGTGTGCACTATTTCTCCTCCTGCTGTGTCTGGCGGTTCTAGAGGACAGAGCATGGTGATGCCCTTGTCTACTGCTGCTCTAGCCTGTCAGGAAGCTCCTAGTGTGTCTACTGCTGCTGTTTTGCTGCCTGCCTCCCAGCCGATTACTGTGAGGACCATTTCTGTTGTGACTGCTATGGTATTGTCTCCCTCTACCTTAGAACCCCCGGTTTTGAATCCACTTGCAGCGCCTACCTGGACTGTAGATTCAGCATTGCAAGGTGCTGGCTGGGTGCAGGAGCCCGTTGCTGGGCAATGGATCTCAGGTCCTTCTCCAATACGGTCCCCCTGCCCCAAAGACTTCCCTGAGCTGCAGCGTGAATCTGGCAGGTCTGCGGCTTCTCCTGACCCCTTGTGTTTGCCGAAGGAAATGGAGTTAACACAGAACCCTGTTTTGGAACATTTGCAGGGTTCTCCACTTTGGGCTTCCTCTCCTGCTATATCTCTGGGGACTCCAGCTCCAGTTTCACCACAGCAACCCCCAAAGAAGGATGAGCCGAGTCATTCTTTTTCCTCTCTGTTAAAATTCCCGATCCAGGCTGCTAAGAGGCATAATGCTGTTCGCTTATCTTATGTGGGGGTTACCTGAGCCTCCAGATCGTGTGTATGTAGCGTGTACACTTATAAAGGATTCCTTAAAAATTTTTTCTCATGAAATACATGCCATGATTCACATCTCAGGTGAATCGACTTTTGATATAAGCTTTCAAACGTCTCGTGGCTTGGAGTGTTTTTGGACAAAGTACCATGCTTTGAGGAACACTGCTTTATGGACCCCATTTCAGGTCATTCCTGTTTCTAAACCAGCCTTTAAGACTATTATTATTTTGTTTCGGAATGAAGGTGTTGATGTGGCTGATGTTGTTTACTGGCTGAAACAGCGCTGTAATGTTCAGGGTCAGCCTGAGGCTATTTTGGACACAGAGAATATCTGGACTGGGGCTGGAAGGTTACGGTCTTGCTGAATACTAATGACTCTGGTTCTGTACAGTTACCTAATTCTTTTTTTATAGGTCGTGATAGTGGGGTCCTGTTTTACCCAGGCCAGCCTAAGGCTTGTTACCGGTGTGGTGACCCCCTCACCTTAGCAATGTGTGTGATAAGATGAAATGTAATATCTGCGATGAATTGGGTCATATGGGGCTCACTGTCTGAATGAGTCTAAATGCAGCCTTTGTGACGAGCTGGGGCATACGTTTCAGGACTGTCAGTGGGCTGCCCATAACCAGGATTTTCATGATGGTGGGGTGGATCAGTGTTTTATTATTACTCAAGCACAAAAAGCTTGTATCCGTGCTACCTCAGTTGTACCGCCTCCTGTAGTCACTCAGTCCCTACCACAGGTCTCTGTTTCTGTTGTAGTCCCAGGTGTAGTGCCTCCGTTGGTTTCTCTCCCTGAGAGCCCCACAGTTGTGACTTCTCCTACCCCTGCACCTGCCCAGTCCATTCTGCCTGTACCTGACCCTGTTCAAGGTCCAAGCAATATGCCACCCCCCAGAGTACCCGCTAGTATTGTTTGTCAGAGGTCGATGAGGAGTAGCCCTCGGGTGTTACCCTCCCCTCCTTTGGTTCTGGAGCCCTCCCCTGTGCCCCTGTCTAATTCCTTTGAGCTTCTCCAACCTGTCTCAGATGATGCTGGAGGTGAGTCTGACTCTTCCTCCATTGCTTCTTCTCTCCCTGATAGAACCACTGACTCTGACTTTCAACTTGGTACTGGTCTTTCTCAGAAGCGGAAGGCAGAGTGAAGCTTAAGGGAAAAATGGTGGTTGGGAAACAGAAATCGTAATGTGTTTCTCTGCCCTGTTTATGTGCTATGTCTCACTTTGCTTGCCATACTATTAATGTAAATAGTGTGAAACGTACGGCAAAAAGGCGATTGTTTTTTTCCTTTTTGCGGCTTTTGCCCTTGGGGAATTTTTTGTTGCAGGACACTAGATTTCATACCACACATGAGATCCGACAAGCACAGAAGGACTGGTTAATGGGCCCTTCTTTTTAGTCTATTGGTCAGGACTCCTGTTCGGGACTGGGGATTTTAATTAATGTCCCTGAGTTCTGCTTGCTTAAATTGTTTGATGTGGCCCCTGGTAGAGCGCTCATTTTAGATTTTGTACTTGGGCCCTGTCCCCATCGGGTGATTAATATTTATGCCCCTCAGACTAAGACTGCATGTATAGCTTTATTTTCTTTAATTCGCCTTTACTTGCACACTTCTTTTCAAGTCTTATTTTCTGGTGACTTTAAGTGTGGTTTGAGTCTTCATGATAAGAGCTCATTTGCTACTACTAAGAAGTTGTTTTGTGATTCTCATGAACTGGGGAAATTGGTCCACACCGCTCATTTAACTGATGCCTATTTCTCTTTTACTAAACAACACACTCCTACATTTCAAAGGGGTAAACTGGCTACTCGAATTGATTTTGTTTTTTTGTTCCGTACCTTATCTGTTACTTCTGCCTTAGTACAGGCTGTCGCATTTTCAGACCATAAACTGCTTTCTGTTGGTCTTGGATTTGCTGTCCCTTTCCATAAAGGTCCTGGACTTTAGAAATTCAACACATCTTTGTTACAAGTCCTGACTTTCATGCAGTTTCTCTTGTCCTTTCTTCAGGCCCGTAAATCTGTCTTTATATGTTATGAGGACCCTGTTCAGTGGTGGACTGATACAAAGCATGATTTGGTCATTTTTTTGAAAAATTATAGTCGCCAGAAATGTAGGAGGGAATACTTGGACTATTTACAGAAGAGGGTACATTTTCAGTCACTGTTAACAATAGCATATACGACGGGGCAAGACCTTTCTCAGCAATTACATTTAATACAGGAAGATATGTTGAATTTCCAATCTCGGCACTCGCAACAACTTTATCATCAACACAAATTTAGTATTGCGGGAACACGCGATGTTGTTTGCCCTTTTGAGTCTAATTCCTGTCAAATTTCCCAGAAAACCATGTCATGCCTTGTGAATTCTACAGGTACCTTATGTACCTCTCAGCCTGATATTTGTCAAATTGTGACAGACTATACATCAGCCCCTTTTTCTCCTCTCCCAGCTGTAGCTGATGACCCTGCGACCTTGTATTGTGACCTTGCTATCCCAGCCCCTTCACAGCTGAGTCTGAACCAGGCATGCTTACCAATATCGGACCAGGACCTGAAACTGGCTATTTCTTCCTTACCCTTACAGAGGACTCCTGGTCCGGATGGTCTCCCTGCTGCCTTATATAAGGTGCTGGGTGACCACTTGGTTCCAGAACTTACATATGTGTTTAATTCCATGTTGACATGCAAATTTATTCCCTTGGAATTTGTGAAGGGTACTTTGATTTATATATACAAGCAGAAAGGAGACGTTCACTTTCTTAAGAATTGGCACCCTTTATGTATGTTAAATACTGATTTTAAGTTATTGATGAAAATTATTGCGAAGCATTTGTTGGTGATTGCAGAGGTGGTTCTGCATCCCGCACAGTCATGTTCTGTGCCCAATAGGAGAGTCTCTGACCATTTGATTCTCCTTCGAGAGTTATTTTCTCATGGTTATGAGGACACGGTTACGGGGTTTGTTGTTTCCGTAGACCAGAAGGTGGCCTTTGACTCTGTTAGTCATGATTTTTTATGGGAAGCTCTTTGGTTTTTTGCATGTACCGGCTGTAATTATTCGTTGGATTCGTGCTTTTTATAGGACGGCTGCTGTTGTGCCGGTAGTGAATGGTTGGGTGGGACCAATGATTCCCATCAAGAGAGGGGTTAGTCAAGGCTGTCCTTTGAGCCCTCTTTTGTATGTATTTTTCCTGAATGTTTTGCTCTGCTGTTTGAATGCCCATCCTCAGATTCGTGCTATCTCTAGTTCTGCCCTGCTCTCACCTTATACGGCTATTGCGTATGCTGACGATGTTTGCTTCCTTGTAGCCGATGAGCATTCTGTGGTTGTTTCTCTTCAGGTGTGTTCCACATTTGTTGATTTTTCCGGTGCAGTTTTAAATTTTGATAAAAGTTTGGGTATTCGGCTAGGTTCTACCTTAGCCCCCCTGGACCGCATTGGCCCTTTTTGTATTGTTGTGGGCCCTATTAATGTTTTGGGGTTTTTTTGGGGACTGTGGATTCTGATCATTTCAACTGGGATGCTAAATTGCAACAGGATAAAATTAAGGTGGCCTATTGGAATAGGGGGCAGATTGGGTAAAAGAAATGTGTTTTTTTGATTAAATCTTATTTGATTCTGACCTTTCTCTATTTGAGCTATATATTCCCGATCCCTAAACAACTGGAAACTGCAGTTTTTAGCCTGTTTTTTCAGGCTCTATGGGGGAGCAGGTTAAATCCCGTAAAGAGGAATGTCACCTACTTACCAATCGCTGCAGGTGGTGTTCACATGATTAATCCTCTGCTATTTTTTACTTGTATTTTTCTCACTGCAAATCTCAGGCCTTTGTTGATTAATACTCAGAGGGGTTGGGAACCTTGTTTCTATGACTCTTGTAGGTTTTGGTTTCATCAGTGGGAATGCAATTCATTAACTGTGCTACGACACACTGCTGGTATACTGATTTACAATAAACATATGTTTTTATGTCTGAAACAATGGAAGATATCTGCTCAGATGTTATTAAATAATTCTCATAAAGTTTTATATAATAGTCTACTTTTGACTGTTTGTGCTGTACAGTTGCCCTTTGAAAAGTGCCCTAGCCAACACTTTTCTTCTCTTCTGTTTCTTTTAAGATGTAAGAGGGTGCCCACCCATATGTGGGATTTCCACTGGCTGTCCTGCCATGAAAGGATTAATGTAATGGTGAATCAAAAACATAAGCAGTCCCAAGACCGAATGTGTTCTAGACTATTATGCATTACTGAACTCAAAACTATTTCTAATTTATTTTTTGATTGTTCTTTTATTCAGAATTGGTGGTCTTTTTTGGCACAGGCTTGGGCTGTTCCCTTGTTTCAGATGGTTTCTTATACGAATCTTGTATATGGAGTTTTCCCCCCAGTGGTCTGTTTGGTACACGGATACCCTGAACCTTGTTTTTGTCATCATTAAATGGAATATCTGGATGGTACGCTGTCTGTTTACTTTACAGCAAAAAGACTGCTCTTACTTAGAGCTTGAGAAACAAATTGTACAGGACCTAAAGAACATTTATGTTCACGAATGTACTTATTATCTGAGGCAACACTTTTGGAACTTTGGAAAGCCCTTCCTTGGATTACAGACTTAGATTTTGCAGTTACTTGATTTGCTGAATGCTAGTTTCCTTTTTTTTTTTAGTTTTCTTAGTTTTCTTTTTCTAATTCTCTTTGTTTCCTTTTTTTATCATGTTTTGTTTACTGTTGTATGATTTTGTGTGTCAATAAAACTTTCTCCCATTCTGCAGTAGGAGGAGTTGTTGTCTGGTCCGTGAGGAGTCAGTGTGCTGGATGGATTCGGAGGGAGAGGTTGCAATGGAGCAACCGCGGGTGGAAAGGGTGGCAGAGTTCCGCACATCCAAGGATGAGGAGCACTATGTGTCAGCACCTGTATCAGAGGATTCAGAAGAAGAATGTGAGCACCTGGAGATAGACTTGGAAGAAGAGGATGCACAAGTAACCTCCAAGCAGGATATCAAGAAGGCAGCTGAAAACCTTGAGAGGAGAATAGAGAAAAAATGCCTTACCGTGCAGAAAATCTTGGAGGAAGATAATGAACGGAGGCTGAAGGAAAGAAGGAGAGAAGCTCCAAAAAGGGTGGAACCAGAAACAGATGGAAGGAGGAGGAGTAGCTGGGAGTGTAACAGTCCTGAAGGAAGCAGGCCGACCCAGAGAGAGGCGGCACCAGGGAGTTCCACGCATCAAGTCCTAGTTCGGGCATTTGGTTTACCCGAACAGAAAGGACAGAGAAAGAATGGACTTCAGGTATTGCTTTGAAAGGAGCAGACTAGAGATAGAAAGAGGATGGAAGATGGGAACCGGAGTATGATTGGGTGGATTTATCGCTGAACAGTAACGGGGAACCTTAAGGAATTACAGGACAGAAGGAAACTGGTGAGCAGGTAAACCAAGAAGTCACAGAATTGTTTGCAGCAAAGCAAAATGTGGTAGAAAGACAAGGGGAGGCCCAATCCAGAAGGGAAAAATGACAGGAATGGAAGAAGTGGAAGGAAAAGAGAAAGTGCCTCCTGACAAGACAGTAACAAGTGAAAAGGGGCAAGGGATCACAAAAGAAATAGACCCCAAGAGAGTGGGAGAAGGGGAAAACCAGCCCCAACAGCCAGATAACGCAAGGAGGGGTGGGGAGAGGTTGTATTCTACTGTTTTGAGAGGTGAGGATAACAGAAGAGATGGGCAAGGATTGTCAGGAGGAGCAAGTCACCCCCCCGAGGAAGACCCAAGGGTCAGAGATCGGAGGAGTACATAGACCCTTCACCAAGAAGGTTTGCAGTCTGTATAAGGTACAAGGATGGTCTGGAGTTTTTCTAAGACAGAATACATGTGGGAAAACATTGTTGAAGGAGTCAATGAGGTATGTGGCCTCAGAAATATATGTCCTGATTCACATATCAGGAGAAGACATATTTGACATTAGTTTCAGGGCAATACGAGGGCAGGAGAGGTTTTGGCTAAAGTATGACCAGCTGAAGCTTACACCCACATGGTTGCCTTTCTTGGCTATCCCCATAACCAAACCTGCAATTAAAACAGTGACAGTAATGTTCAAGAATGAATGTGTTCATGTGGGAGATATAGTGCAATGGCTTTCACAGAAATATGAGGTGATAAGTTCTCCTGAAGCGATTATCGACCCAGAATTTCTTTGGACAGGAAGGTGGTGTTTAAAGTCAGACTCCATCAATCAGAAGAGGGCATAGTCCACATTCCCAATAGTTTCTATCTAGAGAGGGACAGGGGAGTGGTTTTCTACTCAGTGCAACCAAAGGCCTGTTACAGATGCGGGGCATGAGGGCACCTTTCAAATGTTTGTGACACTATAAGGTGCGGGTTATGTGTGGAGTGCTGCCACAGTAACTCCCAGTGCAGGAATCATGTAAGGTGTAATCTGTGTGAGGAGTACGGGCACATGTATCAAAACTGCCCATGGGCTGCTAGGAACAACGCAAGGAGAGTTAATCCATAGGAAATAATTAGAAAAGCTCAAAAAGAGAGGCCCACTAGGGAACCAGATTTCCCAACAGAAGAGAGAGAAGAACAAGAGCCACCCAAACCCATGAACCAGAGAGGCAGAAGACTAAACAGTGAGAGAAGAGCCCTTAGCTGGGATATTAGCTGAGGCAGAATTAAACGCAGAACAAGACAAGGGGAAAGAGAGGGGAGTGGAAGAAGAAGAGATAGGCCCAGAGCAGGGGTTGGAAGAGATGCTCCCCCCTCCCCATCTCACATTCAGGAAAATGACCCAGGAGCGGAAAGAAGGAAAAGTTCGAGGAACAAAAGAGGAAGCGCAGCAGAGGTACTTCATTATAACCCCTATGAAGTTCTAGGGACACAAAAGGACGAGGAAACAAATCCGGATGAAAATGACTCAGATAACATGTCTATACAATCTTCTCAACCGGGATCAATAAATAGAGAGGGGGGTGGAAGGAAAGAAACATAAGAAGAAAAAAAGGAAAAGAAGGAAAATTACTTGAGAGTGTTTTGTTTATTATTTTGGTTAGTAAAGAAAAAAGGCACAATAAAATGTATGGTTTTGTTTGCCCGTCCAGCTGCAAATATCTACAGCATTCTAAATAACAAGAAGAGAGAGGCGGCGAAGGCTAGGTTGAGAGATTTAGTATGCAAAGTGGTGTTCTTACAAGAAACATGGTTTAATTAAGTCAACACAATTGCTCAGGCACAGAGGGGGTGGGTGCGGGGGACTTTGTATTGGTCCATTGGGCCAGACAGAGCAGATGGAATACTGTTTACAGGAAACGGAACAAGATTTCAAAAGCTGGTAGAGCACTGTTAGTAGATGGTTTATGGTATAATCAGCCAACGAGGTTTTTGGTAATGTATGGGCCTCAGGTGAAAGCAGAAAGGGTGAAATTATTAAAAACAATCCAACTGTATTTGTGTACAAGTAGAAATGTATTTTTTGGAGGGCACTATAATTGTACCTTAGAGGTTAAAGAGAGGGACAATCTAGGGAAAAAGATGTATTGTGATTCGTATGCCTTAAAAAAGTGTGTGGAAACAGCAGAACTAACAGATTGTATAGCTAAAGCGAAGTCACCGGTGAAATTCACGTATGTTAGAGGAAGAGTATTTTCCAAAATAGATTACGTATTTATTTCCAAAAGAATGGATGTAGTGAAAGTAGAGGTAGCACCCTTAGGGTTCTCTGATCACTTAATGATCAATGTAGTGGTAAGTACAGAGACAAAGAGGAATCAGCCCAGAACAAGGTGGAAATTTAATACCACTTCTTGAATGAACCAGAAGTGAAGCTAGGTCCAACATCCCTATTTGTAGATAAGGCATCTGTAGTAGGGATGTACGACGATTTGTGTCAGTGGTGCTTAGATACAAAGAAAGAGGTGTGCAGTTGGTTGCAAAGGTATGGGAAGACTGGAGCAAGGAAAAATCTGTATAAGAAGTTGGAAGCATCCTATCCATGAAATCTAGACCAAAGTGACCAAATAGAGGACATTAAAAATAAAATGAAGAAGGTACAATATAACAGAGCAGCAACACTGACATCTGAATTAAGTTATGGGACACAGAAAATGCCCTTTTTAGATCCATGTGAGGCATGTAAAGAGGAAAAACAGATCAGGAACTACAACACTTAGAAATAAAAGAGGGGTGGAAGTCAGCAATACACAGGGGATAAGGAGGATAATAGAAGCACATGTACAGGAAGTAATGGATGTTGCAGATATATCAGGAAAAGAAGCAGAAAAAATCTTGAGAAAAGTAGAAATACCCAAACCTCTAGAGAGTGGAGGTTTTGAGCTACAAAAAGACATAACAGAAGAAGTGAGGGAGGTGATAAAGAACTTAAACGGGGGGGGTCCAGGGATGGATGGTTTACCAAATGAGGTATACAAGGCTTTTTCAGTTTTTTTCTCAGCTTTTTTAGTGAGGGTATTTAATTTTTTTATGTAATACGGAAAAAGAATCTTCCAAGGTAACAAGAGGGTTGATAATCTTTTTTCCAAAAAAGGAGATAACATGGAAATAGGGAATTGGAGGCCTATAAGTATTTTGAATTCATATTATGAGATATTGGCTCATGTTTTACAGAAAAGAATTAAAAAAAAAATGTGTCAGAAGTAATACACCAAAGCCAGACGTGTGCTATCCCTGATAGGAGCATCCAAGAAAATGTAGCTATTATAAGGGAAATAGTGGAGTAAAGCAACAGAAATGAGGAAAAAAAGTGTTGTGATTTTACTGGACCAAAACAAGGCCGTTGATCAGGTGAACCATGAATACCTATTTAAGGTACTGGAGCATCATGGGTTACCGAAAAAGACAATAGGGTGGATAAGAAAATAATATCAAAGTGCAGAGAGTACTCAGGAAGTAGGACAAGGGGAGGTGACCCTATTAGAATAAGGGCGGGTGTGAGGCAGGGATGCCCACAAAGTCCATTATTATATGTTTTTAGTATAGACTCCTTAATTAGACTAATCTGCGAATCAGAAGGTATAAAAGGAATTAGGGGAGGACAAGAAGGTGATGTAATAAAAATTACAGCATATGCAGATGACCTAGGCATATTTTTGTCATCTGTAAGTGAAACTTTGTGCCTGCTAAGAGAAATAAATAGGTTTTCTAGAATATCAGGAGCAAAACTTAACATGGAAAAGAAACATAGAAACATAGAAGTTGATGGCAGATAAGGCCGCAAGGCCCATCCAGTCTGCCCATTTCTTTTTCTACCTTATGAATGTGCCATCGGCCTTTGCTCTGTCAATGGCCTATCTATTCATACTCATCTGTATTGCTCCCTTATGCCTATCCCATGCCTGTTTGAAGCCCTGCACTGTATTCATACCCACCACATCCTGAGGTAGGCCGTTCCATGTATCCACCACCCTTTCTGTGAAAAAGGACTTCCTCACATTACCCCTTAATCGGCCTCCCTCTAATCTCATGTTGTGTCCTCTTGTTCTGCTATTTTTCTTATATTGAAACTTGTTAGGCTCTTTCACCTTGTTAATGCCCTTAAGGTGTTTTAATGTTTCGATCATATCACCTCTCTCCCTCCTTTGCTCTAGGGCATACATATTGAGCTCCGTTAATCTGTCCTCATATGTTTTCTGATGCAGTCCCCACACCATTTTGGTTGCCTTTCTCTGGACTGCCTCGATTTGGTTAGTGCCCTTGTAAAGATGTGGCCTCCAGTACTGCACACAGTACTCCAGATGGGGCCTAACCAGTGTCTTGTAAAGAGGGATTATTACCTCCCTCTTATGACTTATGAAACTCCTACTAGTACACTCCAACTTCCCCCTAGCCTTACCTACTGCTTTAGTGGTCTCTTTGGATGATTTCAGGTCATCTGTGATGATGATGATGCCCTAGTCTCTTTCTTCTATTGTGACTGCCAGCAACTCCCCTCCCAGCCTATAGGTTGCTTCAGGGTGGCTCTTCCCTATGTGCATGACCTTGCACTTCTTTGCGTTAAACCCTAGTTGTCACTCTTCCAACCATTTTGGCAGTTTATCCAGATCTCTTCTCGTTCTGCCTACCCCATCTGGATCATCTACTCTGTTGCAGATCTTGGTGTCATCTGCAAACAGACAAACCTTAGCCTCCAGTCCATCTGCAATGTCACTGATGAAGATACTGAAGAGAGCTGGCCCCAGGACTGATCCCTGAGGTACCCCCCCCCCCAGAGTCTTGGGGCCTGCAGGCCCACCTGACCTCCCCCCAGTAGTTTAAATTAAGCTTAGGATTTATGTATCCCCAGCTTGTTCCTGAGGCCCCTCAAGCCCCCACTATTGAGTTGCAGTCTGCCTGGTGCAAAAAGTGTTTTATTTGAACAGGTCTCCACCCAGTCCCCTATACAGTCATACCCTTTCTCCTTGCACCATTCTCTCAACCAGTAATTGAATTCCTCTGTCCTTTTCTTCAGGACCATGCTGGCTCTTGGTACTGGTAACACTTCTGAGAATGTCAGCGATCTGGCTACCTCCCTGCAAGTCCATTCTATCATCCTGAATCTTTCTTGTACTACCCCCACCTCCTCCCCAGCAAGGCCATTGGCACCTAGGTGTATAAATATGATTGGTTTCTTTCCAATTTCTCTCACCAGCTCCCCAATTCTTGGGCACACCCTCTCCGCTGTCATCCCTAGCATGCAAACCATCTTTGTATCTGTATTTGGGTCCCCCATCCTTCCCCAGTGAATATCCTTAATTATGGAGTCCTCTAGGATTACCACACTCCCCCGCCATTTCTGCCTCCATTCCCTCCTTCCTTCCTTGGTTGCTGTATGAGCTTCTCCTCCACCTAACTGCTCCCTCTCTATTCTGGTTAGCATCCCCTCCCTTAACTTTTTTTTATTTGTTTAGTTTTTGTTGACCAGGTAAGTGCACTAGACAAATCCTGCCTATTTTCAGGCACGGCCCGGGGGAAGGGGATACAGATGAATACCAGCTGACCTTGAATCAGATTAAGCTGTTGGTGTTATTTTTAGTGAATGAGGGAAAATTGGCCAGGACACCGGGGACATTCCCCTACTCTTTTCGATAAGTGACATGGGATCTTTAGCATCCACCTGAACTACCACCAATCCAGGCAGATGGGACCTTGGTTTAACATCTCATCCGAAAGATGGCACCTCAGAAGTGCAGCACACCTCTCATGCTGCACTACAGTGTCAGTACTGGGATATTAACCCAAGTGCCCGATGTGGGAACTGAACCCACAGCCCTCTGATCTCCCACCCTCAGAGGTGAGTGTGCTACCTACTGAGCCACTGACACTTCTGTCGCTGTCACACTTTCCTCAAGCCCTGCTTGCCTGACACCTTCACAGCCTCTGCTTACCCTTCCTTCTGTTTTCCCACCTTCCTCCATGTCGTTACCTCCCGCCTCCTGCATGTCCTTACCTTTCTGGCCACCCACACACACCATCTCCTTCCCCTCTCCTTCTGTCACTCTACCCCCACCTTTCCCCCTACCCTGTGCTTCAGTCTCCATTTTCCCTCCTCTCTGCCCACCTTGACTACTTTGTACTGTCCTACCCTCCCCCTCCTGTCCTACGTCCCCTGACCCCATTGTCTTAACCCACCTTCTCTTCCCCACCACTCTCCACATCTCCTGTTTTTCCCTCCTGATATCCAGACAGTGGGTAAAATCTAGTCTTTAAAGGCACTCCTACATCTGTTGCAACCCTCGCAATCCCACCCCTTTCCCCTACCACTTTGCCAGTCCCCCCATCTGAGCTTCCTAGCCCTCTGAGCAGGGGTACCCCCAGATCATGAGTGAGCCTCCCTCCCCCCCCTTCCACTGCCTACTGACCTTGCTCCCCTAGGCATCCCCGTCTTTCTCTCCTGCCATGCCCCCCCTTATTTTCCATTCCATTCTTCCCAGCTCCCATTTCAGCTGCCTTACTTCTGCCCTCACAGTAGATGTTCCAGGCTCCTGCACATTGGACAGCCCCATTACCCACGTCATCCCCAGGAAGACTGCTGCCTCACAACATATTGTATTTCTTTTTTTAAAAGAAGACCATGCTGTAGTCACTCAAGCCAAATGGTTCTCTTATGGTTATGTCATGGATCATCACACTTAAACTGGTAAGTCCATAGCTCAGCAGGAGACTCTGAAGGAGCAGTAACCATCTCAGTTAGTAAGCTAGCATCTGCTTGAAGGCCTTCCCATAACTAAGGTGAAGCAGACTGTATCTAATGTGTAGTATTACTGACTGCAAAAATGGTTAAATCCTAGCTTCTGTCTATGTAGGGTAAGGTTATAAAACAGGCCAGCAGACAGGCTATGTCTCAGATGGGGTGTTTTTGATCACTGTTAATGTTGCTGTCTTAGCATCTATCTATATCGGATAAGGTTATAAGACAGGCGGTTAACATCCACTCTTTACTAAGTAACACTGGTAGTTTTATAAGCACTCAGCAAGCTAGAATGGAACACAGGGTGAATAGGGAGGCAGTCAGCTTATGGAGATTGTGGGGCATTCATCTCCAGGGCTACACTTTGAAGGAGGGGGTATTGCCCCAATATGTAGAACCTTCTGGGAGCTTATGCTCAATTGACAGCAGCAAAGGAGGAAATATCCCAACTGCAACTCACACTAGGGTGGTGCCCACCCCCAGCACCCCCACTTCCCCAGGGGCCTACTGACTCAGGGGGATGGAGGCTGGTGGGGAAAGGGAAGGGGAGAAAATTGGGTGGCAGGACAGTCACACAGCAGTAAGCCATACCCAAGAGATACCAATGGCAAATCGCTGTCCTTCCCTTGAAGAGGTACTAGTGCCTGATTCCAACAAAGGGACCTTGAGTCAGTTGGTGTTGAGAGGAAGAACACATGGTGACACCTGGCAGAAAGAGTGGGTAGAAATTAGTAAGGAGGATACTAGTGATAAGGGACTTTATGGTTAGAGGTATGGTGAGGGTGGTAGGCAGTAGGGAAAGGGGAAGGGGTGGTCAGATGCTTGCCTGAAGCATCAGCCTACCAGGATTGGGAGAGGATGAGGAGAATAGTGAAGTGTAATCATCTGCGATTACAGTAGGTGTGTGATTGGGATCTATCAGTCGGCGGCAAGACATGGAGGTGAGTGGAGGGTCTGTGCCAGTCACAGGGGGAGGGGAGACAGACGTTGGGGTTGCTGGGGTATTGTGGTGAGATTTGAGATAGGGGTAGGAGGAATCACTGAACACCAGGAATAATTACAATGATACCAATCTAGGGGTTTGGAGGGTGGGAGGAACCATTGACAAGAGAGATAATTACAACAATATCATTGGGGGTTAAGGGGCAGGTTGGACCACTGGACGGCAGGAATTATTACAGCAATACCATGGGTGGTTCAAGAGCAGGAGGTACCACTGGAAACCAGGGATAACTACAGCAATACTGTCGGGGGCTGAAGGGACCACTGGACACCAGGGATAATTATAAAAATACAGTCAGGGGCAGGAGGGACCCCTGGACACCAGGGATAATTAACACAATGTTATTGGGTGTTCTGGGGGCAGGAGGGACCGCTGGACACCAGGGAGAATTTGTTGGGGGTCATGAGGAACAACTGGACACCAGGGATTTATAACTACTGATAGTTGAGAGGTTTTCATGGGCTGGGGGAGGCCACAGTTAGAGGCGCAGGTCATAAGGACTAGTTCGGGAGATGGTAGTTAGCACAGCACCAATGGCTACCTACTGCCTCTCAAAATCTGTCAATATGTCAGTGTGCCTATATGCAAGGTGTTATCAGCTGCTTTGCATAGTCATGCCAACATATTTTAGGGACGATCACAAATGGTAAGTGACTTGCTAACCATGCCATCCAATATGACATTTTACGGTCCCTCCCTGCACTGCCACAAAGTGGTGCTAGTGAGTCACTCACCTGTTTAGCAATTGCTAAACACATTCATGTATCCCAACCTATATGTTATCAGAGGACAGGAACCACCCGATCCAAAGAACAGGACCTGATATTGCCCGATTTATTTATTGTTTTGTTACTTGATGTTGAGCCTCTTGGCACAAAAAGGAACATGTAGTACCGATATATGAGTTATTACTGAAAGCACAGTGTTGAGGCCCTCTGTTCTCCTAACTTCCACAGCAGGAAAATGAACTTCCGCAGAATGGTTACACTAAGTTCTGTGGCAGTGGATACAGTGTTGCAACACGTAGTAAAGGTACCTATATGTCCAAATTTTATAATCTTCCAAAAGTGAGGATGATTTAGCATTGCTTGTGGGGTACTGAAATGTTTGCAATGTGATGAAGGTTATAAGATAAATGAAAATTAAGTTGAAAACTATAAAGTTACTATTACATAATTTGAAATAATACCAACATTCAAACAAAAAGTTGAAAAATATTTTTAAGATTTTTTTAAACCATCATGTAATTTTATATATCAGTACAAAACAAAACAGTATTTGTACAGTCTATCATTACAAAAATAGTATTGACACTATGTACTTGCCATTTTTTTCCTATGTCTCAACTAAAAAGACATGTATTGATAATATAGTAAACAAGCTCCAGACTAAGAGGACAGAGGAATTTCTAGACAAGATACAGCTGCCTAACTTGCCCCTGGAAGAGGCCCAACAGTTAGAAAGTCCCTTTTCCCAGGGAGAGGTTATTTTGGTATTTAAAACCCTCAAACATAATAAATCTCCTAGTCCAGACAGCTTTGTGGCCAAGTACTATCAGAAATTCCATTCTGACTCCACTACTCCTTCAGGTGTGCAATGCATCCCATGCCCCTTCAGCCAGTCCAGATTCTTGGGTGAGTGCCTTGATTATAGTGCTACCGAAGTCCAGTAAGGATACTTCCACCTGTGGAGAATATAGACCGATTTCCTAGCTAGACATCAATGTTAAAATCTTCACTAGGATGATTGCCAATCTCCTACAAATGGTCATAACATGTTTGGTACACCTGGACCAAGCAGGGTTCATGCCAGGAAGACACCTCCATGATAACACCCGTAGGCTGCTAACCACTATAGCCAACATACATAGCAGACTAGTGATGCAACAAGGAGTAGTTGTGGTGTTAGACGCTGAAAAGGCATTTGATCACCTCGCATGGAAATTTCTGGATGCGGTTCTGCCCAAGTTTAATTTTGGGGATAAATTCCATGCATGAATCTTAACTCTATGTGCCAAACCATCAGCCCAGTTTAGGCTAAACGTGCCCTGTTGACAACCTTTCCAATAAAGAGAGGAACCAGACAGGGCTCCCCACTCTCCCCACTTTTATTTGCACTCAGCATTGAACCCCTGGCTGAGGCTTTTCAATCCAGTCCAGACATCATTGGTATTAAAATCGGGTCAGTGGATAACCATATATCCCTCTATGCAGATGATAACCTTCTCTCCTTACAAGATCCTGTCACAACACTCCTTAAAGCGTTATCGCTATTAGCTGATTACGGCAAATTTTCAGGTTTTAAAATTAATGAAACTAAATCCGAAATCTTATCCATAGGAGCCCCGGTTGCTGCAGAAACTAAGAAACTGACAAATTTAAAATGGTCCACCAAAGGTTTTAAATATTTAGGAGTGCAGATCACTGCCAACCTAAGTAAATTATATCAAGCCAATCACTTAAAATTAATAGAAAGCATACGGCAGGACTGCAACAGATGGGTAACTTTACCATTCTGTATAATGGGACGATCAGAATCAGAATGCATGATACTATACCTATATGACCCTCCAAGCAATTCTGGACCACCATTCACACAATCATAAAAAAAAAAAAAATACATATATATTTGGGGAAGGAAGAGACCCAGACTGAAAAGCACTGTTCTTTGCCTTGATAAGGGTGAGGGCAGGTTAGGGATTCCAGATTTAAAAGCCTATTACAGGCATCACAATGACAGTTTCTGGCAGCAACAACAGAAGTAGCCAACCGTTAAATTGGGTTCAGATGGAAAAAGATCTTATGGGCCCCACTAACCGAACAAGTATTCTTTTCAATAAATGGGACTCTAAGATAGTTGGGGCCCTTCCCATTCCCTGGATCAAAATACTAGTACTCACCTGGAGGGAGGTTTTGCACAACTTGAAGCTAGAACCAGATTTTTCAGATTAAATGCATATTCCACAAGTATGATATATTTAATTGTATGTTATGTCACAAATGCGACTGTATGTTTATTTATGATATTTTTTAACTGTATGTCTTGTTACAAATGTAATTTAATGTTTAATTTCGTGGATATGTTAAATGTTAAACTGCATGTTTCTTCATCCAATTGTAACCCCCCCTCCCCCCGGTCTCACCAGGAGACGAGCAACTTGTTGTTCGGTGTGCCTTCCTGGTGAAACATTTCAATAAATAAATAAAAGAAAATGAAGTGCTCAGGCTAGTGGCAATCAGAACATGTAGAGATTTCCCACCCAGAAGAGACAATCCAACATATATACATTGGGGTAGACAAGGCCCTGATAGAGTTTTATTTGGGGCTGCTGGAGGGACGCAGACTGAAGAACCACCTGATTTCCCTTGCTCTACAGACTGTGCAGGGAGGATAACTCTGATCACAGAATTGTAATACAACAGAAGTGGGAAGGTGAGGCTGGATTAACAATGCATCCGAAAAAATGGGACCAAATTTAGAAGCAGGCACATAACACCATGGCCTCCCCTCTATGGAGAGAGTTCCGTTGGCAAATTCGTACCAGATTTTTCAGAACACCTGTTATAACTAAACACTATAGGAGATTTCCCTCTGACAAATGTTGGAGAGGGTACGGCCAACCAGGTACTCATGAACACATTTTTGGGGATGCCCCAAGATCAAAAGATTCTGGGAGAAGGTTCATAACTACATTAGTACTATACTGAAAACTCAAATCCCTGGCCAGTGTCAGGTATTCTTACTGGGAGAGTTCCCTTCAGGTGTGCACAGTATGGGAACAAAATATCTGTTTAACATACTCATTGCAGCCACTGAGAATGCCATTATTAAGCAGTGGCTTTCAGAGAGGCCCCTAGGGTAGGGCAGTGGCTTGCCTTTTGCCAACAGGTCAAAGATGTGGAAAAATTGACAGCATACCTCCACCTGCAGACAGAGAGGTTTAAGGCCCAGTGGCTTCCTTTTTTCGATTTTATGAGCAACCAAGAGGGGGCAATACTCCTGGACATTCTGGCCAGGGAAGCTCTGAGCCAAAAGCCAGGGAGGTATGCCCCAACGTGATTGCCTGATGGGTTGGGAAGGAGTTTCACCCTGGAGGGTGAAGGTCAGTTCAGTATGATGGACGATTCAGGCTTGGGTCAAGCTGTTCCAGTATGGCTACAAATATATTCCCTTGCTTATGAATTTGGTACTTCGACTTTGTTGCCTCGGGGGGGGGGTACCTTGTGTAGTCTTTTACGTCTGAGTGATTAACTATTGTATTAAATGTATTAGTTTGTTTATTGTTCAAGTGCTTTTCTCTTGTCCTAAATGTTTAAATGTTTTATGTTTCTGTGTATTTACACTTGAAACCCTAATATAATTATAATTTAAAAAAAATATATAGTAAACAAACTCTGGACAGAGCTAATAGGGCTGCAGCTTAGGAATTTGGGGTAAAAATATTGAAAGTTTGTTCTGTAATATTTCTACACCAAATTTTCAACATAGCCATGTAATGACACTGCCTCATGAAGAAGAGCAGAGATAATGTTCAGCTCCTGGCCTAAAGGTGATTTTGTGCGGGGACTGCAAAATCAACTTTCAGGATGCAGAAACACATTTTGCACAGAAGTTGAAAAATGACAGCTGTCACATTCATGAGGCGCTGCAAAGATATGACTATGTTGTAAATTTGGGTTAAGAATATTGAAAATTACCAATGTTATGAGCCTGCATTTGGAAAATTCAACGTAGGATCATAACTTTATTGTTTTTAAATATTTTTTACACCAAATTTTCAACATAGCCTTCTTATGATGCCACCTCATTAACAAAGGTACAGAAAATTTTCAAATCATGCCTGAAAGGTGATTTTGCACAGGGACCATGAAATCACCTTTCGGGATGTAAAAAAAACATTTTGGCCAGGACTTGAAAAATGACAGCTGTCACATTCGTCAGGTGCTGTAAAGATATGGCTATGCTGTGAATTTGGGGGATAACAATTGAAAATTAGCAAAGTTACAAGCCTGCGTTCACAAAATTCAACGTAGGTGCATAACTTTGTTGTTTTATTATATTTTTGCACCAAATTTTCAACATAATCTTCTTAGGACCCCACCAGATGAACATGAGCAGAGAAAATTTTCAACTCCTGCCTGATAGTTGATTTTGTGCAGGGACTGCAAAATCACCTTTTGGGACAGATCTTCCTAGTGACAGTTCAGTTGTTCATGAGGTGGGGCCCACAGAAGGCATGTTGAAAATCTGGGGCAAAAATATACAAGTAATGGCACTAAGGTCAAACCCCCATTTAAATAGATTGAAAGCCATACCTACTTCCTCAGTTCGAGGTCCGGCTTTGAAGAGTGAAAATGTGTCTGCAGTCTGGAGAAGATGACTGCGCTGGACTCCCCTCCCATGGGTAAGTAAAGGTTTGGGGGTTTGGGAGGTGGACAAGAATGGCGAAAAAGACATTGATGGATGGTTTTCTGTTTACAGGGAAAATAATTTTGAAAAAAGGAACTAGGATTTGTTTGCGACACTTGGGGGATTGGGCACCCCCAGTTATATTGTTACGTTTTGGGGTGCTGAGAGGGAGGGTCATGGGGAGGAGAAAAAATAAATTCAGGCTGCAGGGGACTGGAGGGGAATTCGGAATCACGACACTGTGTCACTCCTGTATTTTTTGGGGTGTAGGGTATGGGGTAGTGAGTGTTCCAAGGGAAGGGATGGCGGTGGATACATACATTTTATTTTCCAGTTTCAGTGGTCATGGGAAAATATAGCACAATCCTCACTGACCAAGATGGCCACTGAGCACTGTTGCGCATGTGCAAGTAGTTGCACATGCACAATGCGGTTTGACGGCCATGATCTTTTTTTTTTTATATTACAAATATCCTCCCCACCTGACACTCCCTGTCAGCACCCACCACCCTCCACACACACACACACACACACACACACACACACACACACAAGAAGGATTAGAGTGACACTGGGGGTGCCCAATCCCCCTGTGTCATGATTAGGACTGACTTTCTTTTTTAAATAAAGAAAAAGTAGTGCTTTGTGAGCGGTCGACTCCACATGCATGGAGGCAACTGTGATGCATGTCCAACAGGTTGCTCAATCATAAAGAATGTAAAGAATGCGGCGTCCTTTTTCTGAAAACAAAAGGATACCGACTGCATCCCTAAAAAGTAGGTTTCAAATTGTATCGATACAGATAGAATAGTACTGGCACATAAAAACAGTATAGTTCGAGCTAATTCATAACAACTGGACTACAAGTTCTCATTTAAAAAACCTTATGTTTTTGTGATTAATAGTTTAAATATTACAGCTTTCAATATATAATTTCAAGCATTATAAAATATAATAAAAGATTACTTTTGGAAACGGTGGTAAGATATTAGTGGTTGTTCAGTCTAAAAAGAAACACATTCTTTTCTACTTTTATGCTCATCGTCTCAAATGAAACAGCAGCTTAAAGAGCACCTTTACTGACTTTTTTAGACATTTCCTCCAGAAACACAATAAGTGCATTACCTGCTCCAGAGTCCATGGGAGCCAAAAGTAAAATTTGAATGTGGCCATATTTTGGGATGGAAGGGATCGTAATTTTGCTCAGTAGAGCTGAGCCGCAGATCCCTTCTACTTCCTTGTCCTGAGCGCCGTCCCCGTGCTAGCATTGTTTTGTGATGTATTTATATGGAGAGCGTGGTGGCATGCTCCACAGACAGCTGTAGGGGCTGACTTTTACGTCTTTTTTTTATAGTTCAAGGTTCCGATTTGAATACATCAAGGCCACCGTTCAACTAACAAGAGCCTTGTTAGCTGAACAGTGCCCTCGTTTTATCCAATGTTGAATGTTTCCTTGCAAGGTGTATGTGGCAGGGGTGTATTGTCAGGGACAGTTGAGAGGTATGCTGAGAGTTTCACTTCCATCTACATTATAGTTTGGACTCTGTGGCTATCCGTAGAGAAGAATCAGCATTTATATAGAAGAATCAACATTTATATGGCTCTTTCATATACAGTGTATATACTGTAGTTATAGAGGAGCAAGCGGATACAAAAACTATGCTAGTAAACAGCAGCAGAATTTGTACAGGGGGATGGATATATGATACTGCCACCGTTCAGCACTTCAAATCTCGGTGCCATCTGACACTTCCCACCTGTGTTCCCCTTCCCCTATGGTGCAGCCACACAGCTGTACACATCTGTTCATAAATGGCATCAGGGGAGCAGCTGTCACAGCATGGAAGACTCGATCATGTCTGCAGCTCACAACGTGGTCCCTGTGCTGCAGTTGGTCCCAGATTCCTGAGCAAGAACTGAACAACACGCCAGCAGCACTACCTATGAGGTTGACTGTTAGATCCCTGTGCCTGCAGCAGCCCCTGGTGGCATGGTATCTCAGTCACTGTCACAGAAGTATTTTACTTTGGTCTCCCCCGACCACCATGTCCCCGCCTTCAGCGACCCCTCACTGCTACTCACCAGACAGCAGCGGTTCTTTCATTGGGTTTAGTCTCCCCCACTGAGTCTGTAACTGCTGCTGGTGATTGCAGCCCCACTTCACCCATTTTACCATGGCTTCCCTCACCGGTGTCCCCGGGCTCACTTACAGAGAATGAGGACAGCGGGTCCACGTTGATGGAGTGTGGAGGGCAGCACAGCGATGAAACATCCCAGTCCACTTCCTTGTTGCCTCATCCACAAGTTATCCTCCCACCCCTTTCAGCACCCGAAGAGCAGGAGGAGGTGGAGGGTTGCATATTTCCTGAACTCAATGTTTTAGAACTGCTTGGTGATGGTGAGAACTCTTCTCCACCCCTAACACATGCATTATTGAGCTATGGCTATGCTGTATTAGGCTAATAGTGAGTCTTATACAGTGTTTACCTTATGCAGTAACTCTGGGCACCACTTACCCATTAACATGTAAGGTTTGAGTATTGTAAAACACAGAAGGATGTCACTCATGCTAGTCACTGATGGCACCATCGGCCAGCTTTATGCAAATGAAAGTACTGAAGCACTCTCTTATTGGAGAGCTTCAGTCCTTTCAAGTACACAAAGTTTCCACCCATGAAACTGTGGCCAAAGTCATACTCGGCTTGGCTCAGAGAAGGCATACCTCTTGTTTCTACTTAGGTTTTATTTGAAGTTCTCAGGTGACAGGACATTTGGGGTGTCTGCCCTGATTTTGTGGAATGCCCTTCCCTAGGAAATAAGAGGGGCTCCTTCATGTAATACTTGATTCTCAGTTTTAACTGATTTGTTGTTTTACTGTGAGGTGCTCAGAGCTCTAGGGATTGGGTGTCATATAAATAAACTTGCCTTGCCTTGCCCTTAATTGTTCTGGACATTTACTGATTTACTAGTGCTATGAAGTTGTACATCTTGGGCACAATGATTCAGCACCACATGGTTTCTCCCAGGCTCCAGTGAAGAATACATGGCACCTACCACTACCGAAGGGACTTTGTTTCGGACTACCAGACTTCTCTGGGGTGGTGGAACCCTATAGGTCAAGATACAGTTGCTGCTTTGATATTCTGGCTGACTCTGACCCGAGACCTCAAGGACTCCATGCGACCACCTCCCCAGACAAACTTTGGGAACGGACATGTGGTGTTGAGGGTAATGCCAGCTGTGATGTGGAGAAGCTGCTTGGTGCACTGACAAAATAAATAGCCGTGGGCACAGGATCTGGAAACCCTGGCAGATAAGTGAGTCCTGGGGGGTCTAAGGGGACAACTGCATGTGAATCTGAGGGTGTGCCATCCCTTCGGTGCTGCTCATTCCAGGACTGCTGCTGCATGTCGGAGAATTGGATTTTGATGAAGGACTTCTGCAGTAGGACTGGGGAGGTCTGGGACATGGCTACCACAGATGTCTGATTATGCAGAAGCTAATGTAACAGAACTTGGCAGGTGTGATGATTATGGGGAGCTTATGGGTTCAAGTAGGGGTATGATGTGCACTATGATGGGAACTAGAGAGGAGGCATGGGACCTGGGGTTTCTACTCTGGAGGATGCTGATTGGGGAATGCATGACTTGAAAGAGCCAGGAGTGGGTGGAAGTGCATAAAATGAAACTGGTGACTTCCTCCCTGGCCTGCCCTGGAAGGGAGGATGCTTCCTAGGGCACCAGCTGAAGTGGGAAGGATGGCTGGTGCATGGGAAGATTTTTCTCTAGATGTTATGGTGTACTTTTACAAATGCTACAAGTTTTTATAAAATAAATATGGGCTACGGAACACAGGGGATGGAGGAATACCATGCACAGAGGGAGGAGGACTGAGAAATTCCCACCTACTGACAAGGAGAAGGGGCAGTCAGTAGAGAGCATATGATGTCCATGTATTCTTTGTTATACCCAATGCCAAGGGAGCAGGTGGGCTGTGGGTTCAGCTTTACAGTGTTTAGGTAAATGTTAAATGTATATGTTGTTGTTAATGTTTTATAATTCCACAGTGAAGTACACCACATCATGATATTTCAGATGCAACAAGGTGATGGGATAGGGGAGCTGGTAGTGGGCCTGAACTATAACTCGGACCCAAGGCCATGGGAGGGGAGGGACCTCAAGTAGAAGAGCTTTATGTAAATGTCAATGGTGATGGCTAAAGTTTATATCATCTTTTGGTTTTCTTCCCCATTAAAAGGAAGAAAGTGTTAACAGTCAATTGGTTTCATTCTTACATTGAAGGAAGGTCTCAAAGTGTCCAGATAGGAAAATCCATTTCATCTCCACACCATATGAAAATTCGTAGGTGTGCCTCCCTACTTCCAATGCCCTGCTGCCTTTTGCAGGTGTGGCCCTACCGCACCAATGAATGTAAGAGCTGTCTGTGACAGCATTTGCAAATGCAGCGGTGTACAGTTGAAAGAAAGCACTGTAGCATGTAGGTAATTTGCATACTGCCGCCATTGGCAGTATGCAAAGTGCCTACACGTCGGCACTGCAGTGCAAGAGCTGTCATAGACAACTCCCACCCCAACAAGTAGCGTGCTGGGAGCCCACCCCAGTGTGCTCACGTGCCCCCCCACATACAGTATGGCCGATGGGGGTGCCCATTCCCCTGTCGGCTGCGCTGCACTCCCCCCAACAGAGTTTTAGGTGCCACGCTGGGAGCCCACCCCAGCATGGCAACACTCTGTAAGGCTGACAGGGGTGCCCAATCCTCCGTCGGCTCTGCTGGACCCCCAAAAATACTTCCAGCTGCCACACTGGGAGCCCACCCCAGCGTGGCAAATGTCCTGCGATGTCTTCTTAAAAGAAAAAAGCAACCTACAAAGAAAAAATGGTCCCACACTGACTGTCTTGCCCCCCGCTCCCACCCTCTGCATACCCTGCCTCTCCACAGCTCCCCCGCCCCATACTTACCTCCGGAATCCGGCGTGACAATCTTCGGTGGACCGGGAACACGTCTGCACTTTTCAAAGCCAACCACAAACTGAGGAAATGCCGGTAAGCTGTATAATGGAATGAATAGGGTTTTTTCAACTTTGATGCATATCTCAGGCATTTTTTGAGATTTTTTCACCAAATTTTCAACATGGGGTTTTGGGACCCCACCTCATTAATTCTGTCACTGTCATTTTGTTATTCAGTCCCGAAAGGTGACTTCACAGTCACTGTGCGAAACCACCTTTCGGGACCAATGTATGAAGCTACAGTGTGACAGTTCATGAGGTAGCCTCCCAAAAACCCTATGTTGAAAATTTGGGGAAAAATTCCCATAAATGACTGTTTTACGAGCGTGCGTTGCACAGTTTCTACACACGCTCGTAAGTTCGCAAATTTTTAATATTTGCACTCCAGATTTTCAACATTGCCATTTTACCACACCTCCTTATGAGCAGCACAGCTGTCATTTTTCACATCTCCCCCAAAATGTGTTTCCGCACATGTAGTGCACAATGGCATAGTCGGTGTGTGAAATCAATGTTTGGAACAGATTAAGAAAATCACAGTGACACTGTCCATGAGCAGAGGTCTTAAAATGGCTATGTTTAAAATTTGGTGACAAAAATCCATAAAATGACTGTGTTACAAGCGAGCATTGCACTATTTCCACACACCCTCGTAAGTTCATGAATTTGTAATATTTTTAGTCCAGATTTTCACCACTGCCATTTTTCCACACTTCCTTATGAACAGTACAGCTGTATTTTTTCACATGGTCAAAATGTGTTTCCACACTTTCTGCGCAGAAATACGTGGTCGCTGTGGAAAATCACTGTTTGGGACAGATTCAGAAAATGACAGTGACACTGTTCATGAGCGGAGGTCCCAAAATGCCTGTGTTGACAATCTGCTGTAAAAAAAAAAACTAATTACATTAAGGGTGTGCGTTGTGCAGTTTCTATGCACGCTTGTGACTTCACCAGTTTTTTTACTCTTTTCACTGCAGATTTTCAACATTGCCTTTTTTTAACACCTCCCCATGAACAGTACAGCTGAAATTTTTCACATCCTGTTCTAAACGTGTTTTCGCACCTGTGGTGCCAAATGCCGTAGTCACTGTGCAAAATCAGCTTTCAGCTAATGTACTGATATTGCCACTGTTCATAAAGTGGGGGTCACAAAAAACCCATGTTGAAAATTTGGAGTGAAAATACCAACGAACGCCTGAGGCATTAGAGTTTCTGACCTAATGACCCACCCTGTAGAGACTGACAGGCATCAGGGCTGTGACTTGGGATTGTCACCTATAATGCTCATACCATTCCACCTCCACCCACACCCTGCAGCCGTGAAAGGCATCGAGGTGTGCCTTGGAGTCTTCGGCCCCAAAGTGCACCCCATTCTCCTATACTGCACCCACCTCACCGTATTTCCTGATGGAATGGGGTGAGCATAAGGGCCAAAGACCCAAGGCACACCATGACACTTGTCGGTGTCTGCAGGGTAGGGTGTGGTGAAATGGTGTGGCCGTTATGCCTGATGACCCAAAGGCACACCACACCAATGCCAATGCCAGCAAGCAAACATTCAGCATTGACAAATGCTTGTTTTTTTTTTTCTTGTCACTCCAATTATCCCCAACTGACTGGTTCTTAACAGAATATAACCAATACTGCAGCTATACAAATCTTCTACCTCTACCCCTCTTGTGCTGTGTCTCCCCCGACACTGGGTTCGAAAATGCAGTGCACCTTATTTTTATTTCTGTGCTGCGTGGTAAGCCTGATGCTCCTTATGCTGGAGCAGTACACTTCATGTCTCACTGTAGTGCGCCCTTATATGCCAAGCTGGAATGACACCTATCCCGATCCTTCCAGTCCCTTGGACCCCTTCCTGGATCTTTCTATGTATCCCTACTGGCAGTTTGTTTTTTTCCAGAAACTCCATGACTGGAATTCCACCATGCTGAGTCCCGCCCCGCTCTCCATTTCATCTTAATTTCTAGAGGCTAGGGTGCTTTTGTATGCATTATTGGGCCCTCTTGGACTATGGCTTAGCAACTCATCATCTTTCTTTTCACCTGATCTTCCTAAAAGAGGGAAGACGTGACTCTTTAGGTTGTTATAAATATCCTAGAAAACTACTGTTGTTGCTACTCTTATGCTCTGGCAATGTTGAGTTGAACTCTGATCCGATCGCTTCTATCTCCTCCCCCTCAAAATTGGCCCAATTAAAGGGAATGAGGCTGCTACATATAAATGCCTGTACTCTTCTTTTTTTTTTTTTGTATATTCTTTTTACTTCCCACCTTGCGCACACAGTTATCCTCTCCTTCAGGTGGTCAGTCTCCCATTAGCGCTTCCCCGGTCAGCCATCCTGCTGCTCCATTACCTCTGTTGTCCAAGAAGTATCCCTTCACCGGGGGGGCCTCCCTTAGCTGCCCGGGGCCATCGGGGGTGCTGGAGTACATGTAGGTGCTCCTTTACATCTACACAGGGTGTGGAAATGCAGCCACGGAGGCATCCCAGCTGAGCGGCACTGGGAGGTGGGGCTGCCATCATCCAGATGGCATGCATGGCATCTTCACGTTTTCCTTGTTTCCCTCTGCTGCGCCACCCTTGTAGTGCTCCCGGTCTCCACCAGGGGCCACTACAGAGTGAGGCTACCCCTATAGCCCACCCCAGCAGAGGAGAGCAGTCCTACTGATGCTCAATTCTCTCCTTCCCCTTCCAGCCCCCAGGATCCCGAGTCCATTCCCAAAACCCAGGTCGCCAGCATGGGACAAGGCGTGGTGACCAGCGCCTCAACCCTCAGCGCCACTGGGCTGGCTATGTAGTCTTCTAAGGAAATTTGATTCTCTTCAATCTTGGATTAACATTCTAAGCCTGATGTACTGGTGGTCACTGAAACTTGGCTCAGATCATTCACCGTGGATCATGAAATTAATATTCCATCCAACAATGTTTTCACAATGAACAGACCCTCTAGAGGAGGTGGGGTAGCCATTTAGAGACATGACGAATTTGCTGTGTCTGTGGTAGGCTCTACCTCTAACCCCCAGGAATTTGAATGTCTGTCCTTAAAGGTTCAATTGTCCACTACTTCTTCACTTTGCATCTTAGGATGCTACAGACCACCTTCAGCAGGCCACAAGGTGTTGAACCATTTGTGTAAATTGCTGGAAGCACTGTAATCTGAGGTCATCATTATGGGTGTCCTGAATTTGGACTGGCTCTCAGACAGCTCAAAATCCCTAAAAGAGACCTGTGATGCTTTTGGCTCACTCAGCTCATCACAGAAGTCACCTGGCCAAATAAGAAAAATCCAGTCAATTATAGTCTGATAGACCTTATACTAGTTAACAAGTCACATCTGTTCACTCGTTCAGGCATCTTTTTTAATGGTACTAGTGATCATTGCCCCATAGCACGTGTTAGAGCAGTAACCAAGCCAGTCTTTTCCTCTAGGTACACCCTCAAAAAAGTAAACTTAATGTTGATGTTCACACCTTTCTTTCGGACCTCAAATATGCAAATTGGCAAGATTTCTACCTGGTGGAGGCTTATGACCAATTCAAAGCATTGTCCTGGGCACTATAAATTGGCATGTGCCCCTTGTGAAAGTCTGTACCAAGAAAAAAATCAAACCATTGGTTCACAGCTAGCTTTAAAATCTTCCTACTAAGCAGGGAACATCTGTGGAAAAAAAAAAAACAAGCTCCCTGCTGATTGGGCAGCATTCAGAGCAGCAAGAAATCTATGTACAAAACTCATTAGGTCAGAAAAAGCCAGCTACTTCTGCACAGAACTGGATTCCTCTTCCAAATGTTCAGCCAAATTCTGAAAGACACTAAGGGATATTGAGGGCTACACACCTGCTAACTCACTCCCTGAAACAATTTCCTGTGGAGGCTCCTCTACCGCCAACAAACATGAAATCCTGGAACTACTCAATAATCATTTTGCGACTGTTGATCTCGCAATTTGACGCCTCCCCTGCAAATAACCTAAGTAACAAGATTGATGCGCTGGACCCAGTATGTACGGCCAAGTACACTTCAGTGCCTGAGGCTGATGCACTCTATAAAGGTAAGCCATTTGAGTTAGCTGCAGTTTAGAGTAGGGACCCAGCTGATGGGTGGTCCACCTCAACGTTGGTAGCTGGGTGACTTCACAGCAGGGCCCTGAGGTGAATATTAAGAGACCCCCCATTCCTTTTGAAATCCAGATAGTAAGCTGCCAATCCAGGCTGCAAAAATATGTTTATTGTTACACTGGAGGAGGGGGTGCAGGGTGTGCTCTGACTTACTGTTTCTGCAACTGAGGCAGTCTTCTCTTTTTCCCTCCTTCTTGCTGAAACAGGTGGAAGACCTACTATTGGGTTTGGACACATGAAAGAACGCAGGTGCTGATCAAATTGATTCTTTAGTTCCTTAAAATTAGCTATCATGTCTTGTCAGCACCAATCTCACACCTCTTTGATCTGTCCCTGGCTCAGGGTGCATTCCGTCCATTTGGAAAACAGCCCATGTCATCCCACTACATAAATCTGGTGACCCATGTGATCTAAACAGTATCACGTCATAAGAGCGACCCAAAATAGCGACTAGAAATATAGCGACTCATTTTGGGCACTTTTATGTTGGGCTACCCTGCAGACTAGCGAGGGTATTTGATACTGACCAAGGAGAAAGGGGGAATGAAAGGGAGGAATAATGAGGGGAAGGGAAGGGACAGACAAGGGGTTTACAGGTACTGGTGTACATGCTGCTGTTGAGCTAGCCATGTGGTGTGGTGGTGTGGGAGGCTAGCTATTGCAGAGCAGGTACTGGGTTTGAGACTGGAAGCAGTTTACATTTTGCCATGGCTGTGGCACTTACATTATGCTGAAATCCAGATTTTTGCCCCTCCTCGATATGCACCCCCCTGGAGTTGAGAATCCTAAGTAAGGGGGGTGTGGAGAACAGAACACCCCCTCTCCGCAAAAACACTTTTTTCAGTTCCGGAAGTCGGGTCGCTCTGAAATGTATATCGCCAATTTGCTTTTCAGCGATATATACTCGCCATAATAGCAATCACTGTTTTACATTTGCTATTATGACATGGAACCATCTGAACAATTACAGGACAATATCTCTGCTCCCAATCCTCTCCTCTCCAAATTGGTAGAGAAAACTCGTAAACAGCCAGCTTAGGAATTTCTTGGAGACCTTAAACCAACTAAATCCAGTGCAATTAGGTTTTTGACCGAGCCACAGCACAATTTCCACTCACACAAAGGTCACTAGTGATTGACAGAATGCCTTAGATGCCAAAAATTATGTGTAACCCTCCTACCAAAATGGGGATTTACCTGCAGCCCATTAGCTCATTCCTGCTTCTCCCGAGCACCTCCAGGAAACCACCTGCATTTTTTTTTCTTTCTTCTGGTCCCCTGGTCCTGGTCCTGACCTTCTCTGCCCTTTCTGGTGCCACTGAACCTAGCCCAAAGTGTTAATTCAGCCCTGTGGGGTTTCCAAAGTCCACACCATGATTGCCCGCTTAGCCATACAACTCGGTGCAGTTGGAATTGTGCACGTGTGAGCGGTGCCTTTGATCTTCAGACTGCTAGTTTTGTAGTCGAAACAGAGAGTGTTCCATCAGTCCCGGGAGCCCAATGTGGTGAGTGGGACCCGTGACCATGGACAGGACCTTGAGTGCCTGCTTTCTTTAATATTGAAGTAGATCCACAAAGAGTTTTTGACCAGGGCTCATGAATATTAATGAGCACAAGCCCCGATCACTTTGAATATTCTTGAGGGTCTGTGTCTGCCCTCGGGGCAACTTGTTCTCAGCTGTGGCCTGAAAAAGGGAGAAAGAAATGTTTTAAATAATGCAACTGCAGTGTATGTTTGGGGGATGTGCTGCAAGGAGTGTAAGTGTATTAAATAAAATAACTGAATGCTTTGCTTCGGGCTGCACCAGCAAATATTGGGATTCAGATTAGACAGCCTGTCTGCTGCTACAAGGTGTCCTTAAATATTGGCAGCAGTGACAGGAAAACAGACTGAGTAATCTGCTTACTCTGTGCAGCGACAGCAAGTGTACACTCAGGGCTAATGGACTGTGGGGCATTTGGGCAAATATTTTCTTCATTCTGGCTGCACCAGGACTTTGATTTGGGACTGTACATATTCTGTTCAGAGACTGTGTGTTAAGCAGCCATTGCAAGCAGCCACAGCCAATCAGAAAGCCAGAATAACAAAGTCAGGACTTGTGGAACATTAGCCAAAGCTCATGGGAAAATACCAAGTACTCATGAGGACTTGCAGGGACCTAATTTTAGGCACCAAAACAGCAAACCAACTATGCATCAAGTGAGGTTCATGCATAAGTCATTTTCTTGATTGACAGGCCCTCCAGCCAATCCAGGGCCAGTCACCCAAAAGCTTCAGCCAATCAGGAGCCTCAGGACAGCCTGATAAGAGACTGTGTTTTCCAGTATTTTGCCAGATCGAGAGGGAGATGTGAGTGAGGGCTTTGGCTCCCAGCCATACAGCCAAGTCTGGAGATCCAGTTAATCCTCTACCTCCTGGAGAGGGGTATTGCCTTCTTATTTAAAGTTAAAGTTATTTAGTTTATGTAGTTCCTGCTAGTATGGGGGTTGCCAGAATGTCCCCTAGGTACTAGCCCTCCCTTCCACGTTGAGGAAAGATGTGGACCTGAACCCAGATGACATCAAGCAGCTGTGAGAGAGCTGAAAATCCTCAGTTGTGAGAGAACTGAAGCACTCAGGAGCTTTCATTGCAGAAGATTGACCGTGAGGATTCTGAGTGAGTACTCTTGTACCCCCTGGTGCAAGAAAGAAAGAAATCTTACCAAATTGGGGCAGGATTGCCCAAGTAACTGTTCGACTGAAAATTGTTCTTTCGTTTGCACCCTGCTGAGCCCAGTGCGGGTGGACTTCTGTTGAATTGTTTCTGCTGATTTGTGACTGTCCATTGGATCTGCACCCTACTGCTGCTTATAGCCTTGGCCCAGCGTGGGTGGACCCCTATAGTAAAACTGTTTGCTGACCAAAACTGTTGTGAGGGTATCCATAGCAGGCCCAGGACAGAGTAGTAACTGTTGCTGATCGTGTCTGCTCTAGGGGTACCCATAGTGAGCCCAGGACAGACTGTTAATGTGCCAATATGTACTTTTGCTAAGTATCTGGTTGAGATGTCCCATGGAGCCGCCAGCCATAGCCGCACTGCCACATTAATGGACTGAGGCCCCAAAAGTTAATTTGGATTGTCCTATATAACCAGGAAATGACAGCTTTCCTCCTAGTTCAATGTAACCAGGGTGACCCTCCTGGCCCCTGGTGGAAGGCATTCCCCTCCCATGACTGTACCTGATTATGTCATGAAATATAAATGTGCTGGATGTGACAAATGCATAAATGTGCTGAATATTGAGGATTGCCAATCCAAGTTCCAACAAATGTAACCAGCTGGTTACTTCCACCTGAACTGTTCGGTCTGCTAACTGCAGGGCAACCCCTGCACTACTGCTAAAGTGAAAATGTTGTTGTTTGTTAAAATGCTTTAAAGTTAAAAAATGCTTTACTCTCTTTTAAATTAAAGCTGGCCAGTGCCACAGCTACAATGTCCACCAGGATTCCATGTGATAATGGCGATCACGGAATAGCGATTGCCGTTTGGGTGAGTGTACATCACCGAAAATAAATTTTGGTGATGTACACTTGCAGCGAACAGCAAAAAGGCACCTGAGAGTCAGGTTTCTGTAATTTATGCAACCCCACACACCCCCCTTCTAAAGGATTTTCAACTCCAGGGGGGTGCAAAACCATTAAAAAAAATGATCCAGCGCAAAAAACACAAGCTCACCCAGAACCGAACCTGGCACCCTCCCAACCCCAGCCTGCCACCAACCCACCATGCCACACTGTCAGCTCAGCAGCCCACTGCTGCACTACACCCCACATACCCTCCATCTCCTTCTGCCCATCGCACAGTGTGATCCCTTCCCACCTCACCCCCGCTCACATGTATACAAAGCGACATCCCATCACTATATTTGCCTATCCCTCCCATACGGTCACCCCCCACCCTGCCAGGTAGCCCTGTCACCCCTATTTGAAAGCACTCAATCACGGTTGCCATTATCACAGGCTACCGTCCTCCAGGCCTGCAACCATCCAGGACTTTGGTAACTGGGTACCCAGGGTAACGTGTGAGATTGTGGGGTTTCATACATGTCTGGGAACTGGTACCAGTGGTGGGGGTTAATGCAATATGTGACATCTAATTATCAGTATGCAGCTAGATAGCCAGGGCTCTGGATATCATTCCACTGGTGTATTGTGATTCTTTTCCTGCTTAACTAATATAACCCAGCTGGAGGGTTTTCACCAGCACAAGCCAAATTTGAACCAAGCCACCAAATCAATTGTATATTTGTAAGTATAATTATTGCATAACCTCTACTCCTCCTGTTTCCCCGTTCCTAACTCCTATGTCCCCTTAAATAATTATTGTTGTTACTGTTTTTGCAAATGGCTGACATGAGCATATTATTAGAGAGAGTCTTTAATTCCAGGAATATCTGAAATATGGGGAATGTTATTGGGTCTTGTGTTGGGGTGGCAAAAGGGAATAGTGGATGGTATGACATCCCAGGGGGTTGTACCAGGTAACAGCTAGCCCACTTTAAAGGTAAACTCTGGGTGGAGGCACTGCTCATTATGTGAAACCTTATGGAGAGACTCAGTCTAAAGTGAGTTTTGGAAACCCAAGCCCCTCAACCTGTGCCTAGCCATATTGGAGTAGTGCTACCTAGCAGTTACATATATATGTGCCTTATTCCTTTATTTGAGTAAGGCATTCGACACAGTTGACCATGACCTGCTTCTGGTCTCCCTTCAAAAGCTTGGTCTGGACTCCCAGGCATTAAAATGCTTTACCTACTATATCTCTGGAAGATACCAACAGGTTAAAGCAGACAGAGAACTCTCTCCCTTGAAAACTCTTCAGAGGGGAGTAGCTCAGGGATTCATTTTGGGGCCTCTTCTATCTGTGCTTTACATTAATAACATTGACGTAGGTATCAAATCTGCTAACATCCATCTATTTGCGGACGACACATTCCTGTATATTGATAGGCCTACTCCTGAACTGGCCTGTAAAGAACCCCAGTTTGAATTTAATAGACTGCAACTAAACCATCTGAATCAAAATCTGTTATTAAATGCCAAAAAAAATGAAGGCTATGCTTTTCTCCTAATTTTCTAATACACATAATCACTCCACCCTAAATTATGTTCCACAGATCATTACTTTTCTCGGTGAATCCCTAGAATTCATGACAGAATTTAAATATCTAGGGTTTTGGATTGAGCACAGATTTTCCTTCATTGACCACATAGAGAAACTATCTGAAGAAGTCAAACAGAGATTAGGTCTCTTTTTTCAGAATTAAGCACCTTCTCACTCAGGAGGCTAAAACCAGACTAGTTCAAACCAAGTTTATGCCACTTTTGGATTACGTGGATTTCATTTATGGACATGGCCCAAATGCCCTGTTGACCAAACTTGACACTTTCTATCACCGGGCAATAAGGTTTATTGCCTTACTCCACCCGTCATTGCTCCATTTACGTGTAACCCCCCTGTTACCGGGGGTTACCAGAATCCCAGTAAGACCTAGTGGTAGGCAGAGAAGGCAGCTTGTGAAACTCCAGTTAAATTAATTTCACACTGTCTCACCCTGTTCTCAGTCTCAGCTGAGACTGAGGGATGACATCATTTAGAACTGTCGCAGCTGCATAAGCCATGCTGGAATGTTGCAGTGGGAGGTTAGAATAGAACACTGGGGAATTTGAAGTCAGTCTGTAGAGTTCAGTAGAGATAGGCAGTTTGAAAGAGGTGATCTGCTGTAAGCAGGCCCTCAGAGCTCTAAGCTCTGTCAAAGAGCTACTTTTGTTGTATAGGTGTGTTTTCCCACCTGAAGAGGAACACAAGAAGAGCATATTGAAGTGGTGGAGACTGCTTTCAATGGTTTGGGACCCCATCCCTGCGGGGGTGGGGGGAAGGTATCAGCCTGCTTCCAGGGGCAATCCCCTTGGTCCAGCTAGTGAAAAGAAGCTGCCTAGTTTAAGTTTGTGCTGAGGCACTAGAAGCTCTGGACGAGATTTCCTTTGAGGAGAAAATGCCTGTGGGGCACCTGCAACCAAGGGGTGAGTTCGCTCTGCTAAAGGTCCAATGTGTTTTCACCTGAAACAAGATGAAACTAAAGTGACTATTGCTGTGGGGTCAGGAAAAGACAGCCAAGTACAGTTTGGGAGATGTGGGGATTGGTACTTTGGTACTTTGGTATTTTTGGACAAAAGAAGGCAATTGCCCATCACGATTGTCCTTCATATACATGGATCATTTACTGAGTCCCTACCCAAGCATCCATTTATCTAATTTGATCTTAAATGTTAAGATGTTTGGCAAATCAACCAAGTCCTGTGGTAATGTATTCCAAATTCTTGGTGTTCTAATGGTAAAGTAGTTAATTCTTTTATTACTCTTTGCTCTCATGATTTCTAACTGTCTATTATGAAGTCTGGCTGCAGTTTTTCTGGTGGAAGATTTAATGCCACATATCTGCATCTGTTCCTGGCTACCGAGTATTTTAAATAATTGTAACAAGTCACCTCTGAGTCTTCTTTGGGACAGGGTGTGAAGTCCTGTTTTGGTTAATCTAGTGCTATAATCCAAGTTTGTTAAATGTGGGATGAGTTTATTGGCTCTACGCTGAATATTTTCAATTCTGTTAATATCTGAGGTCAAATAAGGGCTCCGAAAGGGAGAGCCATAGTCCAAAAGCGGCCTAACATGGGATCTGTAGAGGGGCCAAAGACATTGTTCTGATATAGATACAAATGTTTTGCTAATACGAAGTATAGCATTTGTTTGATTTGCTATCTTGGCACAGTGGGTAGATGAAAATGATTTGTCATTAACTAATATTCCTAGGTCTTTTTCTATTTTAGAAGTTCTGATGATAGTATTATTCAGATAATATGTTCGAGCTGGATTGTTTTTTCCCAGGTGTAATAGTGCACATTTGGATATGTTAAAATACATCTTGTTAGTACATGCCCATTGTTCTACTAGTGATAGATCAGCTTGTAGTCCACATTCGTTATTGCATTTTATGGCTTTCTCCCAAGTTTTGTGTCATCCACAAATTAGACCTTATATTACTGGTAGATATATACATGTCACTTATAAATAGATTGAACAGAGTAGGCCTGAGCACCGAGCCCTGGGACACTCCACTAGTCACCCTTCTCATGCCAGACATTGCATCATTTACCCTGACTCTTTGAGTTCTAGCATCCAACCACTGGTTTATCCATGAGACTAGTAGGGATGAAAACCCCATTTTGCTAAGTTTGTTAATCAGTATCGAGTGGGAAACTTTGTCAAATGCCTTACTATAGTCCAACAAGATAATGTCCATAGGTATATTGCAATCTAAGTTGTAATTAATGTATTCATAGAAAGAAATTAGTTTTGTGGTACATGAAAAACCTTGTTTGAACCCATGTTGGTACATATCATTAATATTTAAAATTGACATTTCATTTTCTAGTTTATATTTAATAATTTTTTCCATTAATTTGAATGGTATAGATGTTAAACTGATAGGGTGATAGTTTTTGTTTTTTGAATGAGAACCTTTTTTAAAGATAGGTGTAACTATGGCAGAGCGCCAGTCCTTGGGTACCACTGATTCAGAGAGAGATTTATTGTAAATTATTTTTACAGGTTGGATGATAGTATTCCTTGTTTCCATTAAAAACCTTGAAGTAACCCCATCTGGACCTGGGCTGGTGTGTTTTTTTAAAGTGTTTAGTGCAGTCAGGGTATCTTGCTCTGTGATCATATTTATTTCTATCTTTGAGGATACAATAGTAGATGAGGGAACTGATTTTTGTACATAAACGGATGAAAAGTAGTTGTTTAATTCAGTTGAGGTGTCAATGTCCGAGGTTATTGTTTGTGTATTGATAATTAGTGGCCCAATTAAGTTGTTACAGCCCTTTTTTTCGTGTAAGTATGAATATAAAGCCTTGTGACAGTCTTTCGTATGAGCAATCTTGAATTCTAGGTTACGTTTAGCTGTGATTATCTGTTTTTTAACATTTTGACTGTGTCTCTATAGGTCACCAATATTTTATTAACTTGAAGTGATGATGCTTTTTTAAGTTTAGAGAAGAGCTTCCTTTTATGAGCAATTAATGATTTAATATTTTTATTAAACCATTGTGGAATTTTTCCTTTGTTATTATATTTATATTTCTCAGGTATGTATTGCTTTTTAAGCTGAGATATTTTGATTTTTAAGAGATCCCATGCTTCATTTGTATTTAAGGGGAGAAGGGCCTGTTCCCAGTTAATTTCTTCTAGGGCATGATTTGTGCAATTAAAATTGGCTTTATGGTATTGTTTTACTTTAATTTTGTTTGTTTTGGGTTGAAGAGGAAATTGCATAGAGAAAGATATGGACATGTGATCATTATTTCCCATGGGGGGCAAGATCTTGACATCAGATGTTGTGGTTTCTAGATTTGTTATAACAAGGTCAAGAGTGTTTTTTCCCCTGGTGGGTTCCCTTATTATTTGTTTAAGACCTAGATTTATTATTACCAAAATAAATTGTTCATCGTGGTGGTTTGATCCAGAAAGGGTGTCCTAGTTTATAGTTGGTAAATTAAAGTCTCCCAATAATAATACAGTGTCCTTATTAGCTAATTGCTGTATTTCTTCTGCTAGCTGCCTGGTGGCATTTAAATCAGATGATGGTGGTCTATAACAAGTTCTGACAAGTAGTTTGTAGGAACTTGTGGGTTGGATATAGGTCCAAACACTTTCCAATTGCCAATTAGTTTCTTTTCCATATGAGTGAATATTGTTTCTTATATAAAGGCTGACCCCTCCTCCTTTTTTTATATTCTCTCTATATTTATGATAATGTCTATAACCAGGAAGTTCCGCTATCCAGTCTTTGTCTGAGTTTCCCCATGTTTCTGTGATTGCAATTATTGCCAAATCTAAGGTCTGAGATAATATTTCTAATTCTGCATATTTAGAAATATTCATAGATTGTGCATTGAAGGTAAGAATATTTAATTTAAGACTAGGTGTTGAGCCAATATTGTTAATAAGAGGCTGGGGTGATTTCCCAGTCTCCCTCCTGTTTTTTAGTTTAAATGTGCATTTATGTATGTAATAATTTTTTGTCCCAGGATGGTACTGCCTCTTCTATTAAGATTCCATCCGTCCCAACAGTATAATGATGGTTTATCCTTAAACTTTTCCCAATGTGTTAAACACTTGATTCCCTGTTGAAAGCACCATTTGCGGAACCATTCATTTAAAGCTTTGATTTTTGAAGTGATATAACGGGTGGCTTTTGGGATGGGTAGTACCTCGGAGATGCAGACAGTGCAGCCGCATTCATATAATATGTTATTTAGTGCTACAAAGTCTTGTGTGATTTTCGAGAGTTGCGAACCTCCTATGTCATTTGTTCCTGAGTGAACAATTATCAAAGGGTTTTCCCCTGCAGTGGACAGTATAGGTTTTGCCATTGTTGTAATATCTGCAATTTTCGCCTCTCTAAAACTAGAGCACATTCTGTGTTGTTTGTCCAGGTTACATATTGCTCTGTCTAAATATTTAATAATTGAATCACCTAGTACAACTACCTGTCGCTGTTTGATTTGTGTTTTAACTGGTGTGTGTGTTTCTGCAGTTTTTATCAAGGGATTTATGGTTAAGACAGAATTTGTTTCTGGCTCGTGATCTAATTCTGTGATAGCCTGGCATTTAGGTTCCTTATTTGGTTTGTTGGGCAGTTTGTTTGTGTTTAGGTGATTTATTTTTATTGCGTTAAGAGATTTAGTTGAGTAGTTGGGTTCATCATCTCTAGAGATAGTGTTGCTATATTCTCCTGGTGCAGTGTCTACATTAGTGTCTGTTTTTAAGGAAAGGGTTTCAAATGAGTTTTGTAAGGGTAACTCTTGTTTTTTGTCCAGGTAGTTACTTTTTTTAGTTTGTTTTTTATAAGGAATTTTTGTCCAGTTATCATCTGTGGTATGATTTGAAGGAGTGGAGGATGTAACTGGTTGTTCTACTAAGTTACATGCAAAGTATTTGGAGATTTGTCATGGCGGAGAGAGTCATCTGAGTGCTTTGTGATGGACACATTTGATTCAACTAGAAGTGTCATCTGATCTATATAGTCCTCTAATGCTTTAATATCAGATTGAAGGGTATCTTTAGGCTGCAAACATTTGACTTCTTCTCGTGAACTTTTTTAACAGTATGCATCTGTCACATACAAATTTCGCCATTTGTTTTCCTGAAGTATACATTAAACAAGATGTGCACATTTTATTTGCTTTCTTCATGATTTTGTTAATACAAACACAGGTTTTTTAGAAAGAGAAAGAAAGAAGAATGAGTTGAACTTTCCTTGGTTTACCTTTGTGGTAGTCCTAGTTATAGCCCTATGCCCGTTGTTCCCAGTAGACACGGTAGACAAGCACCGATGCGCATGTCTCTGCATGTGTCTCTGTGCGCAGCCCCACGCACGCTCGCCCCACTCACTAGTGGGAGTGTTTTATGTGTGGGAAACCGGAAGTACGTCGTAACGCGACTTCCGGTTTTGTGCTGGTACGAAGATGTCAATAAAAGTTTTAAAAATAGCCTTTAAGGAGGCTGTATTACTGCAAACAGTGTTACAAAGTTGTTAGGCTACAATGCTTCTATTTAAAAGCTCAGCAGTGTGTGGGTAGAAAACCAGGAAGTGTCAGGGACTAGCCACTGACCTCCAATATTCCACAGTACTTTGGTGTTCCAGCAAGGAAAGTACCTAAATCAGGAAGGTACCCCTGACAGTTTTAACACTGTTAAACACAATAGTATACACAGTTTCACGCAATATCAATAGCTTTCAAGTTTTATTAGATCAGTTTGTCACAAGTTTAGCAGCAAGTGCTGCTAAACTTGTGACAAACTGATCTGATAAAACTTAACTCTGTGTGGGGTCTAAAGTAATGGATACAGCCACTTATTATGTATGTTCAAGTTCAGCACAAATGGGATGTAAAGACAGTAGACTGAATGTGAATACATTTAAAAAGAATCTACACAGAAAAGTGTTTTAAAGGATGAGGTGTTACAGTCCAGAGAAATGGCCGGGTATAAATTATGGGAGCGAGAGGTGGGAGACCCCCCATCAGTAGTAACCAAATTCATCTCTACGGGTTTGCTCTGAGACACCTGTTGCTTACTGTCAGGTACTTGGCCGGTGCCTGAGGAAAGTGTCCAGACGTGGGATTGATGAGGAAGATTCCCTGATGGAGCAGAAGTGCTCATAGCTGGTTAAGGGAGCCACCAGTAAATGTTTCCATGCTAAATGGAAAGTGTCCAAGTGGCTGGCAAGGGAGCCGAGCCAGGGAAAATCCAGAGCAGCATACAAGTTCAGGCTGTGTGCCCAGTATATTTCAGAGCCTGAGGGCTAAAGTGAATAGGATGTGTTCTGATCTCCATAAATCTGCATTACCAGGAGTGTAGCCCCATGGGGTTCCATCTATGCTTTGTTTATTCTGTTGGATGTGAATAAAAGCCACACTTTAGAATCCCACTTCTGGTATTGGACATTACAGTTATTGTTTCCTTTGTCTGGAGTTACTTGGGTGCCCCTTTTGCAGAGTAGCCAAACCTACTGTGTCGAGTGACATATTCCTCCCTGAACCCAGCCCACCTGGTAGAGCTATCAGATAGAAACGGCATACCTGGGTGGAGGTTACATACGCATTGGTAGGTAGGACATTCCAAAAGTTCAAAAGGCAAACAAATGTGGTGTACTAGACCATTAGAGTTCTTAAGGGGTATCTACCACAATACATTGCAGAATGTCTGCCTAGGTGTACACCAGGTAGTTACTCCCTGAGAAGCCATTCTTACACCTCCCTCTATGTTCCAAAAGCCAATTCATATTTTGGTCTGGCATCTACAGTATATGCCATGCACTTCCTGCACCATGGAATAAACTTTAAAAAGCTCTGAAGTTAGTATTTCCTGTAAAGCTGTCTACCTTTAAACTGCTATATGCATGCTCTTTTAATGAGTCCTGTGACTGCTTCCGCTGATCTGTGGTAACCAGTGGCATGTGGTACCACTAGTGTGAGCATAGTCACCTCTCCCTCTGCACTATACTTCCTATACCTACTGACTCTACTTCCCTCTAACTCCTCTGACTCCTTTTGCAGGATAATTGTAAAACTTGCATATGTTTTTTATGTTTTTATTGTACATTCAAAATGATTTATTGTAGATTCTACATATAACAATCTTGTTTCTTCATATACGGATTGTCATTACTAGGTATTTGAAAAAAACACTGTGCTATGTGTTTGACCTGATGAATTTTTTTTTTTTCTTTCTTGTGATACTGTACTGTTTCTTGCCCAGGCCAACCTTGTAAATGAGTTTACCTCAATGGTGTTTCATCTGGTTAAACAAAGATTGATTAATTGAATATTTCCCCTTTTCTCTCTATTCCTTCTAAACATAGAAACATAGAAACATAGAATTTGACGGCAGATAAAGACCGCTTGGCCCACCCAGTCTGCCCATTTCCCTACCTACTGGATAAGCTGCAGATCCTAGTTAACCAGCAGCCTACTTCTTCCTACCCCCACCCACCAGAACTGCCTTATGACTATCCCATGCATGCTTGAATTCCACCACTGATTTTGACTCCACAACCTCCTCCGAAGCGTTCCATGCATCCACAACCTCTCTGTGAAAAATACTTCCTTAAATTACCTCTGAGCCACCCCCATCTTCAAATTGTGCCTCTTGTTCTTGCACACCTCTTTTTTGAAAGATGCTACCTCTTGACTTTGTTGATTCCCTTGAGGTACTTGAAAGTTTCTATCATGTCTCCCCTCTCCCTCCTTTCCTCGAGGCTATACATATTAAGCTCCTTAAGTCTCTCTTCATATGTCTTCCAGTGCAGACCCTGCACCATTTTAGTTGCCCTCCTCTGGACAGTTTCCATCCTGTCTATGTCTTTGCGGAGATTAGGTCTCCAGAACTGCACACAGTACTCCAGATGGGGTCTCACCAGCTGTCTGTACAGAGGGATAATAACTTCTTGTTTTCTACTGGTGATGCCTCCCTATGCATCCCAGTATCCCCCCAACCCTCCTTGCTGCCCTCTCACATTGCTTGCCCATCTTTAGGTCATCTGATATGACTACCCCCAGGTCCCTCTCCATTTCTGTTGTTGTTAGTATCTCACCCCCCATTATGTACTCTTCTCCTGGGTTTTTGTTTCCAAGTGCATTACCTTGCACTTCTTAGCATTGAATCTAAGCTGCCATAGATTTGACCATTCCTCTAACCTTGCCATGTCCCTTCTCATCCTTTCCACCCCACCCTGTGCATCAACTCTGTTGCAGATCTTAGTGTCATCTGCAAAGAGACATACTTTTCCTTCCAGTCCTTCTGCAATGTCGCTTATAAAGACATTGAAGAGGACCGGTCCTAATACTGAACCCTGCGGTACCCAACTAGTAACCCTCCTTTCTTCTGAGTGGACTCCATTTACTATTACTCTCTGTGTCCTATTCTCCAGCCAATTCTAAAGAATCTATTGTTGGACAATCTGCCTTTTCTTACTGATTTCCTCAACTTTTGTCCTTCCTTCCCCTTTCAATTTGATCTGCCTCTTCTCCTTCCTCCCTAAAGTCTCTTCTTTCTGACTTTTGTTAACCTACCTGCAACTGTCTGTGACCCTCTCCTATGCGTATTCCCTTTCCCTATACATATGAGTGTGTTTTATTTTCTACCTGCATTTATTTAATAATTTGCCTCTATGCTTCATGTATTGCTATATTACTGTAAGTGACTTCTTTTTTGCATCATTTTATTGTTTAGCTATCTCTTTCTCCCCTCTCTACCAGGACGCACCTGGAAATGAGCTGTTTTCAGCTCAACATGTCTTTCCTGGTTAAACTTTTAATTAAATAAATAAATACATATATTCATAAATAAAAACATAAATGAATGGAGGTCAGCCAGTTTAGCACTTTTACAGGAGACCCGTATCACCAAGGTGGAGCATGCCAAGCTGGTGGGGGGATGGGTTGTAGCATGCTGCTCAACACCATTTACCTCACATAAAAGAGGAGTGGAAATCTTGGTAAACAAAAATCTGCCCCTGAAAGTGGACAGGGTAGTAACAGACACATATTCATCAGTGGGTAACTGAGTGGCATGCCAGTGTCTTTTGGTAATGTGCATGCTCCTGCAGTCTTTAGCCCTGACTTTTACAAGCAGTGGCTGAATGTGTTACTTGGAGAACAGTCCCTGAACTTAGTGTTAGGAGGAGACTTTAACTGTGTGATGGAGCCAGCACTGGGCCACTCTGGAGGGGTCAACAGACATGGGACTGCACTGGCCGCATGGAAAAAGGGACTCCAAGAACTAGAATTGTCAGGTGTGTGATGAACTGCAAACCTGGGTGCTAAGGAATCTACATTTTATTCTAACCCCTACAAGACATGGTCCAGGCTGGACTATATTTATAATACAAGGGACAGATATGCCCAGGTGGTCTCAGCTGCATACAGCCCATTTCAGATATCAGATCACGTGATAGTCCTGGTCAAGCTTAAGAGAAAAGCCTAGCCCTTCAGGGTGGAGGTCCCCACCTATTTGCTAGCACAGGAGGAATTCTGAGCATATCTACCAGAACAGTGGTCCCTGTACCTAGCTGCTAACACAACTTCAGCCCCGTCCAAGAGAGCATCATGGGAAGCTGGAGAAGCTTACATAAGTGGTATGATTATTAGTTATGTGGCAATCCTCAAAAAGAAAAGGTGGGAAAAATAACAGGCATTAGAACTGAAACTTTGGGAGCTAGAGAAGAAAGTGGCGGGGGGGGGGAAGGCTACATTAAAGAAATGACAACTACAAGAGAGGCACTGAACTTATAGCTTGCAGGGAAGGCCAGAATAGCATTGCCATTTGCCAACCAATGCATTTTTGAATGGAGTAACAAACCAGGTCCTCTCCAGGTGAAGCCAGTTCAGGGACATCGAATGCCCACTAGAATTATATAGGGTGAGGAACCATAAGGTAGAGGTGGAGAGCCAATCAGTGGACATCCAGGAAGAATTCCATAGACTCTATGAGTCTCTCCATAAGGCTGAATGGCAAGGTACAATGGAGGTGGCAAATGCCTTTCTGGACAGTATACCCATCTCCACTCTGACAGATGAACAAAGAGAGGAGCTGGAGGCTCCCATGACTAAGGTGGAGATCCTGCAGGTGCTGAGAACACTTAAAATGGGGAAGGCATGTGGTCTAGATGGCTTTGGAGCAGATTATTATAAAGAATTAGGAGGAGCAGTGGTAGGCCCACTGATGGATATTTTTTTTCAGAGTCATGGGGGGCTTACCTGCCTCATGCTATGAGGCCTTCATTTGTGTGCTGCCTAAACCAGGAAAGGACCCCTTGAATGCACTTTCTGCAGGCCCATTTCCCTTCTAAATTGTGACATCAAGATTCTGGCTAAGGAAGTACTTCCACAAGTAGTGCAGCCGAACCAAAGATGTTTTGCGCAAGGGAGGCTGTCATATAATAACATGCAAAGACTGTTGAACATGGTACATTGGGAAACTCTGTGCCCAAAAATGGCACTTGTGCTGTCAATGGACGCGGAGAAAGCCTTCAACAAGATTGAATGGGAGTACCTAACATGGTGATGCTGCTAAATATTAGTCCCAGGGTGCAGGTGCTTGAAACTGGAGCCTCTCTGACCAGATCTAGCTGGTGAGAGGCACGAGGCAGGAGTGCCCCCATCACCCTTGATTTTTGCATTCATTATAGAGCCCTTGGCTATTAAGATCTAGGAAATGTGGGGGGATAAAGGGGATGCCTGGGAAGTCAGGACACCAGCATAAGAAAACTCTGTATGCAGACCACCCGCTGTTTTATGTGATAGAGCCCAGGCAGTCTATGCCAGAACTACTGAGAATCATAAGGCAATTTGCCACCTTCTTGGGTTATAAGCTTAATCTCAACAAATCAGAACTGATGGATATGGGGAGGCCATAAGAGGATTGGGTGAGGGGCAGCTGGGGATTGAAGATGGGTGGCAAATCTCTTACATATCTGGGAGTGAAGGTAGAAAAAACTATTGTCAGTCTGTACAGTCTGAACTACAAGCCCCTACTTGCCACAATGTTAGCAGATCTGGAGAGCTGGAGAGCACGCCCTATTTCCTGGTGACTATGAACACCTAAGCCCGGGTATTATATTATAGGCTTCAGATGTTACCTATGGGCCCCACTAAAGCAAATATTAAAAAACTTAAGAGGGTTTTTTTCTGCCTTCGTTTGGCAAGGAAGGCAACCCCATATGAGCATACAGAGATTAAAAAGTGGGATGGAGCAAGGTGGCTTGAATTTCTCAGATTTGCAGGGATATCAAGTAGCCATTCATCATTGATATATCCAGGACTGGGTGAATCGATGGGAGGCTGGCAGCTGGCTTGACCTGGAGGAGATGGACAGCCCAGGAAGACTTTCTACCTATTTGGCATCAGGGGTCAAAGGGCATATTATCTAGGAGCAGCCCCAAACCCACTAGTCCTCAGCACTCTAGAAGCATGGGAACTGGTAAGGAGAAGAAGGAGGCAAAGGAGAATAAAACATTACTGATTCTAATTGTAGGGAACCCCTGACTTCCTACTAGGTCTGGAGGAATGGGGGGGGGTCCACGAATGGAAAGAGAAGGGTATCCTGTGCCTAGGAGAGCTATACACTGGGGAAGGCATGAGACACTTCGTAGATCTACAGGAGAAACTAAATGTCCCATTCTCACATCATTATAGATCTATAGGTCAAGGCATTTGGGAGAAGTTAGGGGAGAGAAACAGTGGAGGTGTCCCCCTCTCGTCTTTGAAGCTGGCCACATACAGCTCAAGGGTATCAGCTAAAGGCCTTATAACAAAACTAGCTACATGAGACAGAACCAACCTACCTAACCTCTCTCTCATAAAGTAACGAGCCAGTGGGAAAAAGATCTGTGCATGCCTATTTTAGAGGAGAACTGGGACAATACTCTGAAATTGCACGAGGTTTTGCTTCTAGGTAATAAATATAAGGAATCCCAATACAAGTTTATACATCAGTTGTACTGCCCACCCTGTGTTGTATACCAGTTCAATCCCACTATCTCCCCAGTCTGTGGCTGGTGTCATGCTGCACTGGGAATGTACAAGCACTATGTTTGGGATTGTACCATGCTAAGATCCTTTTGGGCTGAGGTGGCCCAGACCATAACCACATTACTGGGTCACCTTCTCCACTACACCCCTCTGTCATAGCAGCTGGGCATGGAGAATATGGAGAGGAGAGTTGGGAGCCATATCCAAGGTGGACAAGGGTGCTTCCCACTTTGGCAAGACAGTGTATCCAAAATACTTTACTTGGGTTTCCTGTATAATGCCCACACCCACCCAATGGAAGACATTGAGCCTCCTGATTTTAGCTATGGAGAGGCTGACCTACACTTTAGCTATGGAGAGGCTGACCTACACTTTAGCTATGGAGAGGCTGACCTACACTTTAGCTATGGAGAGGCTGACCTATACTTTAGCTATGGAGAGGCTGACCTACACACTGCGGGGGAGGGAGGAACTGTTTCGCAGAAGCTAAGCAAAGTACATTGATTACTTGCCCTCTGACGAGGCAGCAGTTCTGGTCTCCTATAGATGTCTGAAGGTCTGCACTGATAGCCTGAAGGAATCCGATGACAAACAAGCTCTGCAACTGCCCCACAAAACCCTATACTATCCCTTGATAAAATCAAAATCTATACCATAACACTGTGAAGTTGTATGAATTTCTTTGGATTATGATGTACTGTGGAATAATTGTTTTCTACCAGTTTGTTTTTCCTCAAGTTGAATACCCTATTGTGATGTAATGTTTGCACTGAATTTTAATGCATATATTTCAATAAAAATATTATACAAAAAAATTCACATGCAGGTAAGCATACAAAACTGCTATCTTTGTCACTGAAGTACAGCATTATAACAGATGTGTGTAATGCTCCTGTTAGATGATACAACACCTGGGGTTAGCATATGTTCAGATACATACTTCGTAGTGTAGCAAAAAGAAAATAACATTATATAGCTCCCAATAAAGTATTCCTACATTTAGCTTATGTAACCCCGGCAGCATGACGACAGTCCTCACCCTTTGCTGGAGGGCAATTACCTGACTCATTATCTAGGGAGTCAGAGAGAAGGCACATAACAACACTTCTATTCTGTCCCAGGTCCCGTGAGAGTACCTTGGCAATGGTGGGTTTCTAAACAGTCTGGGGGCCCCAGTAAATTAGACAAGACTCATACAGATCAAATGTCCACAAGTAGAAGTAGCGTCTTGCGGCATGGATTTTATTCTGCCACAATGGTCTGACAGAAAGTTGGTGCCCACAGGGGTTTCTGCAGGTGCAGTACAAAGTGCACAACGTACACAACAATGTAGTTATTTACTACAAGAACAACAGTTTGAGCTTTCCATCCATCTTGCTTCTGGGCAAATGGACCAGGACAGAGATTGCCCAAGATGGGAACACGCACACAAGCTATGGGTTTAAGAAAGCAACATTCTTGTGGGAGTTACCACACGGGCATACAGTCGAGGGAAGGAAGGGAGGGAGGGCAATGCATGACTCCCTATTAAATTATGAAAAAAGGTTTCTCCTTATGAACTGGACTGAAGCGTGCAGCTTGGCTTCATACAAAGGCCAGACAACACTTTGTTCACACACAGTTACGAACTGTGACGACTCCATTGTCATTTGACAGTCCCACCTTAGTTCTGACTAAACACTTGCCATTTCATTACTGTGAAGGTGTCAGATTAGATTTTAACCTATCCATTCAGTAGTGCTGAACAAAACCAATGTCCCCAGACCTTCAGGCACCCCTAGCTGAAAGGCAAACCTATTTTTTTCAGTTCTGAAGTAACAAATTCACAAAGTACAATGTATTTCCACGGCTGGAAGGCTAGACCTGGCTAGACTAGTCTGGGCAATACTTTTACACAAATCTTTAGAGATGGGGGATGCCAAAGTTGGTGCAAATATCCCACAATGTCCTGTACCACCAGCTCTAAACCCACCCTGTCAGTCCCAGTGCATCCCATTTACCTTTACCTGTCATCCTCACCCTCTGATTCTGAATTCTCACCTTGACCATTAAATTATCTTTTCCAATAGCTTGGAGGCTTCGATGAACTGATGTGCTTTTCCTCCACAGAGGATCTTCAGGCTGGCTAGCATCAGAAGCACATGGTATACTTCTAAAGCACAGGAGTATAGCCAGAAATTTCCATTTTGTACACAGCATCCAACAGTTACACCCCCCCAATTAAAAAATGTACACATCCTTTCCAAATGGCACCCCCTTCCAAACAAATCAGATTGTTGTCAGATGACTCCTCTACTCTCTAAAGAGGTTATACATTATTGGACACTCCTCAGTGGCCTACACTAACCCAAATACTACAGATTAGAATGATAATATTAACAGAGTGGCTTATGGTTTATGGCAGGCACTCAACAAAACTGTACACAAATGTGTACAGTGAGTATGCCTGTCTACACCCTTTCTAAAGCACAGAGACGAGCTTGGATGCCATCAAAGTTCTTTCTCCATACTCGCTTAGCATTGCTTAGATCTGGGAACATATGCACATGGGCTCCATTCCATTATATGAGGCTCTGGTTTTTAGCAGTTAGTAATACAGTGTCTGTTTCCAAGGAGGTCCGCAGCACTACCAGCATGGTTCAAGGGTGAAAGTCTCCTGTAGCTGCTCAGCTTCTTCCACCTCATAGTGAGATTCTGTGCGCTTTGGGGATCTCCAGGTCCTCCTCCAATGCAGCAGTTCTTTGAGCCAGGTTTGCAAGAAGTCTCTGGAAGAATCTCCCTCTGTCTCCTCTGAAAGGCTGATGACTCGGATATTTGTAGCTCGAGGAGCATTCTCAAAATTCTCGAGCCATCTCCTGAGCTGGCCATTTTCAATGTCCTCTTCCTGTAATCCCATGTTAGTATCTGTCTGCTTCATTTGTGAGGAAAACTCCATTTTCCAACCCAGGTTTTGGATCACTTTAAGTAGCGCCGCATTATTAAGCTGACTCGGGTCCATGTCTCCTGGCCTACTTCCATGGACCATCGCACTGCTCACGTTCTTCTGATCAGAATAACATGTATATGAGCACACACCAGACAATTTTATCTCTCAGATTCTAATGATTTTAAATAGTTTTTCAGACTCTGAGTCTTTCACTTTGCCAAAAAAATTCATTGTAGCATGTGGAGCTCCTCTGAAAGGCTGTTATCAGCTCGGCTGCTGGACACTGCCCCTAGTTTCCTGCTTTCTAATTTGCCAGGCTAAATGTTTACCTGACCAGTTGCCTGACTAATAGACTCTCTGCTTAGTATGTCTAATTAAGTCTTCAGTTTTATGGTCTTGTTCCAGGATAGCCTGTCCCAGCATTCCTGCAGCTTTTGTTTCTATTAGGAGTCTAAGAAAAATGTTCTCTTCCTCATCTAAATCAAATATTTTACTCTTTAGCTTTGTCCTCTGTGCTGTTGCTACTTTCTTTTTATGAGATGCATATTATATTATTTTCCCAGTAAGAACCACTGAGACCATCCCATCTTGCCTCCCAGATGTGCCCCCCTCTTTACTTTCCTTATGTACTCCTGTTCCTCTTTCTGGCTCAGCTCCTGATACTGTGGCTCATTTTGTAAGAAGACATGCATTTTCCATAATGGGTTTTTACTATAGTGGAACATATGGAGTTCAGTTCTACTGGGGCATGATCTGAGCTGTGATGCATAGAATCACACATTGTTTTACCACATGTACCCATTTCTGAGAGAGAAGAAACAGACTAATATGGTAATACTTATTATGAGGGGTGAAAAATATGAGTAGTCAGGTACCCTAGAGTTTAGGTACTTCCATATATCAATTAGCCACAATCCAAGGATCAGTTTCATAAATCCAGATGAAGTTCTGCACACAAAAAAGTGATAGGTGCAGGTTAAAATGCCAAAAATACTTCGTTGGTTTATTTACGCACACTGGCTGGCTCTCTTCAAAAGCTTGTACAGTAAGCTCAAAGTGTTTCACAAAAAGTGCTAAGTGTCCTTTAATCCCTTAAATCAAAAAGCACAAAATAATGAATAACCACATTGAGGTAATGGCATGCAGGATGTAGCCCCATGATGGGTTTAAGGTTTTTTGGTTTTGTCAAATTTTTTATTGAAAAGATATCACACAAGTAAATACATACAAATTCAACCATTAATTGATGTACAAAGTCTAACATTAAGTCCTGTACAAAGGAATGGTTAATCAAAAGTCAGAATCAATTGCGGAACCACGATCATCACATGGAGGAGACACAAGAGGATTATAAAGTGTTCTCTGGAGCATTTCGTCTGGTTTTACACTATTGGTATGCCTTATATTTGGAATATCTCACACTTTATTAGCTCAGAAAAAAGGTCATCAAACAATAATTAGTAAGATACTAAATTTGTACCTGCTCCCCCAAATAGAGCCCGCATCCCCCAGAACAGATTCATCCTTTATCAAATATTCTAAGATTCAACTGACCAATGGGGATATCGCATCTCAGCCAAAGGTACTACCCCAGTTGTTAACATGAATAGCTTAATGTGCAGCAGCTCCATACCCTAGATCAGGAAATCCCCCCATTCAATGGTGATCAGGAGGGGCTGCCAAGTACCAAAAATGATCTCCCTCCTTCCATTAGCTGATAGTTGAATCCTCTCCAGTGCCATGCACTGCCTGAGATTATTAGCCCATTGTTGGATGGTAGGGGGGTATGAGGCCATCCATGACTGTGCCACCATCTTGTGGGCATTAACCAAGGCCAGTGACCACAAAGCATCATCAGTCATGCCCCCTGGGTGATGAGAGTCTTCCCCCAGTAGCAACTCGAGGGGAGACTTTAACGGGTGATATCCCATTACCTCACCCATCACTCTATGTACCTCATGCCAAAACATGATTATTTTAGGGCATGTCAAGGCCATGTGCAGAAAGTCCCCTTCTCTGTTATTATACCTGGAGCATTGACAATCTCTAGTCATCATATATATGTAGACATTTAAGGGTAATGTACACCCTGTACACAAAACTGAATTGAACTTGCCTAAGTTTGTTACTCCTAGAGCAAAAGAGAAGGATATTACTCACCAGTTTCAAGTCTCAGAACTGATTTGAGTGGACAGGTCCCTGCCCCAGGCTGCTTGTATCTCCACTGCAGCTTGGCAGTCTTTCCCTTGTATGGTTTGATAATACATTGTCAGGGGTTTCCTGTCTGGTTGGGGGCTGTGTAATTTTTCCTTAAAGGGGGAGGACCGGGCCCAGTTATTTACCTTGTCTAATGTATCTTCAATGTGATTCCTAAGAGTTAAGTACAGTATACAAAAAAATCCCCACCTGCCACAGAATGAGGCAAAATCCAACAGTCTGTCCCTTCATATAGTTGATTGACCACAGCCATCCCTCTGCATTTCCAACTAAGGAGCTTCTATATTAGTTGGACAGTGCATGCACCCCTCATATGAATTGCGGTACTCAAACCTGTATGGGGGGATGGGAGGTGAACGTGCTTTATGTGATTATGAACATCCACCCAGGCCTTCAAAGTGGCAACTGAAAAGGGGTTGGTTACCTCTGAGCTTGACCTCGGCTACAATGCTGCTGCTAATACATCCCCCTTCAGTGTGCCTCCAAGGTTCTCCTCCTCTAATTTGAGCTAACTGTGCCTTGCTGTCGAGTCCCCAACTGGGAGGTTCGCCAGCTGGGAGGCCCAATAGTACCATTGGAAGTTTGGAAGCCCAACCCCTCCTAACCTCAGCAGCAGCTGTAGGATGTCCTTCTTGATCCTGGCAGCTTTGCCTCGCCATAGGAATTTATGAATGATAGCATTCAGATGTTTGAAATGTGCTTTTGAGACCTTAATAGGCAGTGACTGATAGAGGTAAAGGCATTTTGGCAGAACTGTCATTTTCCCCACCCCAACCCAGCACAACAGGGACAGTGGGAGAGACTGCCATCTGTCACAGTCCTCAGATAGTTTAGACAAGAGAGGTTTGAAATTTAATGCATTGAGGGAGTTGGTTTTAGCTGAAATCACTATCCCAAGTACTTTATTTTAGTCACTAATTGTACCCCCTCCCAAACTGGATATCAGTTTTGATCTCTCTAGTTTCCCTATGGGCATCAGTTCACTTTTAGTCCAATTCACTTTATGACCAGATAGCAGTCCTACTTCCTCATCACCTGGTGCACCACGGGGAGGTCCTGTGCTGGATTTTGTAGGTATAGAAGAAGGTCATCGGTGTACAGCACTATTTTATGTTCTTTACCACCCCGACTAATCCCCTAATCCCCTTGTGCTTCTTAATAACTGCCGCAAGTGGCTGAGTGAAAGAATATAGATAAGTGGCAACAGAGGACAGCCCTGTTTTGTTCCATGCCACAGTCTGAAGGGTGGTGCCAGTGTTCCGTTCACTACAATCTGGGCCTCTGGGGTGGAGTATAGCATTTTCATGCCACAATCTAAAGGAGTGCACCAATCCCACTCTTCTCAAGGTCTCAAATAGCTATCCCCATTCCATGTGATCAAAAGCCTTTTCGCCATCTAGTGCAAAAGCTGCGGCCCATGTTTTGCAAGGTTTTTCCCCATCTATGTATTATATTTACTGTCCTATGAATGTTGTGCTTCCCTCATTGGCCCTGCACAAAATCTGACTGGTCAGGATGTATCAAACCTGGGAGAACAGGGTCCAGCCAAGATGCTAAGACTTCTGCCAGTATTTACAGTCTGCTGTAAACAAAGAAACTGGTCTGTAGGACACACACTGTGTGAGGTCCTTACCTGGTTTAGGCAATATCATGATGGTGTCTGACCACGTGGATTGGGGCAACTTGCCTTTCTACAGACTCTCCTCTAGCATGTAATAGAGGGGATCTAAAACCACATTTCCAAATTTCTTAAAAAAGTCTATGGGCAGGCCATCAGGTCCCAGGGTTTTATCACCCTTCAGTGCCTTAATAGCATCCTGTACCTCTTCTCTAACTATAGGGATGTCTAACTGTCTTGCATCCTCTTCTCCCAGCACCTTCAAAAGAGCTTTCTTAAAGAAGTGATCCATCTGCTGGGTGGAGGGTGCTATCTCCAAGGTGTAAAGTGAGCCAAAGAAGGCACCAAATGAACCCCCAATTGCCACCGGATCCTGGACCAGTTTCCCTGTGGCATCTTGAATCTGACCAATCAGGCGTTCTCCCTCTCACTGGCATAATTGCCAGGCCAAATATTTATCTCCCCTGTCCCCGTCAAAATACACCCCTGCTTCTGACATTAGGATAGCCCATTCTATTTTTGCACTGCTAAGCGTATTAAAATGCCACTTCAGTTTCTGGATCACCCTGTACAAGGGCAGGGTTGGCATCCACTTATGAGCTTCCTCACAAGCTTCTATCTTGGTGTGAAGGTGGTTAATCTCTTGTTCATTAATTTTTTTTGGTAGCATGTGACAATAGTGACCGCGATTGAGAGCTTTCAAAAAGGGTGACTCAATTGCGGTGTCTGTCCATAGGGCTACCAGGCAGGGAGGCGACTGGATGGGGGGTCCATGAATATAGCAACAGGCTGTCGCTATATGTACACGCACATGGGGGGGGAATGAGCATGCCGCGTGATGGGTGAAAGGGGAGGGAAGGTTTGTGAAGCGTAGTTCAGTGGTGGGCTGCTAAGCTGGCCCTGTGGCTTGGTGGGTGGGTGGCAGGCTAGGGCTGCGAGGGGCTGGGTTCGGTTCCTGGCATGTGTTCCTTTTGTTGAGCCTGGCCATTTTATTTTTTTCCCCCGATCTGCACTCCCTAACAGTGGGGTAAATCTATATAAAGTCCAGAGGCGATCTGTAAATCATCCCCCGTATCAGCTTTGTGCAATTAGTAGGGCGAGCAAGTAGAGTTAATAATTAACTAGAAAAATCAGCCAAGCAAACCGTGTAAATACTCTTGAGAGCTTTGTACTCAGCTCCTTCTGTAAAGAAAGAAAAACATTAGGAAAATATGAACAGAGCACTAAGCTATTATTATTATCTCTCTCAAATACATAGTGATCCAAACCACTGTTCTGGAGATGTGCCATGACCTGAAGTGCCCTTTTTTTTAATTTTTTTATATTACATTTTTTATTATTATCAGACATTCAATACATCATTAAATGAAAGGATAAAATACAGGTCATACATTCTTCACACTATTTTGGGTCTATAAATCAGTTAAAAAGAAAGCGACAGTATAAAAGGTTGCTTTACATTCAGACAAGTCATCATTAGATTCCAGCTAATGGTTCTCATTCTTATTGATGATGAGATAAAAATGAAAATTAATACTTTATGGTCAAATAATATTTCCTTGAGTCAATTATAGGTCATAATCCAGATATTCACATTTAGCTACACCCAGTTCTAAATGTTGAGGCTCCCTATCCTCCTCTGTTGTGAGGCGGGACAGATCTAGCAGTAATCTTAAACATATGTGTTATTCAACTTTAACTTGACACAGTGCTTATTATAATAATCTGTGGAGAGATAGAGGGATTGATGACTTATCTTGCAGTAAAGGGGAAAAAATAAAGAAAAATGTCTCCCTTAGGAGAATCCCAGCCAAAACTCTTTCCCTCTCCGTCCACCTTTTCCCCACCCAGTCTATGGAATGAAATCATTGTATGTGTCCATTTGGTGCACGACCCACTTGTGCCATTTAAGTTTGAAAGGCCTCCTCCCTACCCGCAGTCTAGCAGTCACCTGCTCCAGAGCATATATTTTTCCAACCAGTGCACACCATGCCTCCTTATTTTGGGATTTTGGTGGTGTGCCATAGTCTGGTAATGGCCTTCTTAGCAGCAAGCAGGAGCAGAGTAACATGCTTGCATGTGGTTTTGTCCAGCCTGGCATGTTCCAGAAGCATGGCTGTCAGCACAAAGACAGGGGCTAGAAAATCCCACAATCATATATGGCTGTTATATCTTGCATGACTATTGTCCAGTAAGAGGTTAAAAGTTTACATTCCAACAGAACATGGGTTTGGTCTGTGCTAAGGCAACCACACTCCCTCCAACATTTCCCCAAAGAAGAATCTTGAGTATTTTGCCACTATGGCTGGGGTTCTAAATAATCGATTTCTAAGTTTCCATGCATATTCTTTCTAGTATGGTGTTGAAAATGATACTGGCTCAGGTTTTGTACAAGTTTAATAACAACAACATTTTATATAGTTGGCTAACCAAAGGAGAAGAAGGTAGGAAAGGTGTAAAAGGATCAGAAGGTTGAGAAGATGGAAAAGGTGTAACAGGACTTGCAGAGGCTGCAGGTGGCTAGTGCATAATTGAATGATACCACCATGTAACTCTGCAAGTGGCTAGTGAAGGGCTGCAAGTGGCTAGTGAAGAACTAAATGATAAATATGTCTGTAAATGTAAGAATTTAGAAGGTAATTGTTGGAACCATGTAAATGATATTTGTAAGAATAAAGTGTAAAAAAATAGGTGAAAGAGCATACGCAATGTTTAAGAACAGATATCCTAAGCAGAATTAGTTTACCCTGTTCAGCAGAATGCTTTGTACCAAAACATGCCTTTTTGTAACTCAAAAGGTCATGGTCCGGATATAGATGCAGCTGTCTGAAGTAACCGCATCTAGCCTTGACTGGAGCGGTTCCTCATCTCATGATTATTTGTGTTTAAAAATACGCATAACAAAGAACTGATAAGGAATAATGATATACTTGCTTTGGCCACTATTTACTAAAAGGCTATTTTTGCATTTCTAAGTGAATTATTTTAAATAGAGTAAAAGTCTCCTTGGTTGTTTTCTGTCTCCTAAGCATGTTATTTTTAATACTGTAAAATCTCCTGACCACTTGTTTTTCCATCCAAGGATGATGATAAACAAAATTCCCCTGTCTCAGCAAAGTATGAAATGTATCTTATGACCGAGGTATCTTATGGCCAATGTACTTTTGAACCATTGTCTTATGATTTATTGAATGACATAGTGTCTAGGCTAAAATCTGCTGTAGTAGTTTTTGGAAAATTCCAACCATGCATTTTTGTTGTAAACAATTTGGGTATAAGTACAGGACCAAAATGTTGGGTCCAGTGTCTCTTTGAGAGGAACAAAGTCTACAGATCTGACTATCCATTGCACTGAAGGACCCATAGAAGTTAAGTATTACTTCATTTTCTCTGACAATCTGTAGTCCTGTAATACAAATATTACTAGCTGCTTAGGTTGCATGTTACAAAAACCCAAATGGGACTGCCCCATTGGCTGTTTAGAATGAAATTGTAGTACATACCCTCAGATAGTAGCTGGCTATCTGATGCCTAGAAATAATGTTAGCATGTATTCCCTTTTGTAAATTAGGATTATTAATCATGACAGGATGTATTCTTATTGTTAAAATAGGATTTGTCTGGTTTCTCTTCATATATTGGGTAAATAACATTTAATTTGGCCCTAAGCTTAAATGTTTCTAATGTTTACAAATTATGCTAGAATGCTCCTCTTTCTGTGAATTAGGACTATTCATCCTGTCAGGGTGTGCCTTTATTGTTACAATAGGATTTTTCTGGCTAGTCTTGTTGATACTATCCTAATAAAGTACAACTAATTTAGCAAAGAATGCGGTGTGGTGGCTTTATTGAATTACTGAGAATTACCAACCAGAAACCTGTATAGTGTGTAGCCTCACTGTCTTAGCGAGGCAAATTGGGTTTATTTACGAAATTGGCCGAGCCAGCCAGGAGGTGGTTTTGGTTCTGGTCTTGGTAAATCTGATAAAGCCTAGTGTTTACTCTAAACAGAGCCCATGCAGATAAGGGTCATAACCTAACTGCGAGGCTGGGAAAAAGAGTTGAACAAACTCTGAGTGTTCAAGTAGACTTGAACCTACAGGTAAAGATCTATGGAGAAGCTAAAGAAAATGCCTGATAAGTGTAAATGTGTTGAGGAATTAATTAAGTGTATCAAAGGTTCTGAAGACCCATGGAAACAAGCTCAAGGGCATGTAGAGAAATGTTTAATGGAAAAGAGTCTGTCACACTAAGAGGGCACAAGAAGGCCCTTGTGTTTGGCACCTGCTGGATAGCAGATCAAAGGAAAGAGGAAATACAGGCTCTTACAGCTGCAAAAGAAAAATTATGGGAGCAAATTAGAAAATTTACTGGGGAAAACCAGTTGCTGTCTTTTACTGTTCAATCTGCCTCTGCTAAAGAGGCAACTGTAGCTCAAGCAATGTTAGACAACCAATTCTTAGAGGAAGAGAGGAAATGATTAACAAAATGTTTGGAGGAGGTGCAAGGGGCTATAAGATGCCTCTCACAGGTCAAAACCTCCCCTAAGCCCAATATAGATCACTGAGAATGCCAATGGCGCATTGAAGAGTTAGAATCCCAGTTAGGAAGCCATCAGGCAGTGGTGGCTGCATATAGTGGTGCCCCCTTAAAAGATGAAAATAATAATGATGATGGGGATGATGTAAATTGGGGGGAAATAGACGATGCAGATTGGAGAGAGCAATGCCAAAAATACCCTGATGACTATGTAAATTCTAGGCAAAGGCAGCTTGATCCAAAGTACTTGCCTCCCTGCCTGAATATGCACCCCTCCCCATCAGCTCCAATGATGCCTGTGCCACCACCTAGGAAGATGCCACCTATGGCATCAGTGCTTACAACTGTGCAAACCTGTCAAGACCCCACTCCACCTCGGGCAGTGGATGCATCCCTTTGTGACCCCAATCCTGTGCCACCACCACCAGTTACCACTACCCTTACTGAAGAGTGGCGGCTAAGCCTCAAGGGTGTAGCAGCTTTAGGCAAGGAGTTGGGACAGATAAATGCAGGAGACAATTTGTCAGAGTTAAATGTAAAAATTCAAACTTCTCTCAGGACCCATGAAGAACTGGGACCAATAGATACAAGAGATGTTATATTGTATTGTTTGCATCCTTCATTTAGGCAGGCACTGCCAGATGTGGCAATAGGAGGGGATAATTGGGAGTTTGCACATTTATTACATGAGGTAATATCTTTGGTAACAGGAGGAACTGTAGATTTCCATCAGACATTCACCCTGGCTGCTCAGAAAAAGGGTGAGCCAAGCGCTGCTTGGGGAGAAAGACTATTTTGTGTATATGGGTTGGCTTTCCCAGCCGGTAGCGCAGGTGATGCTGGTGGGGAATTTAAACCCTGATATGAGGATGTTATGTTCAAGAAACAGTTCCTAAGTGGAATGCTTCCAGAACTATGGTCTCTCCTAGGGGCCACAGTAGATGAAGCAACTACCTACTCTATACTCATAACCATGATCAAACAAGCAGAAACAATGCTTAGAGCCACTTCTCCCAATAAAAAGGGTCCAGTAGCAGCAGTGGAAGGACCCCCTTGAACCAACCCTAACCCACAGCAGGTAATCATCTGCTATAACTGCAGACAGCCTGGGCACATAAAACCCAGATGCCCCTACCTGCAACCCACCACTGAATAACCTATGCCACCATATTCCCCCCAAACGTACCATGCCCCTCCAGGTACAATAGCACCAGCTTTTGTTCAGCCATCCCAGGTTGAGCCTCAGTCACTGGGGGCATAACACCCACCAATGTTGAAGTTCTTGAGACATTGAATGAAATGACTCAAATGATGCAAAAGTTCTCTGCTGTGCAAGCAGTAAGTGAGATTACTAATTCCCCATAGGGATGGCTGGCCTCCTTTCAGCCAATAGTAAAATTTCGGTGGGTTGACTGGAACAGACCTATCATTCAAGCTGCTGTAATAGGAGGCCTGCAGCAGACAATGCTTATTGATACGGGAGCTTCCATGTCCATCATACATACTTCACAACCAGAAATGCACCCGCTTGCAACTACTGAAGTTATTATGCTATCTGCTTTTCAAGGATCTGATGCTACAGCTATTAAGGCTAAGCCAGCTAAGATAACTATAAATGGATGTACCTTTGGTTTAGATGCACATTTAATGAATTTACCTAATCAAAATGGTATTTTGGGGTCAGACTTTTTAAGGTCCACAGCAGCTGTAATTGATTATACAAACAATCGCCTTTGGTTGCATACAGGTTGCAAGGCAGATAATGAAATTGTTGTTGTCTCAGATGTGCATGCTATTTCTGCTCTTAAAAATCCAGATGTTTTGCCCCTCCCCAAGCATGAGTCCCCTCTTGTAAGCTAAATAATTAATCAGCATGCAGAGGTTTTTGCTAAAAACAAACATGATTGTGGTTTGTTAGAACAAGAAGAAGTTATAACTAGTAAAGCTCATGCGGCACAAAAACAGTACAAGATTCCAAATGAGTGCAAGACTGATGTAGATATTATTATACAGTCATCACTGCAGCAAGGGGGTCTAAGAGAGAGAGTGTGAGTCCATTACTAATTCCCCTGTTTAGCGCGTAATTAAACCAGGTGGTACTTATCGCCTTACTGTTGATTACCGAAGGCTAAATACAGTAACCCCAGCATGTGCCCCCATTGTACAACAGACTCCATCACTATTGTCCCAAATCCCTCCCTCAGCCTAGGTTTTCAACACACTGGACATAGCAAATGGTTTTGGAGTGTGCCTATACATAAGGCTTCTCAGTACAAGTTTGTCTTCACCTGGGGCAATAGACAATTTACCTGGACTCGTTTGCCCCAGGGATTCTGCAACTCCCCCACTGTGTTCCACAAAAGAATGGCTGCCATTTTAACCCATTTTTCCAAGCATGAGGCAGTTTTACGATATGTTGATGATTTACTGCTGGCCAGCAAAACAGAAGAGGAACATTTAAGGTTACTAAGTGAACTGTTGCAGTTGCTGCAGAGGGCGGGGCTCAAAGTCAATCCTAAGAAGTGTCAGCTAGTAAAGGAGGCGGTGACTTTCCTTGGTATCACCATCACTCCCAGTGAAAAGTAACCAGATGCCGAGAAGGTAAAGACAATTCAGAGACTTGATCTGCCTGTTACAAAAACAGCATTGCGGTCCCTTCTTGGTTTAACTAGCTACCACAAAGACTGTATTCCCTTTTATGCTGAATTGGCAAGACCACTATACAGCCTGCTCAAAGCTTCAGTGGATGATGACATCAGACCAAACTGGAAAGAAGAACATGCTACAGCTGTAAAACAACTCAAAGAAGCCGTAGCAGCAGCAACCCTCCTTGTTTAGCCTGATCCAGCCTTGCCTTTCCATCTAGAAGTATCTGCATCACCAACTGCCTTGGCTGCTGTTTTGTGTCAAGCAGAACAAACTCAGACCGCTTGCCTATGCTTCAAGAGTGTTAACTGAAGTCAAAAAGAAGTTTTCAGCTTGTGAGAAGCATCTGCTAGCAACTTTTTGGGTGGTTAAGCATTTTACTTACATTACTGAAAGGTAAAAGACTATTATCCATACCCCACACACACAGCTTAATTATTTGTTAAAACCAGGAGAAACTGTTGTTTTTTCACAGAGGCTGTCACAGTGGACTTTAATGTTGCTGCAAAGAGACTTGGACATTACCCTCAAGAAAACAACTTTGTTACCTGCCAGTCTCCTCTACATTGGAGAACCCCATGAGTGCCCACTGACTTTCAACCTCCCTCAGCCTCTCACATGCACAGCCCCAATACCCCTTGCAGAAAATTGATATACTGATGGGTCATCATATCATGTGAATGGTAAGCCAAATACTGGGTTTACAGTGGTCACACCACAGCAGACTCATTCCCATACTTGTACTCCACACTCTTCTCAGTATGCTGAGTTAGCAGCTGTTGCTTGTGCTTTAGAAAATATTAAGGATTGCTCAGTTAATGTGTATACAGACAGTGCATATGTGGTAAATACTATTGCCATGCTTCCATTATATATTGCAAACGGAAAGCCCTTATCTTATGTGTTTTTGTTACAGTATATAGTGCATCTGCTTAAAACTTTGTCCCATCCAGTGGCCATCCTTAAGGTTAAGGAACATTCCACTGGTACCCCACAAGCAGAAGGAAATCAAGCAGCCCACAATGCAGCTCAAGCTACAGCACAAAAAGGTGCCCCCTGGTGCCCTCCCCCTTCATTTACAACTGCACCAGTCATGGCATTAAACCCTGCAACCCCCTCAGATCTCAAATCCTATCAGTTTACCTATGACCCTTACCAAATAGTGGTTTATTGGCATCTGCAGCAATGTCCCTTGCCAGCCTCCACTCCTTGGGCAAGCAAGACTTTATTAGGTGGACCTGACCCCCCTAATTCAGTCTTAATGTATCAAAAAAATGAACAATCTTGTCCTGTTGCTTGTATTCCCCCGAACTAGCAGATGAGGTTTTCCACCTCTATCATGCCCATCCCACAGGAGGGCATTACCCACTAGATATTACTTTGGAAATGGTTAAGGCAGTTATGTGGTGGCTGACCCTGCAACAAGACCTTGAAGGTAAATGGCACCGCTGCCTCCCTTGTTTACAAACCAACCCTCCCCATACCTCCAACAGAGCACTATTGCAGTCAACAAAAGCACCTGGTGGTCCCTGGGACCATATACAAGTTGATTTTGTCACTGGATTGCCAAGAACACCAGGTAACTACACTAATTGTTTGGTTGTTATTGATGTGTTCTCAAAATGGATAGAAGCATTTCCCATGAAAAACAAAGAAGTCTACACAGCAGCTCGTGTATTGTTATACAAGTTATTTTCCAGGTGGGGACTGCCACGTGTAATTTCTTCAGATAGAGGACCTGAATTTACAGGAAAAATGTTTAAGCAGCTGCAAACAATGTTAAACATTAAGCAGGAACTACACATGGCATTTCACCCACAGTCATCAGGAGTAGTAGAAAGAGGAAACAGAACTTTAAAAACAATGCTAAAAGGTACATCCATTTGAATACCAAATTGGGGATGTAGTTATGGTAAAGGACTATGCTAAAAAGGAATACTGCTTTATACCCACATGGAAGGAGCCTTTCCCTGTGGTAGACAAGGCAAGCCCTGCCGTATATCTAATTCAGCTGGCAGGCAAGAAAAAGCAGTCTGTGTTAAAATGGTATCATATTAACCAGTTGAAAAATGTTCAGCAAATAGGAGCAGGTACTAACCCTGATCTTCTTTTGTGAAACAGATTAAAACAACATACCATGATCCAGATACAATGAGGGTAGTTAAAGGTTACCTGCCCTCCTCCATCACTGCCATTCTCCAGACACTTATTTGGTGTCAGTGTGTAATCCTGCTCCACGGACAGAGAACAGTTTGGTTCCAGAGCCATGAAGTAGGGGTGGAAAATGCAAACAAGATCAAAAGAATGCAAAAGGTTGGAACTAACTGGTATAATGACTACATATATAAGGTGTAGTTCAAGCCAGAGCGATATGGACCCATTCCAATCGGAGGACAATTCACTATACCAATTAAGGACACTAGAGGCAATTTGAAAGCATGTACTCTATATTGCTGTCCACCTAACTGTGTTTATCATGGTAGAGCTGTTAATTCTCTGTATGGAGCAGCAGGGGCACTGTCTCACACGTGTAGCTATGATACTGTGGGGCCATATTATCAAAAGAGAGTGTCAATTGAGTATAAATTGCAATTATATCTATGGTTTGTAAAAGTAAAAGATGTACAAAAAGATGATTATGGTTCATGGTGGTGCAAATACCAAGTGTCACTACCTGGATGGGAAGGAAGAGATGAGTATGTGGTGCAGGTGGAAATAATGCCCAAAAATCCATTGGGAATCCCTGCACAACCTCCTAAGCCCCAGGTTGAAGTAACCAATAAAACACAGGTTACCCCCCACCCCCACTGAAGACATATTTCCAACCATAGCTGAGCACTCCTCTAATGATACATCCCCAGAGTGTCCCCAGTTAACACCAGGGCCCTCTAGTAGATTGACAGCTACCTCAATACCTGGAACTCTTATAAATAATGTACAATTCATGCATGTACCTGTTGTCTTAAATATCTCCCTTTGGAATATGACCGAATTTGGACACTGCACTCAAACTAATGTGTCCTTATTCTATGCCTCCCTGGTAATAGATGTAATAGCGGCCCACCATCAAAGGGGCCAAGACAGAATAGCAGGACAAGAAATGTTAAGAACATTTAGGTCCAGACAGCTTAGTGGTTTAGGCTTAGGAGCAGTAGGAGGAATGGTGGGAAAAGCAATATGTCTGTTTGGGTCAGGCATGTCCATCTGGAATAGGGTAGATGTGGGCAGAATTAAAAATCATATGAGGTATTTTGAAAATAACCAGGCCCAAGTGATAGATAAGGCTGAGCTGCATGGAATTGAAGGATTGGCACAAGAACAGCGACTTACCGTCTTTAATATGCATGACATAGCGAGATTATTCGAGGAAACTAAGAAAAAAATAAATGAGCTAGTTGAGGTTAATAACAAAGATGGGCAGGAAATGAGAATAGGAAGAGAAATCATTTGCACTGCATATGGTGGGTATGTGCTTACCACCATAACCAAACTGCTGGAGGACATAGAGAGTGGACGCCTCCCAGATCTTATTAAAGATGGGCGTCTGGCCCAATGGTATTATCCCCGGTGTGTGTCCAAAGCAGGAAAGGTAAACTGACAATATGTGCAAAGGTGTAGTTCTCTCTCCCCCGGCACCATTTGTAATTTAGGTTATGTGACTCCCCACCCAAATAAAGGACAGTGTTATGCACAAGGGTCCTGCGCTGTGAGAGATGTCATGCATGTTTCTTTTACAGTGTTCCTTCCCTTGTTTGACCCCCACACTGCAGTATTTGATAAAATAGCAGCTGTCCATTCAGAAGGTTATCTAAAGGGAGATGTTTATAAGGAATGGTTAGAGCCCCCCCCTCCCTGCAAGTATATCTCCCTAACTTGCAAACTTGGGTTGCGCCCCATTTATCATGCTGTGCTATAAAGGGATATAGATATCTATGCAGGTGTGATGTGTTTGACGTCACCACCCCTGTATGTGGATATGAGAATGAATGGCCAGATGCTTATTATAATCCAAATGCCACCATCGCCTGCCCAGTTAAATTAACCAAATGGTGTAAACCCATGGCTAAGGCAACATATGATGGACATGGTCAATACTGTGTAGCTACTAATCAAAAAACCTTCTCATATGGGCCCCTGTCATGTCAGATCAATATATCAACTTTTTGCTTAACCACCACCCAGCATACTGTCATCGGTCAAATCATTTTAAAACCTATCCCTGTTTTTAAGAAAGAAACCACCTAAAGTGACCCTGGTCACCAGGAAATAGAGGAATATCTGCCCTACTTTAATGTGCCTATTGAAACCCTTCCCCTAAACCTCAAGGCCCTACTGGCCAGAAAAGATGCCCACTTGGTTGAGGTTGGAAATCAGATATATAATACAGAGCAAGTTATGAAGGACATAATTCACCAGGGAGATTTAAATTTAATGCTTACTGTACAACAAGCTAGACTCAGCTTTTAAGGCTTTTGTTGTAATCCAGGCAATTTTTATTGTAGTACTAATTATTATGTCATGCTGTCTTAAAAGTACCATTAAGAGTCATAACAAGCAACTGTGCAATTTGAGAATGACCCAAATTATTCCCATGGCCCAGATATCCAAACTTTAAGGATAATACCTGCATAACTAACTATAAGTATATCTAAATCATGAAGTTGAGTAACCTACTAACACCTAATTATCCTATGCAGTGACACCATAATGTGTAGTATTAACATGGTAAAAGTAAGGTTTATACCTCTATAACAAAATATATATGCCGTATTATTACAGTAGAACTAATTTGTGTAACACATACTTATTATATATATATATATATATATATATATATATATATATATATAATAGAGGCAAAAAATTCAATTTAATGCATCAATTAGGGTTGTTCTACAGTGAAAAAAAGCGAGGAAATTCGGGGTTAGGGTTGAAAGCCCCCCTTGGACCCCCCAGCCCACCCCCCTAACCAACATTGGGGTGCAAATTGGGGTCGTCGGCCCTAACTCTCACCACATCACATGTGTAAAGAAGCAGAGGTATAGGAGAATGGGGCGAGAGTTAGGACCGATAACCCCAACGCACACCCCGATGCCGGTTGTGGGGGTGGGCTGGGGGGTCCAAGGGGGCTTTCAATCCTAACCCCGAGTTTCCTCGCTTTTTTCACTGTAGAACAACCTTAACTGATGCATTAAATGCATTTTTTTGCCTCTAATTTCCCTTCTTTTTGAGAATGAGGATGAAAATTGTGAATGGAATGCAGTGGCGGGAGCGCGGGCCCGCGTAAATGATGTCTTGTTACATAGCAACAGGAACTGCAAAGCAAACACAAGCGGCAATGGTAGGCAAATTGTTATGGTAACAGCAACAATAAAACCAATAGAAACAGAAACACAAGCACGTACGTAAACGCAAACTGTTACACGCAAGGTCATGCCACCGCAATTGTAACTGTTAATGGTAACAGTAACAGCAACAATAAAACCAACAGAAACAGAAATGCAAGCGCATACAAAAACACAAACTGCAACATGCATGGGCATGGTACCATGATTGCAAATGCAAATGGTAACGGTAACAGCAACAATACCGCAGAACAAAACAGAAACGTAAGCGCATACGAAAAGCAAACCGTTATGCACACGGTGGTGTAGACGGGAACGGTGATTCGAATGGTAACAGAAGTGCAACTGGAAATGCTAACTGACACAGTAACGAAAGGGCACACCCTGCTTTTCCCCAAAAATGCATTGAAAAAACAAATTGAAAACAAAGAATGTATGCATTTTAGAAAATGGGCTTTTTATTTGCTGGGCTCTCATTGGCTACTACCCCTGCCAGGGGGGTACATTAACTTTCAATAGATGCCCAGCAAATAAAAAGTGCCAGGCCAGACCTGCCTCGTGCCTAGTCAAGTATCATTGTGCCCAGCCTGCTTCCTTATTCGTTGAAGCACTGGGCACACAATTCAAACTGCCGCCATTTTTTTAAACAGTTAGCGAATGAATAGTTCTCCTCTCTCCCCCCTGCCCCCCAACACCATGAAATAGCAATCACTACACTTCCAGTCACCTAATTAAACCATGCTTAACAGTATCAGTCTCCTGTCCCTGCTCTTGTGCCCGAGTCTCTACACAAAATGCCACCTGCAATAAAAAAAACTTATTTTTCCATTTTTTATCACGAGAATTAGTTGATGTGCCAGTTGAGTTCCCTGATACATTCCTCTACAACTGTATCATTCTCTAGTTCTCCCCGACTCTTAATAAAGGAAAAAATGCCACAGTACGCAGATCCCCTTCCCAATACACACACAGCACACAGACCCCACTTACTGATGCAGCCATATTCATGTTCTTGTCGGCTGCCTTGGTGGGTCCTCCACTTTGGTACCTGTGTACAGGATCATGACTGGCTGGGCAAAATGGTACTCCTCTTCATACTCCCGGCCCTCATCGAAGACAGGACTGGGAACTCATAAAACAACACAGGGCAGGTAACGGGCACCAAATAAATCACCAAAACAGTCTGATTTGTTCCCGGTCCTCAGGGCAGGCAGTGAGGATTGAGAAACTGTAAATAAACAACAACAAAACAAAAAGACAGGAAGCAGGGCTAGGACCGAGCAATGTTGGGGGGGATGAAACAGTCTGATTTGTTCCCGGTCCTCAGGGCAGGCAGTGAGGATCAGGAAACTGTAAATAAACAAAAAAAAAAGACACAAAGCAGGGCTAGGACCGAGAAATGTCAGGGGGGGGTAACTTGTTTACTTTTGAATGTATGTACTGCTGCTTCAAATCCCCAGGACAGGCAGAGAGAAAAGCAGAAGATATCGGAAACTGTAAATAAACAAAAAAAAAAAACACGAAGCAGCACTAGCCATGAGTGGTAAATAATAATTTTAATAAAATATAACAGCTCCCCCTACTGACCACTAGTGAAGCCACTATTCCAACACTACAAAGGACTACTTTAACAAAAAAGGACTAAAAAGACATTTTTAGTCATTTTTTACAAGATTACTTAAATGTTTTTGTAATCCTATAAAAAATGACACATGTACCCCATTTTCTAAGCGCAATAATACCCTCCAGGGTGGGCGGTATGGGCCTCATTACACCCCTTGGCAGTCCGGTATTGCCCAATACTGCCCACCCTGTCGGGTATTATTGCTTACATAATTGACTTTGGAGCAGAAAAGTACGACTTGGAATACTATATTGCTTATCTCTCAGGAACCATATGCAATAGGAAAAAATTAAAATTTTGTATGAATTACTACTTTCCTGGCTAGTTTTATGCTTAGCCCCCATTTGGGGGGGCTAAGCATTTTTTTGACCAAAAGTCTGTATCTCGCACCGTTTCCGAGATACAGACCCTGAAAGATGCAACGGACACCATAATGTTATCCTATGACAAAAAGTGTCAAATTCGGGGTGCCATCATTTTGCCGCCCTGTAATATTATTTCACCAAACCACCAAAAGACACATCTGTGGTATGTTGGCTTTCTTCCCTTCAAATTTCAGCCCAAATGACCATAGCGTTATTTTGCAGCAGTGCAGCAAAGAAATGCATCAAACACCGTAATTTATCCTATGGGAAAAAATGCCAAATTCATAGTGTCATAACTTTGCCACCCTGTACTATTCTTGACCAAACTACCACACAACACATCTGTGGGATATTGTCTTTCTTCCCTCCAAATTTCAAGTCAAAAGACCAAACCGTTCCCAAGATATTCAATATCAAAGTTTACAAAAATTCCCCTATCTATTACATTATAAATAATTTGGCCATCTTGTCCCTCTCTTGTGATCAAAGATGATGATCAAAGAATCTCATGATCAAAGAATTTGCAGGCTCATGATCAAAGAATTTACAGGCTCATGAACAAAGATTTAAAAACCTTATAAATCGAAAAATTGAAGGAATTGCAGTAAACCACCACCATGGTTCAACAGAACAAAGCCCCATGAGTAAAACCCACCCTCATTTGACTTCCTACGACACCCCTGGGCTGAGATAATTGTTTTTTTTAATTGGGCCACCTCATCCCTCCCTCGCGATGCACGATCGTTATCAAAGAATCTCGCGATCAAAGAATTTGCAGGCTCGCGATCAAAAAATTTACAGGGTCACGATCAAAGAATTAAAACTATTGCAATTTAAAAAATATACATAATCGTGGTAAATCACCGCCATGGTTCATCAGAACGAAGCCCCCTTTGTAAAACCCACCCTCGTTTGACTTTCTACAACACCCCTGGGCTGAGAAAATAGCTTTTTTCATCTGGCCATCTCGTCCTTCACTCGCGATGCACGGTCGCGATCAAAGAATCTCATGGTCAAAGTTTTTGTATCCTTGCAATCAAAGAAATTGTTCACTCGTGAATAAGAGCGAGGGATGAGATGGCCAGATTTAAAAAGCAATTTTCTCAGCCCAGGGGTGCCCTAGACTGTCAAATAAAGCTGTTTTTTGTTCAGAGGACTTCATTGTGCCCCATCTGCATGGCCAAAATAATATAATGATCCCTGGTAGTCTAGTGCCCCCCAATAAGATATTTACATCCCTGGTAGTCTAGTGCCCCCCCAATAAAATATATATGAATGAAGTTATGCCCTGGTAGTCTAGTGGCCCCCACCCTCTGTTTTTTATTAGAACCCTGGTAGTCTGGTGGCCCCCCGAGCTGTACTGTTGTTATGAAATTTTAATGTATCTCAATCTTTATATCCCTGGTAGTCTAGTGGCTCCCCCCCAGCGTAATGAAAGAAATATTGAGTTAATAATATGCCTGGTAGTCTAGTGGCCTCCCACCTCCCCACCCATCTATCCAAGCCCACCCAGCACCCCCCACCTTTTGCCAGTCGGTGACTGGCACAGCCCTCCTCTCACCTCAACGGCCAGCTGCTGACTGTCTGCCAAAAGGTGCCTCCAAAAATGGAAAATTTTGCATTTTTCAGTGCTTTTGTACACGAAGACCAGCACTCCAACAGAAACACAATTTGGCAAATCAAGAGATCTAGTGCACCCCAACACGTGTACCAAATTTCAGGCAAATCCATTGAACAGGTCCAAAGTTAATAACGTCCAAACTTTTGACCTTAGTATGTAACTGGCCACTCCACCTTAACTGTAGTGGCACGACCGTGCCACTATAATATATATATATAATATATATATATATATATATATATATATATATATACACACACACACACACACTCACCTAAGCTAACCATTTAAGAAAAAAAAGGGGTTTATTTAACCTTCCTTTAATTAGTATCTGTATTTTTATGTCCAATTTTGCAAAGGTTCGGGGTCCCCCATAGGGTTCCCCCTTGCCTTCGAGGTGGGGAACTGTTGAAAATGATACTGGCCAAGGTTTTGTACAAGTTTAATAACAACAACATTTTATATAGTTGGCTAACCAAAGGTGGAGAAGATAAGAAAGGTGTAAAAGGACCAGAAGGTTGAGAAGATGGAAAAGGTGTAACAGGGCTTGCAGAGGCTGCAAGTGGTTAGTGCATAATTGAATGATACCACCATGTAACTCTGCAAGTGGCTAGTGAAGAACTAAATGATTAATATGTCTGTAAATGTAAGAATTTAGAAGGTAATTGTTGGAACCATGTAAATGATATTTGCAAGAATAAAGTGTAAAAAAATAGGTGAAAGAGCATATGCAACGTTTAAGAACAGATGTCCTAAGCAGAATTAGTTTACCCTGTTCAGCAGAACGATTTGTACCAAAACATGCCTTTTTGTAACTCAGAAGGTCATGATCCAGATATAGATGCAGCTTTCTGATTTAACCGCGTCTAGCCTTGACTGATGCAGTTCCTCATCTCATGATTATTTGTGTTTAAAAATATGCATAACAAAGAGCTGATAAGGAATAATGATATACTTGCTTTGGCCACTATTTACTAAAAGGCTATTCTTGCATTTCTAAGCAAATTATTTTAAACAGAGTAAAAGTCCCCTTAGTTGTTTTCTGTCTCCTAAGTGTGTTATTTTTAATACTGTAAAATTCCCTGACCACCTGTTTTTCCATCCAAGGATGATGATAAATGAAACTTCCCTGTCTCGGCAAAGTGTCAAATGTATCTTATGACCGAGGTATCTTAGGGTCAGTGTATTTTTGAACCATTGGCATTACCTGTTCCCAGGAGAATATATAAGAGGCTGAAAGAAAATGAAGAGGGTTCCTCTTACACTTGAAGTTGGAGGGGGAAACTTAAGCTTGGAGCCTACCCTTTTAGCTATGTCCATGGGAGCTGGCAGTTAGCATAGGGACCAGTGTCTCTTGTAAGGACAAGGAATGGTAAGTTTAATACTAGCATATTGCAGTAATAGCCTTTTTCTTTTGCCATCTGTTGTTTAAAAACATTTGTTTACTTTTCCTGTATCAGTGTTATTCTCTTGTGTTATAAATATATTCTGTAAATTCTCAGTGCACTTTCTGTTAAGTAAAAAGATATTTATTTGCTCAACAGTTGTGACTGTGACGTCATTTTTCTAAGGCAATATTTGGTTTCCACTGGCTGAGGTAAACTCTGAGTAGCTTCCGCCACCCGAGAAAGACACACTACCAGACTTTAACTTGAGCAATTGCACGTTTAATTATTCAAGTTTTTAAACTTGGAGGGGGTGCTGGAAGACAGTCCAGCTGGTGGTAGCGAATACCTGAGGACAGACACTTCTCTAAAAGCTGTTCCAGCCCAGAGGGAGAGGTGGGTTGTCACAGTGACTGCATTAAGGGAGTCTTCCAAACAGCTCACCCAGTGCTCCAACTCTGAGATTTATGTCGTGTGGGAGGTGGAGGTTTTAGATAATTCAGTGACCACACTTTGGAGGTGAGTGATCTGGGCTATTATATTCATAAAGCCCACTTTCATCTTGTGCTGCATTTGTGCCGGGACCCCAGCAACTGAAAGCTCCAGATCAGACATGGTGTATTCTGCAGTCCCGGCCTCATGGGCCTGTGATCTAGTACAAGTCTTCGAACCCTGTCAGCTATCTTTTGGTGATTCCACTGACTCAAAATTAAGTTTAGCTTGCCTGTTTGTTTTTTTTGCTTGCCTGAGGCCATCTACCACCCCGGATTGTTCTGTAGTAATTTCTATAATTGGACTCAACCGAGATGCGCCTTCTAAATGATTTCAGAGATGTGCCATGAGGAGCTTGGCTAGAACACATCTGCCAAGCTGTATAGCTAGCCATGCCCCCCAAACTCCTGCTCATGCGGCCCGCATCCAAATGCTTGGAGGGGGGTTAAGGGTTTGAAAGACACTGCACTTTTTGCATGTAAGCCCCCCTAAGTGGGCTTACTGTACCTATGGAACCCCAGTGCTCCCCATGGCACTGCGTTCTATGGATCTGGTGGGAGTCACACCTTGCAACCCCCATTGTTGCAGTCTGAGACTGTGGCCATTCTTCCCTGATGCTCAGCCATTTCGGATTCTGACCCAGCTGCGGAGAGTGTTGTCTGTGCCTCTGGTGGTCAAGAGGGGTGGTCTTGGGTCCTGTTTGGGAAGGTGAGACCCAGGACCACTCTGTTAAGATAAATAAAATAATTGCATAAAGGATGGTGGACCCGCGCACAGTGCACATGTGTGTCTACGGGCTGGGCAGAAATTAAAGGAGCCAGTGCTCCTTTTAGTTACAGTAGTTTTGGTGTTGGCTGGCACCATTTGGGAGGATTGTAAATAGTTGTATTGGGACTACAAGTCCTGTAGGGCACTCAGGGGGACAGTGTCCTTGGCGCCTCAAGGATTGGTCTGTGACTAGACCTTAGGATTTAGGCGCCAACTACCAGTGTGCATGGGTTGATGTGCTGCAAAGTTGGTGGTGTAAACAGGGCTAGAGAGAGAGAGAATAAAGAGGAAATGGTGGAAATCTGTAATCCATGCTGTCTGTTGTTTTGTATTTCTTCCAATAACTATATTACAATTTCTGGTGACTGGGTGGTGACTTTTTTCTTGGAAAGAAGGGGTGTGCAGGTAACGAATATTAAATCCCGAATACCATGAGTAATGCACTATTTGGAACCCGAATACAGAATAGCAGTGCTATTTGGCCAATATTTGGGTCAGTGTTCCCGTGGGATTTGAAGATCTCACAGGACATCTTGGCCAATCACTGAGCATTTGCCAAAGCCAGATCATATGACTGCCACATTGCAGCAGAGAAAGATGTGAAGAGCGTAGTAGAGAGAGCATTGGAGTGGGAGAGATTAGTAGTAGAAGAAAATTACATTTTACGTCACAAAACCTTTGGTTTTTGTTTTGGACTAGGTTTCTAGTGTCTGGCACTAGTGTGTGGGGGTTTCAAGAAAAATCGTCTGATCTAGTGATTTATTTGCCAGGAGCTGCAGAGAGAGAGAGAGAGAGACTTAGTTTCACTACCTTCATTTCATAGGGCCTCTGTGCTGTGCTCTGTGGAGGTAGAGGTGAAGGAGTACTGTGCTTGTTAGTGCCTGCCTGGTACTGATGGGAGGCTTTTTTTCCCAGAGAAATCATCTGATCTAGTAATTTATTTGCCAGGAGCTGCAGAGAGACTTGAACTGCAGTTTTACTACTACCTCCTTGATTTCACAGGCCTCTGTGCTCAGAGGTGAAGGAGAAGAATCCAGTGTTCCTGAAATTATGTTTTATCTGTATGAATTACAGTAGTTCTAACTTCTAGTTTCACTGCTGTACTTATTTAAAAAAAAAGTCTGTCTTTAATCTGGTGGTATAATAAGTACTCTGGGTGGAGCGGGGGGCTCAGGTTTCACTAAAGTCAGTAGCAACCAGAAATCTCAGAGGGCAGTTGACTGACTGCACTCCCACCACCCACCGTTTTGGTCCAGGTAGTGACGTCACACAGTTGCACTGCGTGCACATCCTTGCCTGCCCTGCGTGCACGCATGCTGCTTGCAAGAAATTTTTTGTGCAAAAATAAAGCAGAACTTTTGTACATTTACAAATAAAACAAAATTACAGTAGTTCTGCTGTAGAAAAATCTGTCTTTAAAAATATGTGTGGTGTAATCTGTGGTTGGGCTCAGGTTTCACAAAAGTCAGTAGCCACCAGGGGTCTTGGAGGGCAGTCGGCTGATTGCACTCCCATCACTCACAGTTTAGGGCCAGGTAGAGACGCCACACAGTTGCACTGTGTGCACACCCTTTCCTGCCCTGCGTGCAATCGTGCTTCTTGCAAGAATTTCTTTTTGCTAAAATAAAGCAGGACTTTTGTACATTTACAAATAAAAAAATTACAGTACTACTGTATAAAAATCTGTCTTTAAAAATATTGGTGGTGTACTCTGAGGTTGGGCTCAGGTTTCACGAAAGTTAGTAGCTGCCAGCAGGCTCAGAGGGCAGTTAGCCAACTGCACTCCCATCGCCCACAGTTTAGCACCAGGTAGTGATGCCACACAGTTGCACTGCGTGCATACCCTTGTCTGCCCTGTATGCTTGCTGCTTGCAAGATTTTTCTTGTTGTAAAAACATGCAGAACTTTTGTACATTTACAAATTTAACAAAATTACAGTAGTTCTGCTGTAGAAATCTGTTTTGAAAAAATATTTGTGGTGTAATTTGAGGTTGGGCTTGGATTTCATGAAGGTCACTAGCCATCAGCAGTCTCAGAGGGCAGTCAGCTGACTGCGCTCCCACCACCCACTGTTTAGGGCCAGGTAGTGACGCTTGCACTGTGCGCACACCGTTGCCTGCCCTGCATGCGTGCTGCTTGCAAGAATTTTTATGTGCTAAAATAAAACAGTACTGCTGCTTGCAAGATTTTTTTTTACTAAAATAAAGCAGAACTTTTGTACATTTACAAATAAAAATAATTACAGTGTTCTGCTGTAGAAATCTATCTTTAAAAAATATTTGTTGTGTAATCCGAGGCTGGGCTCGGGTTTCCCGGAAGTCAATAGCTGCCAGAAGTCACAGAGGGCAGTCAGCTGACTGCACTCCCACCGCCCACAGTTTAGGGCTAGGTAGTGACGCTTGCACTGCGCGCACACCCTTGCCTGCCCTGTGTGTGTGTGCGTGCAGCTTGTAAGAATTTGTTTGTGCTAAAATAAAGCAGAACCTTTGCATATTTACAAATAAAAAAAATTACAGTAATTCTGCTGTAGAGAACTCTGTCTTTAACAATATTTGTGGTGTAATCTGAGGTTAGGCTCAGGTTTCACACAAGTCTGTAGCTGCCAGCATTCTTGGAGGGCAGTCCGCTAACTTTCACTCCCACCGCCCTTAGTTTAGGGTCAGGTAGTGACGCCACACAGTTGTACTTCATGCACACCCTTGCCTGCCCTGTATGCGTGCTGCTTGCAAGAATTTGTTCTGTGCTAAAATAAAGCAGAACTTTTGTTTATTTACAAAAAAAAATACAGTTTTGTTGTAGAAATCTGTCTTTAAAAATATTTGTGGTGTAATATGAGGTTGGGCTCGGGTTTCATGAAACATAGAAACATAGAATCTGATGGCAGATAAGGACCGCTTGGCCCACCTAGTCTGCCCATTTCCCTACCTTACGGATAAGCTGCAGATCCTAGTTAACCAACAGCCTACTTCCCCCTACCCCCCACTAGAATTGCCTTATGTCTGTCCCATGCATTCTTGAATTCCACCACTGTTTTTGACTCCACGACTTCCTCAGGAAGGCTGTTTCATGCATCTACAACCCTCTCCATAAAGAAATACTTCCTCACATTACCTCTGAGCTGTCCCCCCACCTTCAAATTGTGCCCTCTTGTTCTTACACATTTCTTTTTCTGAAAGATGCTACCCTCTTGGATTTTGTTGATTCTCTTGAGGTACTTGAAAGTTTCTATCATGTCCCCCCTCTCCCTCCTTTCCTCAAGGCCATGCATATTAAGCTCCTTTAGTCTTTCTTCAAATGTCTTCTGGTGCAGACCCTGCACCATTTTGGTTGCCCTCCTCTGTACAGCCTCCATCCTGTCTATGTCTTTGTGAAGACAGGATCTCCAGAACTGCATGCAGTACTCCAGATGTGGTCTTACCAACTGTCTGTACAGAGGGATAACAACTTCCTGTTTTCTACTGGTGATACCTCTTCCTATGCATCCCAGTATCCCCCCAGCCATCCTTACTGCCTTCTCACATTGCTTGCCCAACTTTAGGTAATCTGATATGACTACCCCCAGCCCCTTTCCATTTTTTGTTGTTGTCAGTATCTCACCCCCCATTGTGTACTCTTCCCTGGGTTTTATTTCCCAGATGCATTACTTTGCACTTCTCTGCATTGAATCTAAGCTGCCATACATTTGACCGTTCCTCTAACCTTGCCAAGTCCCTTCTCATCCTTTCCACCCCACCTTCTGCATCAACCCTGTTGCAGATCTTTGTGTCATCTGCAAAGAAACATACTTTTCCTTCCAGTCCCTCAGCAATGTCACTTATAAAGACATTAAAAAGGACCGGCCCCAGTACTGAACCCTGCAATACCCCACTAGTAACCCCACTTTCTTCACTGTGGACTACGTTTACTATTACCCTCTGTGTCCTGTTGTCCAGCCAATGTTTTACCCAAGATACCACCCTCGGACCCACTCCCAGGCTGGCTAATTTGTTTATTAATATTTTCTGTGAGACTGTGTCAAATGCCTTGTTAAAGTCTAGATAGGCCATGTCCACAGCCCCTCCCTGGTCCACTAGTTTGGTCACCCAGTCAAAGAAATCGATTAGATTCATCAGACATGACATTCCTGCTGTGAACCCATGCTCCCGAAAGTCAGTAACCACTAGCAGTCTCAGAAGGCAGTCAACTGACTGCACTCCCACCGCCCTCAGTATAGGGCCAGGTAGTGACGCGTACACAGGGTGCACACCCTTGCCTGCCCTGCTTGTGTGCTGTTTGCAAGAATTTTTTTGTGCTAAAATAAAGTGGTACTATTGCTTGCAAGAATTTTTTTGTGCTAAAATAAAGTGGTACTGCTGCTTGCAAGAATGTTTTTTGTACTAAAATAAAGCAGAACTTTTGTACATTTACAAATTAAAAAAAAAGTTACAGTAGTTCTGCTGTAGATATCTGTCTTAAAAAAATATTTGCGTTGGGCTCCAGTTTCACAAAATTCAGTTGTCGCCAGCAGTGACAGAGGGCAGTCAGCTGACTGCAGTCCCACTGCCCCCACAAATTAGGGTCAGGTAGTGATGCTGGAGCTGCACACATACGCACCCTTGCCTGCCCTGCGCGTGTGCTGTTTGCAAAAATGTTTTTGTGCTAAAATAAAGCAAAACTTTTGTACATTTACAAAGTATTAAGTACTTGGGAGTGTTTAGGACTTGGTGGCATAGACAATGGGAGGCAGAGGTGGTAAAAGACATACTTGGTCCAGCCCATGCAAATCTGCAATGGAGGAACAGGTTGGAAATGCTGAACCTAAATGTGAGTGATGGTCAGGCCGTATTCGATGCCCCAAATTATTCTTTACCTCTTCCAAGCCTATTTCTTCCAGCAACAATAGTACTGTGGCTGGCACAGGGGAAAGAGATACAAGAAGCACAAGCAAAAGGACATTGTTCTCGACTCCCACAATCATCAATGTGTCCCTATCTCTCACCAGTACCATCACATCTGTTGTTCCCACCACCAACACTATAGAGACTCTGTCTTCCACCACAACTGGCAGCATGACTACTACAGCCAGTCCTGCAACTGTGACTGTCACTCCAACCACTACTGACACTATGAACCCTGCCACTACTGTAACACTATCACCACAGTCTGGTATCCCTGTCACAGTGCATATTATCAGTATGACCACTACAGTTGATACAGTTATGCCTCCTGCTTCTCAGCTTCTCAGTACTCCTGAAAAAGTTGTAGAGGAGGACCAGTCATCTGGTTCTGAGTATTTCCCCTCCACATGAATTGCCCAGTGGCACGTCATCTTCATCAGAGGCACATATGAGTGGCTTTGAGGATGAGGTAGAGTACGCTATGTACTATGAGGGTGGAAAAAAAAGGTGTCTGGCAAAACAGCTTCTAGGAGTAGCACCAGTACCAAGTTTAGTAGAAGTAGCAGTAAGGGTAAGGGTTCCCCTCCCTCTAAGAAGCCCAAACAAGCAACACTGACGTTTCTTCATCAGACTCCGTCACAGCCTGAAGGACAGCCAAGTGATGGCAGCACTGGCATGGCACCATCAGGGGCAGTGGTCACAGGGCAAAAACATGAGGACGAGACAGGCACATCTGTTGAAAACAGAACTGCGGGATGGGGTGCTATCAGAATCACTGATAACCGCAGTGTTAAAAGTGCTGTGTGGCTGCATTTCACTGTGTTAAAAGGAGGACACGAGGAAGGGAGTCTGTTCTTTTTGCAACACCACTATAAGCCAAGGGAAATTACTCTCTAATTTAACCACAACACCATTACAGAACCACTTGAAGCTTAAGCACCCGCAACTGTATCAAAGCTCATCTGGGTCTGGATCTGGACCCAGACCCTTGCTTTCACCAAGACCAAACCCCTCCGGTGGACAGGCATGCACTGTTGGCAGTGGTGGTGATACCGACAGACCAACAGATGATTTTGAGCAACCCAGTGGTCACAGCATTCCTTCCTCCTCACCAACACAGATTCCCTCTACTCTGGTGGTCACTTCTGACTCCAGTGATACAACAAGGCAGAGACAGTCATCAGCACTTTGCACACCACCGTTGTTGAAGCAGTCCACATCGATGTCTCCCATGGCAGTTCCAATGATGAATGCTTTGCATGCACAAAGTATCATGCCTCATATCTAACAGCACAGCAAATTACACAGCTGATTGCCAAGATGATGACATTGTATCTCCAGCCTATGTCAGTTGTGGAAGATACTGGCTTCCAACGGTTTCTTAACTATTTGCACCCACATTATCAGATCCCATCTCACACTACATTTTCACGGAGTATATTGGCATGACTGTATGATGGTGTGCAATCTGCTGTTGATGCTCTGCTTGCAGAGGCTGTTGGTGGTGTTTTTCACTGCACGTCTGATATCTGTAATGGCAATAACTCCCTGCATGCCCATCTCTCCTTAACTGCACACTGGTGTGTGCAACACCCTGCTGCTGCTGTTTCCAATGCATCACCTTGTGGCTCACCCTTGGCTCCCCACAATCTGGTAGTCTCATAAGGTCAGCTTTGCTGAATGTCAGACTGATGGAGGAAGACCACAGAGCACATAATATTCTCATGTTCGTGCAAGACATGTTGCGGTCTTGAACTGGTGTTAACACCAATTTAAAAGTTGAGTTTTTTTGTTATCTACAATGGCACAAGCATGGTGAAAGCCATCAATGATGGCCATTTTGTGAGTATTCATTGCTTTGCACACACACTAAATTTAGTGGTGACTCATGCACTGCGTAAGAGTAATAGGACCAACAACATATTATCCACAGCCCATTCCATCTGCAGCCATTTCCATCACTCAGTAAAAGCTACTAACAAATGACAAGAAGTTCAGGAACTCCTTGGTCTGCCCCAACATCATGTAATACAAGATGTTATCACTCGTTGAAATTCTTCATACCTGATGCTTTCACGATTGCTAGAGCAAAAATGGGCTCTACATGAATTGTCTATGGAGGCAGACATTGGAGGGGTCCTAGGACATCATTATTTTTTTTGTTCTTGAGGGCATGGTGAAGGTTCTTGTGCCATTTTAGAGGAGTACAAATGATCCAAGTGCTACCACAACCATACTTAGGTTATCCCAGCTGTGCATATTCTCAAAAGATCATTACAACGGATTTTGGCTGACAATACGCTCAGTATACAAGTGGTCACTGAGCTTGTTATTGATCTTGATGTAGAACTTATGCAAGGTTCACCACAGTCATGGATACCTGCCATCACGTGTTTACTACCATGTTGGACCCTAGGTTCAAATGCGAGATCCTTCACATAGCCATGGACACCCACAGGATGATTCATTTTAGGCAACAGCTCAGTGAAGAGTTAAATAGTGCCATGCAGGCAGTGAGACACTTGGAAGGGGAGGAAAATGCCCCAGTTCAGGTTCCTGAGGGAGGCATGTGGTGGTTTGGAATCGGATGGTACTGGTGGGGATGGGGAAAGACGGCATAGTGGCAGTGAAGAGGAGAGTGACTGGGCATTATTCAGCACATCTTTGTGTCAACAAGGCACAGGGTCATAACAGCACAGGACAAAACCACACACAGCAAGATTGGGCTGTTACAAACAGCATGTGGCAAGATCCATAACTACTTTATTTGTTTTATGTGGGCTTCACCCCATGTGCCCCCCACACCCCAGAAGTATTATAACCAACTCTGAGGGGTACAGACACAGGGGCAAGAAATAAATAGTAAAAAAAAAAAAATTCCCTAACAGGGACTCAAACCACTTTCCCCATAACCCCATCCACTGCAGGGTCAGGAGCTCTATCCACTCCACCATGGAAGCGCTTGACTGAGAACCCGACCCGTAGTGACTAAATACACTTCCTTCTTCCAGGTGAGCAATAGGGGGTAGTAATACTTTCGTGTTGCTGTAATTCCCCTGTCACTATAAAGGTGTTCATGCTCTTCACAGAGCGGTCTTGCTTTGCGCGGTATCATCCACACTATTCTCACCCAGTACCCGTCAACAGCAACACAAGCACTAACAGTCTCAGCCTCTCTCTGCAGAAAATTTACTTAATGGCTGCTTTGCAGAATCAGTTGAGCCATTTGATGTTGATCCACTGGGCTACTGGATTCAGAAAATGAACTCTCCTCACCTGGCACAACTTCCTTTAAAATACATAAGCTGCCCCCCTACGAGTGTGCCATTTGATGGGATGTTTAGCACTGCTGGTGACATCGTTGAGCCACATCGTTCCAAGCTGGACCCTCAACATGTTGAACAGCTAGTGTTTCTTAAGTTAAACTTACCAGTAACTGGCTACAAATATGATCTGCCCACATAAAACTGGTGGCACAGTACTGCTCTCAATCTGCCTAATATTATAACAGTGTAATGCTACTCTTTTTGGCTCACCCGTTCTTTTTTCTAGCATGTTAAATATTTAATTAAAAGGGTAACTCTCCACTCCCTGGCATATAACTGCAGGACCACCATGAGGCCCCTGTTAAAACTAGAAACATTTAAATAATGTATCATGTTTTAGTGCACTTACTATTGTATACTTTAGGTTATGAATTATCTGTTGGAAAAGGACCGCTTGGCCCACACAGTCTGCCCAGATTGTCCATCCCTGCCTTATTGGTCTCATCTGCAGACCCTAAATCAACCCTGCTGCCTCCCTGGCTGTTTTCAAATACACCCCAGCCCTATGCCTATATCTCACGCATGCGTGAAGGCCCACACTGTTTTTGCCACCATCACTTGTGCTGGCAGTCTCTGTCAGGCATCTACCATGCCTTCCGTGAATAAATATTTCTTCACATCTGTCTTGAGCTCCTCCTTCAGCTTCGTCACATGCCCACATTGCCCCCAGTACTTGTGCACTTTCTCATTGGAAAGAGACTCCCCTTATGTGCCCTGTCTTCACCCCGTGAGGAACTTGTATAGGTCTCTATCTTGGCACACCTGTCTCTCCTCTCTTCCAGGGTGGACATACAATGCACTTACGCCAGTGCCATTTTAGTTGCCCTAGACAAGACACAAGACGTCACCTCATCTGCAGCCTTTGATCAATCTATGATGACCGTCTGTCACCTAACCACTGGCCAGTGCAGTAGTTTGTTGCCTATTTGGTCGGCTGAAAGGCTGTTGGAGAATGTTCATGGCAGAATTAACTGTTGTACTTCAAAAGGGAAGGAAGTGGTGGGCTTTAACTGTGGTACAATGTCTTATTAAAAAAACACTTCTCTAGGGTCGAATAACAAATAATGAATATCTGGCATCCCGAATATGAATATTCCTCCAAATATTCAAATTAAGGTATTTGCACACCCCTAATGGCAAATGTACTTGTCAAAAAGGAAACGGGACACTATGCCACCATGGCTCAGTTTGAAAGAATTTCAGAATTTGATGAGATAGTAATATTCTGATTCCTATCTGGACCAATCTGAAATGTGGATGGATGCAAATGACATATCAGTGGAAAAACAAGTACTGTAAGTGTTTTCCTGTCTGTAATTGGACCCCAGGCTTATGGATTGTTGAAGAATATACAGTAATAGCCCCAGAAAGAAAAAAAAGATAAAACTTATTTGCAGCTTGCTTAGACCCTAACGTGACATTATAAGCCCAAACCACTGATAATTGCAGAGTGCTTTCGGTTTTATCACAAGAATCAGAAAGACACTGAAACAATAGCTAATTATATTGTAGCCTTAAAGCAGCTTTCAACATACTGCGAGTGTGGAGCTTTTCCGAGTGAAGCACTCAGGGACAGATTAGTGTGTGGTCTAAAAAGTGAATCAATACAAAAATGTCTCATGGCTGAGAAGGTCCTGACTTTCCAGTCTGCTTCAGAAATTGCTTTAACCATGGAACTGGCCTCAGAAAATGCCCAGAAGCTTGCAGGGAAGATACCTTTTCAGCCTGGTGGTGTACATAAAGCAGTGGGGCTACTGCAGCTACAAGGTTCCCCAGTAGTAAATATACTAAAAAGGAGGGCTGTCCAAAGCAATTCAGGGGGGAAAGAATACAAACATGGAAGTCAGCAAGCATGCTATAGGTGTGGCAGGACGCATTCACCTAGCATCTGCAAATTTAAAAATGAAAAATGCCACCAGTGTCTCAAAATTGGACATGCTGCACACAGCTGTAAAAACAGGAGGGCACCAGTAGTAGCACACTGTGTACAGGAGAGTTTGGAGACAAGCGGTACTGCTGAAGATGACTGTTTTGGACTATTTGCAATGTACACAGCAAGTGAAGGCAAAAAAGGGATCAATATTAAAATTCACTTAGATGGTACACCTGTGAATATGCAGCTGGACACTGGAGCAGCAGTAACAATAGTTCCAGAGACAGTCTACAAATAAAATGTGTCCCATATTCCTTTAGAGACTACCTCACTGCTACTCAAAACTTATTTGGGAGAGAAAATGCCTTTATTTAGAAAAGTAAAAGTACAAGTAACATATGGAGAACAGTTGACTCTTTTGCCACTGGATATAGGTAAGAGAGAAAGGTCAGCATTGCTGGGGTGGAGCTGGCTTAAATATACCCGACTAAACTGGTCAAATATTCCCCAGGTGGCACAGAGTGTGGCTTCTCAGAGTAGCACAGTAAAAGAGAATTTGAATCACCGCAAAGCAGTCTTTGAGAAACGTTTGGGGCCCATAAAGAACGCTAAAGCAAAAATAAAGTTGCAAGCTGGGGCAGAATCATTGTTTCACAAGCCACAGACCATAAAATATGCTCTTCATGAGGCTGTGGATAATGAGTTAGCAAGGCTACCACTGCCCCAAAGGGTGCCAAGGAGGAGGAGTGGCTGGGCTACAGTGGGCTTGTGGAGGGGTGTGGGTGGTGGGAAAGAGGCACATCCCCCAAACAGTACCACTACATAATTCTTACACCGCTCTGGTGGAAAGGGACTGTCCCATGGAGGCACCCATAGTAGTGACCAGGGAGGATGAAGGGGTCCTCCCTAGTAGAGTCCCCGGGAGGGTGGCAGAGAACCCAAGAGGAGGAGGAGGAGGAAGCAACTCCTGGTGGGGGACTCTATTGTGAGGGGTATAGAACTGGGGGTAAGAAGGGAGGGGGAGGAAGGTTAAGTATCTTCCCTGTGCCACGGCTTGGAGGGATTGTGCCACAGTTCAGAGGGATGGGAAGTGTATCATGAGGATCGCCAGTGCCATAAGATGGGAGGGGAGAGCTGGACTAATGACCTGGCTGGAGACAAGGTCAAGATAGTGCAGGAGAAGTTCAGGGAGCTGGGGAGGAGTTTTAGACAGGTAGCATGCTCAGTGGCCTTTTCTGAGGTATTGTCCGTCTATGACGGGGGGAGGAGAAGGGTAATTCACCCCAGGAGCTTTAACCAATCATTGAAGGAGTGATGCAGAGAGGAGGGATTTGACTTCATTGCGGATTGGGGTCTCACCTAGAGGGATAAAGGCCTATACAGGGAAGATGGCCTGCATCCATCCAGGAGGGGGAACCACAGTCCTCAGTGAGCAGTTTAAATGTTACATCAGCAAGCATTAAAAGTTTCAGAGGGGGTGGCGGAAGGAAACAGTGAGACATAAACTGTCCCGCCCCCGCAAGCAGAAGTAGTCAGTAGGGAATACCTAAAGGGAAGGAAATCCCATAGGGCACCTAATAACAAGAAATACAAAATGATAGAAATGGACAGAGATGGGAATGAGGTCAGAAGGGATAAGGAGAGAAGGATAAAGAGAACGGAGGGGTTGACAAGTAGGGTGACAACAAATTTGGAAGGTCATGTGTGCAAATGCTTGAACTCTGGGAAATAAAAACCCAGACCTGGTGGCCATTACTGCAGAAGCTGACCTGGACTGTGTCACCATTACTGAGTCATGGTACAATGAATTCCATGACTGGGACATAGCCATACCAGGATATACTCTGTTCAGGAATGATAGGGTATGTAAGAAAAGTGGAGGAGCTGTTCTTTACGTGAGTGATAACATAAAAGCAACTGAGATTCAGGGTACACAGGGATGGGTGGAGGCACTGTGAGTAACCCTAGAGACAGGGAAGGGAGAAGCTATTTGAACAGGTGTGATGTACAGACCTCCAGTATGGGGGGGTGGATAAAGATTTTGATGGAAGACATCCAAAAGATGGCAAATAAGGGTGAGGTGCTGTTGGTGGGGGACTTCGACCTGCCAGATGTAGACTGGAGCATCCCAGCTGCAGCATCAGCCAGGAGCAGGAATATCCTAGACTTCCTGCAGGGGACGTTCCTCATGCAACTTGTGAGGGAACCCACTTATGAGGTAGCAATTCTGGACCTTGTTTTCACTAACGGGGACGTCGTTGCAGAAGTCAAGGTGGGTGGCCACCTGGGGACCAGTGATTACCACTTGTAGTGGTTTGATATAAGATCTGTGACAGAAGTGAATCACACAAAGGCAAAGGTCCTGGACTTCAGAAGGGGCGATTTTACAAAGATGAAGGAATGTCTCAGGGATGTCTTGGTGGGGGGAAGGGGAGAACTTAGGTGAAGTGGAGGAACAGTGGGCAAAATTAAAAGCTGAAATAGTGATGGCAAAAAACCTCTGGGTCAGGCAAGTAAGCAAAATCAAGAAGAAAAAGAGACCACTATGGTTCTTAAAGAAGGTGTCTGTGAACGTAAAGGCAAAAAAGCTAGCATTCCGGAGGTATAAGGAGACACAGAGTGAGGATGATAGGAAAAAGTATCAAGAGAAGCAGAGGGAAGCAGGGAAAGCAGTCAGAAGCACAAAGGCACAAACGGAGGATAAAATAGGCCAGGCAGTAAAGAATTGGGACAAGACATTTTTCAGATATGTAAGCGAAAGGAGGAAGATCACAGGAGGGATTGTAAGGCTAAGGAGAATAGGAGGGGTGGAAGAGACCAGGAAAAAGCAGAGATTCTGAACAGATACTTTTGTTCAGTGTTTACAGAGGAACAGGAAGGTGAGGGTCCACATATAAGAGTCAGGGACATCGTCAGTAGGGTGGTGGATACTAGCCCATTTAGAGAGGAGAGAGTCCTGAAGGAACTTGCACATCTAAAAGCGGACAAGTGTAACCCCCCTACAAATTGGGGTCTACTATAATGTCTTCCTGGACTCCCTTAATGCCAACTGTCAGGCTGGTGTCCTGTGTGTAGTAGTTCTACTCATTTGCGTGAGAGTGCCCTAGCAAACCTTTGCGCCTGTCTCTTTAAGAAATGGTTAATCTGTGTTTAGAAATCAGTCTGGGCTGAGTCCGACTCATTAAGGCTCACGACCAGCCAGACAGTCTGTTATTCTGCTCCATTCTACAGTCACTATTTGCGCAGAGGGAGCCCTCTTAGAAAATGTAGTTATTTACTGTCTAATTGCTGTTATAGTATAGATGTAGGAGTTTGTCTAACCTGCTTTCATTTGCAGCTTGAACATTTGAATAGGAGCCACTATTTTGGTTCTGGACTTTCAGTGTTGGACCAATCGAACCTCTGGGGATCTAAAATGGAGATTGTCCCCAGGGGTCTTGTGGGAAGGAAATTCTGTAGTTTTTGTAGTTTTAAGTGTTGGCATCCAAATGGACCTGGAGGGGGAGCCCTTTACGTGACTGACAGCTCCCTCAGCCAACCGAACCTTTTGGATCGCAGGAAACTCCCCAGAACTGCTGAAGCAGTGGATCAGTTAGAGTTGGAAGCTGAAGAGTGAACAGCTCGAGCTTTCTGTAGTTGGAGTGCAGTGATTTGTCTCCACTTTTGTGTACCGGTGTGATGGTCACCTGTTTCCAGCGAGATGGGAACTGGGACATCCTTAGTGATAGATTGAGGACCTTTGTCAGGGGTTCAAGGACTTCTTCAAGGACAAGTGCTAACAACTTCAGGTCAAGGGAGTCACCGCTGTAGCCTGCATTGTGAATGGCCTTCCGAATATAGGTTCTGGCTTAATGCTTTCGAGCAGTTGCTCCCAGAAGGAGCATAGGAGAATCGGCGGAAAGTCTCTGAGGCATGTCTGCCACGTTCTCCTGCCCTTGAACTGCCCACTGCAGAAGTCAGACCTTTCCGATTGCTGGCTTAGATCTGCAGCAGAAGAAAGAAAAAGGTTGTGACTGCAACTTGTGATTTGGACCAAAGATTTGCTCCAGAAGCGATCGGCAAATCTGATGATAGGAATAGCCTCGGATTGGAAGGTTTGCGCAGTGAAGCTGTAATTAGCAGCTGGACTGTATCTGAACTGTGGCTTAGAGAAATAATTGATTTAAATGTGCTGAATGTGTTTTGTGGGTTGCAATTTGGAGCCCCATGACAAAATCTGTTACGCCAGCTGGAGGCTTCACCAGCAGACAATCACGGACAATTTCCAAACTGTTCCTCCTGCCTTGGCCCTGCTATCTCAGCCTAGGCCGCTACTCCCAGTTCAGAGACCACCTCGACGAAAGACCCACTTGGGAATTCGGCCCCCTGCTCAACACCATTGAACAGGTAGCAACCACCAGGAGGTGAGTCATGTAGGCCCTGCTTCTCCTGGCCTTTCAGATCAACACCAAGAGGTCTTCATCTCGCCTGTCCTGCATCCTGGTCTGGATAGCACGAGTAGCTTCAGGGTAGCTCCCTGCAACATCAGCTGCAATCATTGTGTACCATCTAGTTTTTTCTTATCCTGAGTTATAGCAAAGGACTGAGCCATCCGGCTTGGGATTACAAATATTTGGGTTGTGCACATGTTAACTGTTTTCTCTCCAAGGGCCCCAACAACAGCTGCAATGCCGGCCACCCTGGGCAACGCTTCAGGCTAGCCTGCATGTAGGGGTACCAGATTTTGGGATGCCAAAATGAGGACACTTAGTCCCTCCTCAGATGAGCCCTTGTGCCAGACCCTGAGTAAATAGGTTTAAAGTCTCCACCGCCTTCACAGCTCATTTACAAGGAGGTCCTGGGTAAGAGAGAGTATAAAAATTATAATAATACAACAGGACAGAGAATGTATGTGAAGAATATTTGGCAGCTGGAAAAGAGGACATGTCCTTGAAAAAGAGGACATCTGATAACCCTGCCTGCATAACATACTGGGTACCCAGGGTTGTTGAACTGTGTAATTGGGACTTACAGTGCATGCTGAACAATCCTGATTCTAATCAGATCTCTAATCATTCTGCTAGTTTCATGCCCCTCCCTTGTTCACTTCCCCCAAATAAATCTGATTGTTTGTTTGCACATTTAACCTGGCTATTGTGCATATTATTAGTTGGGTTACAGTGGTAATATTGCATTGTTGCATTACTGACCTTATTTTCCAGGGGGTCTCCAGGGCAGTTACAGCAGATCCAGCATTAGTGGTAAGTGCAAGGGTGTAAGCATATTATTACTGTTATTCATTGAATGTGAATGTTCCATTGTGTTGCTGTTTAGGCCACTGGAAGGGTTGGTGGGTGGTTATAGCATCCCGGAGGGCTATACCAAAGCAGTTAAGCTACCTCAATACCATTTCTCTGGGTGGAGGCACCCATTCACAGAACTCAGGCCCCTCAATCTGTGCATAGCCATACAGGCATGGGTTGTAGCCCATAGGATAGCACCACCTTGGGGTTACACAAGGCAATGGGACCAGATGGGATACGTCCAAGGATATTGAGTGAGCTCAGAGAGGCACTGGTTGCACCTCTGACAGTCCTGTTCAACCTCTCACTGGAAATAGGGGGTAGTCCCAGAGGACTGGAGCAGGGCAGATGTAGTCCCACTTCACAAAAGTGGTAGTAAAGAGGAAGCTGGAAATTACAGGCCAGTCAGCCTGACCTCGGTGGCAGGGAAATTAATGGAATTGCTACTGAAGGAAAGGATTGTGGAATATGTTGAATCCAATGGCTTACAAGATCCGAAGCAGCATGGATTCACAAGGGGGAGGTCATGTCAAACAAATCTGATAGATTTCTTTGACTAGTTGACAAGGGAAGTAGGTAACGGTGGAGCAGTGGATGTAGCCTACCTAGATTTCAGCAATGCTTTTGACACTGTTCCTCATAGGAGACTCATTAACAAGCTGAGCAGGCTGGGATGAGTCCAAAGGTGGTAAACGGGGTAAGGAATTGCTTGGGGGATAGGAGACAGAGGGTAGTGGTAAACGGAGTTCATTCCAAGGAAGGGAAGGTGACCAACGGGGTGTCTCAAGGATCAGTACTGGCTCTGTTCCTCTTTAGTGTCTTTATGAGCGACATTGCAGGGGGACTACAAGGGAAGGGAAGTCTTTTTGCAGACGACACTAAGATCTGTAATACAGTTGACACTCCGAGGGAGGGTGTGTGTGGAAAAAATGAAGAAGGATCTAGGAAAACTTGAGGAGTGGTCAAGAGCGTGGCAACTGAATTTCAATACAAAAAAGTGCAAAATCATGCACTGGGGGAGCAGAAACAAAAGGGATGAAGTATATAGTATGAGGAATGGTACTGATGACCACCAAACAGGAATGAGACATAGAAGTAATCATATCTGATTACCTAAAGGTGGCCAAACAGTGTGACAAGGCAGTGGGGAGAGCAAGTGGGATGCTGGGGTGCATACAGAGTTCTATCACCAATGGAAAGAGGGAGGTGGTGATACCACTGCATAAATCAATGGTGAGACCTCACCTAGAGTACTGTGCTCAGCTCTGGAGACCACATCTCAGGAAGAGTAGAGCCAGTGCAGAGGAGAGCAACTAAAATAGTGAAGAGTCTGCATCAAAAGCCCTATGAGGGGAGATTAAAGGACCTCAGTATGTACACCCCAGAGGAAAGGGGAGAGAGAGGGTATGATAGAGACTTTAAAATATCTCATAAGTATAAATAAGGTTCAAGAAGAAAGCCTCTTTCAGAGGAAAAGTTGTTCAAGAACTAGGGGCCATGCTGTGAAGCTGGAGGGGGTTAGACACAGGGAAGATATAAGAAAGTACTTCTTTACAGAAAGACTTGTGGATACCTGGAACAGCCTCCCAGAAGAGGTGGTAGTGGCAAAAACTGTAATGGAATTCAAGAAGGCATGGGATATGCATAAGGGAACCTTGTGGTAGGGGAAGTGGGGAGTAAAGTTGGAGATCAAGTAGAGTCTGCGGTGTTACAGTAGGTAGGGAAAATGGGTAGACTGGGTGAGCCAGGCAGTCCTTATCTGCCATCAAATTCTAAGTTTCTATATGTGTTTCTATGTTAGAGGCCAGCAGCATAATTTCCAAGGTGTAATGAAGTAGGTGGGCATCACCAACTGTGGTAGTACCAAAATCAGACAAGTTCCTTCACTTATGTGATGACTATAAAGTTACTATAAATCAGTGTATTGATGATGAAACATATCCACTTCCAAATGCTGAAGATTTGTTTTCACTCTGACAGGTGGGGTCTGTTTCACAAAACTGGACTTGTCAAATGCATGTCAGCAACTTAAACTGGACTCAGATTCTGAGTATTATCTGACTATAACCACCCACTGGAGATCGTAGATACAACAGACTACCATATGGCGTTTCTAGTGCTCTTGCTGTTTTCCAGTTACACACCTTTGTTAAAGGACCATGTAATGTCCGAAATGCATCAGGCATGTATAGTCTGTTCATCTGTATCCCACGATGGGATTTTTATTAAATAAATTAATGTCTGATCTAAGCTGTGGTGTCCATTGCAACTGGTTGGCGAGTGCCCTCTGAGTGTGCGGTCTTCATGTTTGAGTTTCTATTTTTCAGTCAGTAATGGACCAACTTTTGCAAGGACTGGATCATGTGATGTGTTTCCTATATGACATTTTGATCACAGGCTGATCAAAAGAGGAAAATTTAAAGGTACTGAATGAAGTGCTTACTTGGTTTGAGTCCTATGGGGTCCAGGTAAAGCTGGAGAAATGTAAGTTTTTACAGTCCAGTGTGAAATATCTGGGACAGGTAGAGAATGCAGAAGGATTGCATCCCATTACAGAAACAGTCACGGCAATAAAGAAAGCACCCAGGCCTACAAATGTCTCTGAACTTCTGTCTTTCCTTGGATTACTTAACTATTATACTCAGTTTTTGGAAGGTTTGGCAACCACCCTGAAACCTTTACATGAGCTACTACAGAGGGATAGGCCTTAGAAGTGGTCAGATGAATGCGAAGTGGCATTCAATAAATGTAAACAGCAACTTTAAACAGTCATGTCTTAGTGCATTATGATACAAAGAAGCCACTGAGGTTAACCTGTGATGCCCCACCATATGTGACAGGGGCAGTGATATCCCATGTAACAGAAAATGGCAAAGAAAGGCATGTTGCATTTGCATCAAGGACTTTATCCAGTAGTGAAAGGAACTATGCACAGATTGAAAGAAGAGGCACTTGTGTTAATTTTTGGAATACATAAATTTCACAAATATATTATGGTCTTAAATTCACACTTGTTACTGACCATAGCCTCTGATGGCAGTTTTGGGCCCAAAGTCAGCAATACCCACACTAGCAGCTGTAAGGATGTAAAGATGGGCATTAATTTTACTTGCTTATCAGTACAATATTGAATAACCTAAATTTGTGGAATAGGGTACTGTGGATGCCCTATCCAGGTTACCATGCTACAGACAGGCAACACCACTTGAAGAGGCCAATGTTTAATTATTTTCCTGTCTTGGGGAATTACCTGTATTATCAAAGGATGTCACAGCAGGGACACATAAAGATCCTTTTCTTTCATGGGTATGGGAATTCACCCTAAATGGCTGGCCTGGTTACGTGACTGGTGAGGCACTATGTCCTTATTTTACCCAAAGAGATTAGCTGTCAACAGAGCAGGGCTGCATACTATGGGGGACTATTCTTCCAGGTTATAGGACCAGCTTGCTGTCAGACTTGCACAGTGAACAGCCAGGGATGTACACAGTGAAGTCCCTGGCAAGGAGTTACTTCTGGTGGTTAGGACTAGACAAAGACATTGAGCAGAAGGTGTGGGACTGTGGAATGTGCATGACAGTTCAGAACCTGCCACCAGTGGCTCCCCTTCATCTCCGGAAATGGCCAACATGAGTGTGGCAGAGAATCCATACTGATTTCATTGAAAAAGACAAGCAGTACTTCTTCATCATTGTGGACAGTCATTCTTAATGGCTGGAGGTGAATTTAACGTCCACAATAACAACTACCAAGGCCACAGAGGTGCTACAGAATCTGTTTGCATCATATGGCCTGCCTGAGGAAGGGATGTACGATAATGGGCCCCTGTTTACCTCAGCATAATTTCAACAGTTCATGAATTCCAGAGGAATTATACATACAAACTCATGTATCTCTTTACCATCCAGTGTCAAATGACTACAGATGATGAGTGCAAAACACTAACAAAGGCCCTTACAAATGAAGTACTAAGGGTAGACCAAGGCAGGGCCAAAGTGTCGCTGCAACATTGGCTGGCAAACTTCCTATTTATGTATTGAGCACTCCACATTCAGTTACCGGTTGTTCACTAGCTGAATTGTTCCTGCAGTGTCAGCTTACAAACAAATTTACTTTGCTTAGGCCATGCCTTCAGAGAACTGTTGAAGCCAAGCAAAAGTGGCAAAAAGCACGGAGTGAAATAGGTCAGGAAAATCTGCGAGAACTCAAACCTCAGGACAAGGTGAAGGTATTCTGTTTCCTAGAGGGGAAGGAAAAACTAAAGTGTGGAACCATTGTAAGGAAATGTGGGTCTCTAGTTTATTTAGTTCAGATGGGCTCAAGAGTGCACAAAGTGCATATAAATCATTTGTTACTGTCCAACATACAAGATCCAGACTGCAGTGCTACATCTTGCAGGCACTGGGAGAGTATGGGAGACATGATTGCAGTACCTCTAAAGCCAGTAGGGAGCACACCGGATCCTATCATGTGAGGTAGATGAACTTTTGAATCCTACAGCACAACCAGAAGCTATTGCCCCAGAACCTTCTTCATAGAGTGTTCATACTAATGTGGGTGTATGGGTAATAAATGGTAGTGACAAACCTAACTTTGAAAGACATTAGTCAGTAAGAGCTCGTAAATCTCCAAACCAACTGAATCTGTAAAAGTCAGATTACAGAACAAGTTCAGCCATGGGTCAGAATAATCCCTTGAACTTGCTACAAGATCAGAGAAGTGGACCTCCACCTTGTCAGTACAGTGTGGAATAAACTGTTTAATGTTCAATTGTTGGTTAAAGTTACATTTTTAAAAAGAAAGAAAATTTACTAATGGGACATACTGCTCTCAAATTTAAGGGGGGGGCAGTGTTGCGTATTGTTTCTTATAAGAGTATCTGTTCTTTGATAGAGCAAGGTTTAGTGCATTGCATTGCAGACTCTTATATTTCCTGTGAATTACAAAACCTAGAATGCCTTCTGCAGCACTCGAGTAAGTTTTTTGCCCTGAATGCAGACCTCAGGGCAGCAGTGCCCTGTAGCTCCTCCTACCATCTATGCCTATTGGTGCATTTCAATCCCTGCCCCTGGGGCAGCATCCTGTAGCTCCTCCTACCCACAAATCCTATTGGTGCAAGTCCATGCAATGCTATTGGCTATCAGGACACTGCTCCAGGGCAGCGCCACTAACCAACCATCAGGGCACTGCCCCAGGGGCGGCCAACTGGAACCAGCTATGCAAGCACTGCCCCTGAGGCAGCTCACAGGAGTCAACTACCCAGGCATTGCCCCAGGGGCAGCCCACAGGAACAAACCATCCAGGCACTAGCCCAGGGGCAGCCTCAGGAACCAACTACCCAAGCGCTGCCCCAGGGGCAGTCAACAGGGAAACAACCATCATGGCACTGCCCCAGGGGCAGCACCAGTATCCAATCATCACGGCACTGCCCCAGGGGCAGCCAACAGGAACCAACCATCATGGCACTGCCTCAGGACACCCAAAAGGAACCAATTACCCAGGCACTGCCCCAGGAGCAGCCCATGGGAATAAACCCTCCAGACACTGCCCCAGAGGCAGCCCACAGGAAACAACTACCCAAGCACTGCTCCAGGCACAGCCAACAGGAACCAATCATCATGGCACTGGCCCAGGGGCAGCACCAGTAACCAACCATCATGGCACTGACTCAGGGGCAGCAAACAGGAACCAACTACCCAGGCACTGCCCCAGGAGCAGCCAACAGGAGCCAACAGTCAGTGGAACCATTCATTCCACTGACGAGGGATTGCTAGAGGTTCCCAGAGTACATTTGAAGACCTCAGGTGCCAGAGCTTTTGAGTTTGCTGCTCCGACCCTGTGGAACTCTCTACCTCATAGGGTGAAAGAGTGCTAGTCCACCAAGTCCTTTAAAGCTTCTTTAAAAGCCTACCTATTTGATTTAGCCTATCCTGATCTGTTTTGAATTTTATTGCAGTTTTATGGAACAGTTTGTTTTAGAATTTTATTTATGTACAGGCGCTTTGGTTTTTGAAAAGCTCCTTTTACAAATAAAGCTGACTTGACTTGACAACCATCATGACACTGTCCCATGAGCATCCCATGGGAATCAATTACCCAGGCACTGCCCCAGGAGCAGCCTACGGGAATAAACCCTCCAGGCACTGTCCCAGGAACCAACTAGCCAAGCACTTCCCCAGGGCAGCCCACAGGAGACAACTACCCAAGCACTGCCCCAGGGGTAGTATGAGGATAATAGGGGCTACCAAGATGTGTACAAGGAATGAAAAAAAAACATTCCAGAACCAAGAGGCCTAGCTGGCTTGGAAAAAAGTGGCTGAAAAGATAAAGGAGAAGAGTGCAGCCTTCCTGAAGTACAAACGTACCTCGAGAGAGGAAGACAAAGAGGCTTAAATTGTGAAAGCTAGAAAAACAGAGATGATTTGATACCTTTAATTGGACCAACATAGATGTTACAAAAGGAAAAAAAGTGCTTTCTCTTTCAGACTACACAGAGTTCTTCATTAGAAACTAAAGTTTAGTTTCTGATGAAGGACTCCCTGTAGTCCGAAAGCTAAAGCACTTTTTTTTTCTTTTATAACATCTATGTTGGTCCAATAGAAGGTATCAAATCATCTCTTTTTTTCTGGATCTTTTGTCACAAGGACCAATATGGCAACAAGACTCATTTTCTGTGTCATTGCGAAAGCTAGGGAGTCAGAGAAAGAGATCCGGGCAGCCAAGGCAGTGAAAAAACTTAGACAGGCACAGCAGATTAAGGAAGGAGTAAAGGACTTCTTCTGATACATTAAGAAGAGAAAAAGGAGAAGGGATGGGATAGTTAGGATGAAAAGGGAGGGAAGGAGTATGAGGGAGAGATTGACGTAGACAGTTTTAAGAGGACTAAGGAAACTGCAGGCAGAAAGGGCACCTGACCCAGATGGGATACACCCGAGAGTCCAGAGGGAACTGTGATATTGGCAGCACCATTGACAGACCTGTTTAACTCCTCGCTGGAAACAAGGTGTGTACCTCAGGGCTGGAGGAGAGCCCATGTGGTACCTCTCCACAAAAGTGGTCCCAGAGATGAGCCAGGTAATTACAGGCCAATTAGCTTAACCTCCACAGTGGGTAAGCAATGGAAACCATTCTTAAGGAAAGGCTGGTGTCCTCCCTTGAAGATAATGGTCTCCAGGATGATAGACAGCATGGGTTTGTTAGGGGGAGGCCTTGTCAAGCCAACATGGTAGACTTCTTCAACAGGGTTAGGAGGACCTTGGACAAGGGGCTGGGGAAGTACTATACTGAGACTTCAGCAAGGCATTTGATTCAGTGCCACATGGCAGGCTGATCAGCAAGCTGGAAGACCTGGGACTGGGGGAGAAACTGCTGGGGTGGGTCAAGAGCTGGCTATGGGACAGGAACCAGAGAGTGGTGGGGGGAAGGGACTTGGTATCCCACAGGGCTCAGTACTGGGACCAGTGCTGTTCAACATGTTTATTGGCAACATAGCAGAGGGTTTAAGAGTAAAATCTGCCTGTTCACAGATGGTACTAAGCTTTGTGGGAGGGTGGACATGGAGGAGGGGAGACAGGATTTAAGGGAGGACCTAGCTTAGCTGGAGAAATGGTCAGGAATATAGCAGTTGGGTTTTAATGGCAAGAAGAGCAAGGTAATGCACATGGGAACCAGAAACCCAAAGACCAGTTACTGGCTGGGGGGAATTCAGGTGGCAGTATCAGAGGAAGAAAAGAACCTGGAGGTAATGGTCAGGGGAAACATGAAACACACTGCACAGTGCCAAAAGGCAGCAGCTAAAGCAAATAAAATCTTGGACTGCATCACCAGGGGAATTACCTCTAGAAGGGAGGAAGTTATTCTCCCTCTGTACAAGTTTCTGGTGGGTGTGCAGTGATGTGAGTGAGTTTTCTTGAGCGTCTCAATTTGAGCGACTCAATAAAGCTACTCGTACTTAGCGCGAGTGGTGAATAACAGCTATGACTGCTTTAGAGCGAGTGTAGCAGTGAGCTACACTCACAACTGCAGGATATCAGGATTTGCTTGGCCAAGCCCTGCCAAGCTGGCCATTTGGCATAGTAGCTTGAGCCACCTCCCCTGAGCTGGTGGATCTGGGTTCGAGTCTGGATTAGCCATACAAAATTTTTTTTTTTGTGTGTTTCTAACTTTCTCCTGAGTCCATGCCCCCCCCAGAGTTGATTATATTAGTTTTGGGGGGTGGGGGGCGATAGCCCCCCACATACAAATTGTTGGGTTTTTTTGTTTGTTTTCTTTTGGTTTAATATGCGACCATCACTGTTTGTAGCAGTCACTCTGATTTTGATTGTGCTTTTGACATCGGGTGTTTTTTAAGGTTACCACCTTTTAAGAAGCCCAAAGTGGGACATTTCTTACTGAAATATGATTTTTCACAGGACAGTATGTAACCTCAACCAATGCAACGGACTTGTTTTCTCTGTATAATCAGAATTAAGGCTAAGTATTGTAGTTTCTTAGTTGCTTCTATTGTTTCTTATCATTTTAAGGTATTTTAGTTAAGGTATCATCATTTTCTGCAACATTTAGTGGAAAGTTAGAAAATATTTTTTCTACTATAAAGTCAGGACATGTAGTATTTTTCTTTTTTTTTTTTTTGCAGGACACAGCTGCCCAAATCAGGACTGTCCTGTGAAAATCAGGACAGGTGGTAACCCTAGTGGTTTTTGAGTCACTTCTATTGGTCAGCGAGATAAAAAAAATTGCCCTTATCACATAAAAGCCACTGGGTGATACCACACCTGGAGTATTTGTTTAGTTCTAGTGGCATTACCTGAAGAAGGATATCAAACTGCTAGAGGGGCCCAATGGACAGCAATTAAAATGATCCACAACGTGGGGGACAGAACTTATGAGGAGAGGCTGAGGACACTGAACATATACTCCCTGGAGAACAGATGGGAGAGTGGGGAAATGATCGAGACCTTCAAGTACCTGAAGGCCATAAATAGGGTGAACACAGAGGGCATCTTTAACTTAAGGATGGAAGGAACGAATGACAAGGGGTCATAGCCAGGAATTGGTGGGGGGCAGATTCAAGATGGAAATGAGGAGGCACTTATTCACAGAAAGAGGGATAAAGGAGTGGAACGAGTTGCCGGAAGAAGTAGTGGCAGCAAGGACAGTGACCAGTTTCAAGAGGGGGTAGTGTAGGAACAAAACCCTTGATGGAAAAATTATTTAATTGTTTTTATAAAGAATTGATTTTTAATTATTATTTTATGGATTTTATATGGGATTAATTATGGGAAATGTTTACTGTAATTTCTGGTTAAGGTTACTGTTTGCATAAGTTCCTAAAAGCAAAACAAAAAGTGTTAGTTAATTAAATCTTAAGATAAGGTATCTGGCTTTATTGCATACAAGGAAAAATCTCTGTTTCCTAAGCACCTCTTTGCCATATGGCAGATGAGGTCTGTAAAAATGAAGATGAGATTCCATTTTAATTTCTTTTAAGCCATGATATTAGTGAGCACTTTCCAAGTTAAGTCTGAACTTCAATCAGATAAAGTCATGTAGTGAGGTGTTTTCTTAGAAGCCCTGCTACATTCTAAGGATACTTCAGCTGAAACTAGTGGGTACCAGAAGGACATCCCTGTGATGTCTGAGCCTTGCATGACAAATTTATATGCTTGTTTTGTACAAGAAATAGCTTCCAGAGCTAGGTAGCCATGAACTACAATCAGATAACAGATCATGTGACTGATAGCACCAAGAAGAAAAAACAACTTGCCTTAGAAAATGACTTTAAAAGCCCCATTACTTTGTAAAGAAATAAGAAGTTTTATTCATAGTTTAAAGATGCAATGTACTGCCACTATGAAAATTGGACAGTTAATAGACAGTAGTATGAGTAATAACCTTACCAAGTTTCATAAGTGCAGGACCAAGGAATTAGAAGTTATGTATTAAACTTATTTTGAATAGCATTTTCTAAACATCGAATTTGGATTTGATGGCAGATAAGGACTGCTTGGCCCACCTAGTCTGCCCATTTCCCTACCTAATGGATAAGCTACAGATCCTAGTTAACCAGCACCCTACTTCCTCTTACCACCACAATAGAATTGCCTTATGTCTGTCCCATGCATTCTTGAATTCCACCACTGTTTTTGACTCCACGACCTCCTTGGGAAGGCTGTTCCATGCATCCACAACCCTCTCCATGAAAAAATACTTCACATTACCTCTGAGCTGTCCCCCTATTATCTTCAAAGTGCACCCCCTTGTTCTTGCACATCTCTTTTTCTGAAAGATGCTACCCTCTTTGACTTTGTTGATTTCCTTGAGGCACTTGAAAGTTTCTATCATGTCCCCCCCTCCCTCCTTTCCTTGAGGGTACACATATTAAGCTCCTTTAGTCTCTCTATGTATGTCTTCTGGTTCAGACCCTGCACCATTTTGGTTGCCCTCCTCTGGACTGCCTCTATCCTGTCTATGTCTTTGCAGAAATGGGGTCTCCAGAACTACATGCAGTACTCCAGATGGGGTCTCACCAACTGTTTGTACAGAGGAATAACAACTTCCTGTTTTCTACTGGTGATGCTTCTACCTATGCATCCCAGTGTCCCCCCAGCCCTCCTTACTGTCTTCTCACATTGCTTGCTGACCTTTAGGTCATCTGATATACCTAACCCCAGGTCCCTTTCCATTTTTGTTGTTGTCAGTATCTCACCCCCATTGTGTACTCTTCCCCTGGGTTTTTATTTCCCAGGTGCATTACTTTGCACTGCTTTGCATTGAATCTAAGCTGCCATACATTTGACCATTCCTCCAACCTTGCCACGTCCCTTCTCATCCTTTCCACCCCACCTTGTGTATCAACCCTGTTGCAGATCTTTGTGTCATCTGCAAAGAGGCATACTTTTCCTTCCAGTCCCTCAGCAGTGTCACTTATAGAAACATTAAAAAGGACTGGCCCCAGTACTGAACCCTGTAGTACCCCACTAGTAACCCCCCTTTCTTCACTGTGGACTCCATTTACTATTACCCTCTGCATCCTGTTGTTCAGCCAATTTTTTACCCAGGCTACCACCCTGGGACCCACTCCAAGGCTGGATAGTTTGTTTATTAATCTTTTGTGCGGGACTGTATCAAATGCCTTACTAAAGTCTAGGAAGGCCATGTCCATAGCCCCTCCCTGGTCTACTACTTTGGTCACTCAGTCAAAGAAATTTATTAAATTCATCTAACATGACCTTCACACTGTGAATCCATGCTGTTTTGGGACATTTTCCCCACTGGCCTCTAGGTACTCAACAGTTCTTTCTCTCAGAAGTTATTCCATCATTTTCCCTACCACTGAGGTCAAACTGACAGGTCTGTAGTTTCCTGCCTCTGTCTTGCTCCCATGTTTGTGACGAGGAATCACATCTTCCCTCCTCCAGTCCTCAGATACCACACCATCCTCCCATGATTTGTTAAAAAGGGTAGTCAGTGGTGTTACTAGTTCTCTCCTTAGGTCTTTTAGAATTCTAGGGTGAATCCCATCAGGCCCCATTGCTTTGTCCACCTTCAGTTTTAGGAGTTCTTTCAGAATCCTTTCTTCTGTGAAAGGACTGATATCAATCCCCCTATCCAGAGTGCTTCTATTGACTGGATTAGGTACCTCCCCCTCCTCTTCCTTTGTGAATACTGAGCAGAAGTATTCATTCAGTATCCCTGCTTTTTCACCGTCCTGCTCTGCCCACCCACCCACCCATCTCTCTTTATTCAGCCTCAGTATCCCTCCCTTTATCTTTCTTTGCTCCCTAATGTACCTGTAAAAGGTTTTATACCCCTCTTAACTGAGTTGGCTATCTTTTCCTCGGTTTGGGCCTTTGCTATTCTGACTGCCTTCCCTGCTTCCTTCTGCTTTAACTGGTACAGTTCTCTGTCTTGCTCCTTCTGTGTTTCCTTATACTTCCTGAACGCTATCTTTTTCTCCCTAACCTTCCCGCCACTTTTTTTGAGAACCATAGTGTTTTTCTTTCGTTTTGATTTGTTTATTTGCTTCACACAAAGGCTTGTTGCCTCTGTGATAGCAGTTTTGATGTTTCCCTATTGTTGCTCCACCCCTTCTTCTTGCCTGTTTTCTAGTGCTTTTCTGAGGCACTCTTCCATTTTGACAAAATCAGCCCTTCTGAAGTCCAGTACCTTCACTTTTGTATGGCTTGACTCTACAGCTGAGTTTATTATGAACCACACTGTTTGGTGGTCACTTGTTCCCAGGTGGCTACCAACTTCTAGATCTGTGATCTTCTCTCCATCCCCATTTGAGAGTGCCAGGTCTAAGACTGCTCCCTCCTGAGTGGGTTCCAACACTAGCTGTCTTAGGCATGCCCCCTGTAGGGCATCAAGAATGACCCTGCTCTTGGATGTGGCTGCAGCAAAGGTGCTCCAGTTAACATCTGGCATATTCAGGGGTCCCATCAGCAATACCCCCCCCTTTCTCAGCCATCCTAAGGATGTCTTCTATAGTTTTCTTGTCCATTTCCTCCCCCTGAGGTGGGGGTCTGCATACCACCTCTGTGCAGATTGTGATGCCATTTCCAGTCTCCAGGGTGACCCACAGTGCCTCCTCTCCTCCTCGTTTACCCTTTAGTTCCATTGCTTTGTTCTCTTCCCTTTTATTAATAACTAGACACATCTAGTCTCTAATGATAGCTCACATGCTGAGGAGTCTGAAAATGTGACTCTTAAGTATGTACCTTGTTGTTATAAAGAGAAAATCCATCTAAAAGAATCTTTCGGCAGTTTGAAATATATTAACTCTTTGAGCAGAACAAAGAAAAAACATGTGCCTAAATAAAAGTAATATTTATATGCTTTAATAATGGCTTTTTTTTTTTTTACAAATCTTATATTAAATCTTCTCTATCACCCCCCTAGCATGCCCAAATACCTCAAGCGCAATTACAGATTCTACAAAGAAGTTTGGGTGATGCTTCTGTGCTTATGCTTGTCAGGAGACATAGAATCTAACCCTGGCCCCCATTGGAATGCCAGATCCACAGATGACTCCTCTTGGTTTTCCACTAAGGGCATGAAAATTGCCCACATGAATATCAGAAGTTTACCAGCAAACTTTCCTGAACTTGAAGCCTGGATAGCCCTGTACTGTCTGGACATACTTGGACTAACTGAAACATGGCTCAGGCCAGAGATGCCTGATTCCATGTACAAAATACCTGGCTACGGCTTGTCCAGATTCGATCACCCCACCAAACAAAAGGGTGGAGGAGTTGTCCTTTATTATAAAGAGCATCTCAATGTCTCTGTACTCCAGTCTTGGATAACAAATCACTGTGAAGCTCTGCATACAGTTCTACAACTAGGTGGTGATAAAAGGCTAAATCTGATCTGTGCCTACAATCCTCCAAAGGGGGCTCTCCCTGGCTTAAATGGGCTCTTGGATTATCTGGCCACTCTAAACAGTAGATCTGAAGTCATACTAATGGGAGACTTCAACCTAGGCCTATCAGGGAGTCACGCCGGTACATATACTGAAGCTCTCCTGACTTAACCTCTCTCAACTTATCTCTAGCTCTCCACGCATCTCTTCCAACTCGGAGCACCAATCTCTCCTGGACTGGATGGCTACAAATAGAGCAAATAAAATAATTGCTGCAGGGACCTTTTCAGATTCTATTAGTGATCACCTGCCTACGTTCTGTATTTGGAATGGACACTACCTTAAACCCCCCCCCAAGAATCATTCAATTTCCGGATTTTGCCAAACTAAACCGAACTGCACTTCTTGAGGATATTAATAATATAAACTGGTCTCCCATCTATCACACTGATGATGTAAACACAGCACTTGAATACCTGATGTCTCAGCTTCTGGCCCTTCAGGATCTGCACATCCCTCTGAAAAAAAGGTGTCTTAGGGCTCCCTAATAAATGGCTTAAAAAGACCTCCTTCGAGCCATATGAAAAAGAGACAAGGCCTGGACCTGGCAAAGAAGTCCCAACAATCAGAAGACTGGGTTAACTATAAACAACTGAGAAATGCCTGCAAAAAAGATATTCGGAAGGCTAAAAGGAGCTACTGCCTTAAGCTTCTCCAATCTTCAGCGGGTGATACCAGGGGTTTTTGGAACCACATCAAAAATTTAATTGGGCAAAGGTCCAAGGCGATTACCGACATGACACTGAATAGCGAAGACTGTAACAAGTTACTTACTATTGCTAATGCTCTTAATGCACAATTCTCAGATCTCTCGAATACACTGAGAAATTCATCCAACCTCTTTCACCTCCTCCTGAGGAGTAACTTCCATGAAACCCCTTTTCTCACATTAGTCTCCTCCACGGTGCTGCATCTCTTCAAATCAGTATCCACCTATGGATCTGCTGGCCGGATGGGCTACTGCTAAGCTTCTTGAAGCAGGCAGCCCTGCCCTGCTGTTCCTATTGCAAGAATCTTTAATCTTCCATAATAACCCAAACGGTACCAACATTGTGGAAAAACCGCGATTGTCCCTGTTCACAAAAAAGGGATACCAAAAATATGTCAAACTATAGACCAATTGCCATTCTCTACCCTAAATAAACTTCTAGAAGGCCATCGCTACTCGGGTCACAAATTACCTGCACCTTAACAACCTTATATTCCTACTCAGCATGGATTCTGAACAGGACACAGCACCACAACTGCTCTACTTCAGCTGACAAATGCAGTCCTTACAGCGATGGATAAGAGCCTGCTCACTAGGGCTATATTTATCGATCTACAAAGGCATTTGACCTTGTAAATCACTCTCTGCTACTTTCCAAACTGTCCCCCTTGGCTTTGACCTGTTGTCCATCTCCTGGTTCGATAGCTACCTCTCAGGGAGGTTGCAATTTGTCCAAATTGAATCCGCCATCTCAAATCTTTCCCCTACCTCTGTTGGAGTCCCCCAAGGATCTATTCTTGGCCCACTACTTTTCTCCCTTTTCATTAACAACTTGCCCTCCCTTCCCTGCTCCTCCTCATTAATCCTTTATGCCGATGACATGGTGCTTCTCTCCAGTGGTAAAGATCCCTTATCAGTAAGAGCACATCTTCAAGCAGACTTCAACTACTTGCAGGAGTGGTTACTACAGAACAGGCTCCAAAGAATGCTAAGAAAACTGTAACTATGCTTTTGGCCCCACAAGAATCAGATCTCTTACTCCAGACTTATTGATACATTCTCTAGATGACTCCTCTGAATTCAAGTACTCTCCTTCAGGTATCTAGGAGTCACTCTCACCCATCTCTTGACTTTAACCTCCACATTGTGGCTACATGTAAGACAGTTTACTCAAAACTTGGTCTTGCCTTTAAAATTAGGTCCTCCTCAATGATGCTGCCCGGCCATATTGCACAAGGATTTCTCCTCCTGCTCTAACATATTGCCTCAGGTTTACCTTAAAGCTAGCAAAGGAGCACTCCAGAAATGGAGCACCTGCTATAACAGTATATGCAGATTTGCTCTCTCCGCTCACAGACTTACCCATCATTGCCTGCTCTACTCAAAACTAAATTGGCTCTCCCCAGACTCACTCAGACACTATTCTGCAGGCTGTACAATTGATAATATGATCAGAATGGGGTCCCCTAAATACCTTGCTGAACTATTAACTCAGCCCTCCCAAGCATACCATCTCAGGGCATCTGCTCAAACCCAACTTGAAATTCCCAGATATCTCACACAAAAAGGAGAACGATCCTTTGCCATATCTGCCCCCCGCTTCTGGAACTTCATTCCCTCCTACATCAAACTCTCCAAATCCCACAAGGCCTTTAAACTGAGTCTTCGGGCACACCTATTAGAATCTGACTGCTGCTCTTGTGCTGTAACTTGAGCTTCTCTCCTAGCATTTTCTCTTCCCTATGGAACTTACTGATTTCCTACTGGTCTCCAAAATCTGAAAGTTTCCCACATCCAGCAGAAATCCTATTGTTATAATGCTACTTCATTTAAGTTTTGTTTGCTGTTTGTCATTTCAATTTAGTCATTGATGTATCATCAGATGAAAATAATTAATGTAATGTTATCTGTTTCTCTTTGCCGTTACTGATAATGACTGTACCTGGCTGTATACTGTTCAAATGTTTGTTCTCACCTCATGCTGTGTCATGAAATACTCTTTAATGTTGACTCTGGTCTCCCCTGTCTGTACTCTCCCGGGTCGTGCCTGAATATAGGCAACATTGTTGTCTAGTGTACTTACCTGGTAAACAAAAAACCAAATAAATATTATTCTGTAGCTTAGAATATTTAGAGCACAACTATCACTTTATTTTAAGAAGTTATATTAAAATTATAAAGTTATAACCCTTAATAGTGTAACTTAAAAAGTATCAGTGCTAGAAATATGAAAGTCATACCAAAATGTTCCACTTGAGCAGAAATGTCTAACTATGTAAGTTTAATGTTTAAATTAGGTTGAATAAAAAAGTTATTAAGGAAAATAATTGTGAGTGAAAAATAAGTCTTAAGAAAGAAGACATGTCTGTATGCCATCATTTATCATCTGAGAAGTCCTACCTCCTTAGTGACTCAGACCAATCAAAATCTGGTGGTGGTGGTCAAGTTGATATTAGCAACTTCTGCTAACCACATCTCAATCTGAACCAAAACACCAATGTAAGAGGATATACGCTAGTCTACCTAAAATTTATGATGGCTTTATATCTGTATCTAGGCCTAAAAGCTTTAGGCCATGTCTGTATTTGGAATACTGGGATCAGCCTAAGGATAGGCTTGAAAGTGTACACAATGCTGCCACAAAGTCTAACAGCAAATTTCTTGGACAAGGCCATTCTAATTGTGTTATGAAGCAAGATCTGTGTTTTATTTGCTAAGCATTTGACTGAAGTAATGTTGTCTGCTGGTGCCTAGACCAGACTTAACTTTAAAACTCACACGAGCTATACAACGTTGTGAGTAGAAGGAAGTCTAGTGTCCTAAGGTTTTGAGAGCAGATGAAACTAAAAAGTAATTAAAGTTTCAGTTATTGAAACAACTTTGCTATCCACAAGCAAGTTCTTTGAATCCAGTATTGCTGTGGACTGTGCAGATTAAAGCTGTGTTCTACAAATCCAAGACCTGACATTTGGTGAAGTGACTCTTAGCAAGGAAAATGTAACCTGCAGTGTTTGTCCATGCCAAAAAGTTCCAGGGTCAAGAAGATTAGCTGACTAATAGAGACTGTCATCCAGAGCCAGGCTCAACCAAAAGTTCTAAGTTGAGAGAAGAACCACTGCAACAACCAGATATTTAAGTATCATTTTGATTACTTTTACTAATTAATTTTAATTAATAGTTTTAGTAATTTAAATTGGCTTATCTGGGAAAATAACAAGGGAACTTACTCCAACTATAGAACTGGGGCATATAATTTGAAAGCTTTAAACTGAGAAATATATTGCATGATATAAAAAGTTAAAGCTGAATTTTATGAAAGTATAATACAAACCACTGACATAATGAGTTGTTGCAAGTTCTCATAAAAAGAAAATACATTTTACATACTATAAAATTTTAAAACAAGTTTTATACAAAAAATAATCTAAGACATTGATCTTATGAGTTTGCATGTGCTTATGCATAAAGGTTATGTTGAATACTAAGTATACTAAAAGTCTAGTATAACTATTACCATTTCTTAAGCTGAGTATTGCTTATTTATTTGCATGTTTATTTGTTAGAATTGTATTTGTTATTACAGTAGTCTGATTATCTGAAACAATTTTGTTGATGTTTACAGTTATTATGCTTGATATTTATGCTAATGATAAATATTTAGAATTATTGTATAGGTGTTAATAAAAATATATATTTTTCATAATTATAAGTGTGGAAAGCAGTGCTATTACTGTTATTTTGAAACTGGAGAGCATAGGATAATATCATATGTGAATTTTTATTATTTTTGGCTGGCCCGGTGGCACTGGAGGGTGAGGTGTTGGTCACTACACCTCACGCCACAATGGCAACCCAGGTTCAGGAATGAGCCTGACCTGCTGGGGATCGGCAGGGGGGAGAGAGAGGATTGAGTGTCTGGAGGACTGCTCTCATCTCTTGGGGTGAGGAAAACTTGTTGTCCTGCTTGCTGACTGACCTCTGGTGGTGGCCGGAGGGCAGGATGGGTTTGGAGACATGCCTCAATGTGCTGATGTTGGTAGGGAGGAGGGAGGGATGGATGGAAAGTGAAGGAAAATTAGCCTAGCAGTGCTCAATGATGGCTGCCACTCCTGACTATCACCAGCTTCTGGATTGGGTCTCTGGGGGGGAGGTGTAGTGTGCCACCTCCCTCCTGGACCCTCTGCAGGGGGTAATCCATGGGGGAACTGCTGGTGTCAGACAGTGTGGGAGTTGGTGGGTCCAGAGAGAGAGTGTCCACCCGTGCGGAAGACCAAAGCCGTCTGCCAGGGCTCTGTGAGCATAAAATGGGAATGGAAAAAAAATAATTTTTATTATTTTTGATAATTTATCAAATACTTGTTTTGGTAAGGCCAGAGGTAAATCCAAGTGCATCATGTTAAAAAGTGATATTATAGCCTTTGTTCCAATAGTAGGACAGGGTAAAGAAGAAGGTTAGGATAGAAGGGGGCTCTGGTGGTTGGGGTTTGCAGGATGGGACTGAGATGGGGGAAGTACAACTCCAGGAAGGGTAAGGGGTGGCAGCTCCAATGGATTTAACAAAGCTGCACACTTCAGCAGACTTGACAAACCATCACGGCCTGTTTCCACTGGCAATTTCATATGTTTGTATGTATGAAACAACCATCATGGCACTGCCCCAGGGGCAGCCAAATGGAACCAGCTGCACAAGCACTGCCCTGGGGCAGTGCCATAATTGGTTCCCATGGGCTACCTGGGACAGTGCCTATGCAGTTAGTTTCCTTTTGGCTGCCCCGGGGCAGTGCCATGATTGTTGGTTCCTGTTGGAGGCCCCTGGGGCAGTGCTTGGGTAGTTGTTTCCTGTGGGCTGCCCCTGGGGCAGTGTTTGGTTAGTTGATTCCTGTTGTCTGCCCCTGATGCAGTAGGGGGCTGCCCCTGGGGCAGTGTCTGGAGGGTTTATTCCTGTGGGCTGCTCCTGGGGCAGTGTCTGGGTAATTGGTTCCCATGGGCTGCCCCTGGGGCACTGCTTATGTAGCTGGTTCCTTTTGAGTGCCCCTGAGGCAGTACCATGATAGTTGATTCCTGTTGGCTGCCCCGGGGCAGTGTCTGGGAAGTTGGTTCCTGTTTGCTGCCCCAGGGCAATACCTTGATGGTTGGTTCCTGCTGGCTGCCCCTAGGGCATTGCTTGGGTAGTTGTTGCCTATGGGGTGCACCGAGGCAGTGCTTGGGTAGTTGTTTCCTGTGGGCTTCCCCTGGGGCTGTGCTTGGGTAGTTACTTCCTGTTGTCAGCCCCTCTGGCAGTTTGGGGCTGATCCTGGGGCAGTGCCTGAAGGTTTTTTTCCTGTGGGCTGCTCCTGGGGCAGTGCCTGGGTAATTGGTTCCTGTGGGCTACTCTGGGCAGTGCCTGTGCAGTTGTTTCCTACTGGTGTTGCCCCGGGGCAGTGCTATGATGGTTGGCGCCTGTTGACTGCCCCTGGGTCAGTGCTTGGGTAGTTGTTTCCTGTGGGCTGCCCTGGAGGAAGTACCCGGGTAGTTGATTCCTGGGGCTGCCCCTGGGGTAATGCCTGGATGGTTTGTTCCTGTGGGCTGCCCTTGGGACAGTGCCTGGGTAGTTGCTTCCTGTGGGTTGCCCCAGGGGCAATTCTTGGGTAGCTGGTTCCAGTTGTCTGCCCCTGGGGCAGTACCCTGATGGTTGGTTAGTGGTGCTGCCCCTGGGGCAGTGTTCTGATAGCCAATAGCATTGCGTGGCCTTGCACCAATAGGATTTGTGGGTAGGAGGAGCTACAGGATGCTGCCCCAGGGGCAGGGGACAAAATACACCAATAGGCATAGGCGGTAGGAGGAGTGCAGGGTGCTGCCCCAAGGGCCGCGCTGCCCCGAGGTCTGCATTCAGGGCTAAAACATACTTGAGCTTCTGCAGCTCAGGGAGATGATGCCATAGTGGAGACTGGAGTGAGAGAGAGAATAAAGAGGAAATGGTAGAAAGTTGCAGTTCGTGCTGTCTGTTGTTTTGTATTCCTTCCAGCAAATATACTGTTATTACACCCTTAGTACCAGGAAATTTGTAGTAGAAAGTACAATCTTTCCTCAGCTGGTCAATAAGAATGGGATATTCTCTGGGACCTCCAGCACTGATTTATCCAAGCTTGCCATCCTTTTCAATACCCTTTGCAGATGTGTCCTGGCTGCCTTCCTCGAATCCAGCATTGTTTTATGTATGAGGAGCTAGGATGAGTCTCTGCCCCCCAGCACCATGAGGCACTCCTTGCATATTGCCCTGCTAGGTACCAAGTATTGGTTGGGTAAATTGCCAGGCAATGTTAATGAATTGTTCACCCCCTCTTCCAATCCATCTTATTCCTTGCATTCCAAGGATGGAAATACACATTATACAATGGCAAAAAATATTGGGCTCTGATTGGTCAGTCTGGGACTGGACCCATGATGTTATCCCAGTACAACATCACGGATCAAGTCCCAGCACACTTATGACCGCATAAAATGCAAAAACAAATAAGTCCACAGCTGTCTCTGTCACCCTTCAAGACTCCCTGCAAAAGTAGCATTTGCAACGTACAGCACTGTAACCCAGTACTTTCACATATTCCCCCAATGTTCTGTTTCTTCACTTTAACAAAAAAAAAAAGAAGCTGAGTGAAAGCCGTCTTTATGATTGGCTTTACAACAATTCCCGCTCCACAGCTGTTCCGCCCCAACGCAGCAAGTGCACCCCCCGCAGTAATTTCCTCGGCATAAAACAAACCCTACCGATTTTTTTTTTAAAGTCCTGCTTAGCTGCCAGCCTTTTCTGCTTTCATACTGTCACACATGCTCGCAATCAACTGCTCCTCTACCAGCGGCGTCACACTTCAAATCTCCCTTTCCTCAGACTCGGTGGTCACGCGCTTCAGTAAAGTCGCTCACTTTGGTTCGTGGTGGAAAAAACCAGCAGTGCTTTCTCTTTACTCTAGAACAGCCTCATAAGTACAGAGATGCCATATAAGTGTCAAAAATCCATCTTTTAACACCCTTTCTTAGCTACAAAGCTTTCTATCATTCAGCATCACACCTGCCCTGCCTGGCCACAGGTCGACAACGTAACAGAAAAAATAAAACTTCACACCCGCTCTACGAACCTACTTTTCAGCACTCTGACAATCGAACTCGCATTTGCATCCTGCACAGTTGGTTTCACTTACCTAACACATGATATCCTCTTGTCTCAAATCTTCACAGATAAAAAAAAAAAACACCAATACCGGACATCACACAATGGCGATGGGGGGGGGGCACGAAGAATAGCTTGTCAAAAGGACACCAATACATAGCAATAGTACCATCTTCTGGATACAATGAAAATTGTGCACTATTTTGTTAATTAATATACCTCCACATACAAAAAAATGAACTGAAAATGTAAAAAAAAAATTTTTTTCATTTATTTTTTCTGTTTTTACAAGTGAGCCATTGTATAATAGTAATAATGCACTCCAGGGTGTGTGTTGTGCTGGGATAACATAACTTCTGGGGTGATTAGTTGCACTCGGCCTTCGGCCTTGTGCCTAATCACCTCAGGCATAACGTTATCCCAGTACAACACACACCCTGTCGTGCATTATTGCTTAAGTATTCCAAATTCCCAGGCGTAGGCTCAATGCTGGTCAAGCCTCAATTAGGTATAGACTTGCAAATACATAGATACATAGTATTCGTCGGCAGATAAGGACCACCTGGCCCTTCTAGTCTGCCCATTTTTTTCACCCTTAACTTATGCTGCAGACTGTAGTTAATCTGCAACTTTCCTACTCTTCCCTTTTTTTAGGGTTCCCTTGTGTGTGTCCCATGCATTTTTGAATTCTTCCACCATTTTTGCCCCTACCACCCCTGCTTGGAAGCTGTTCCAAGCATCCACCACCCACTTCGTAAAGGAATATTTTGTCACATTATCCCTGATTCTTCCCTTCCCCAACTTCATCTCATGTCCCTTAGTTCTTGTCCATCTTCTTTTCTGAAAGATGCTACTCTCCTGTACCTTACTGATCCCTTTAAGGTATTTATACATGTAACCCCCAACTCCTGATGTCTAGGGGTATCCAAATGGTAAGCTTGGTGGAAGGGGTTTCTGTCCAGCCAGGAAAACACAGTCCAAAGAAAATAGATGCTCATTACCTGGTTCTTCTGTTGTTGCAAGATGGCTTTGTTAGTTGAGGAACAGTTTCATCTCTTCACTTCCATGGGCTATGTTCATTAACAGGCAAAATATGCACAGATTGTATCAAGTAACTTTAATGTCCACTCCAGAATCGAAAGTGCAAAACTAATTTAATATAATATGAGAAATCTGATAAGCCACTCCATGGTGCTCGAGGCTAACAAATACGGTGGGGGCAGTTCAGAGGTATGAACCTGACAATCACTTCTGCAACAGTTTTTTCTTCCAATAGATTGATTTATTGCTTTGCAGACATTCCCTTGAGCCGAGAAGGCTACATTCCTGACAGCAGCACTAGACAGTGAGCCGAAACAGGCCACACTTAGAAGTATCTACAACTCACCGCACGTTCATTTCATAACCCTTCACTTTACTCTGTCTTCACTACGCACTTACTTACTTTTCCTTTCTCTTAACCTCGGCAATACTCAAACTGAGGTAGCAATTGTGACAGCACAAGACCTTTCTACTGTCCCAATCCCATTTCTTATTCAGCCTTGTTACAAACATGGGGGGTTACTTTAAACACAAGGAAGCATTCTTATTACTGTGAGGTCTTAACTTTCAAAATGGTGTTCCTTTTAGCATGGACTGAACCACTGAAGACCTTCCGGACATCCAGTCACTGATGCCATGTGCCTGTTCTGAGCATCTCAGGGAAATATTTTGTCCCTGCTGATCCCGAAGACCTGAGGCACTTTCTGCTTATGCAGTGATTTCAGTTTCTGGAATGCCTTCAACCAAGGGACTGCTTGCTGTGGCACACAGAACACCCAGGTGGGCTGCCACCCCGGCAGGGTCCCAACTAACCACTCCCACATGGGACTTTTCCTGCCTCCATAGGTTGCACCCTCTGAGAGTCCAAACCCTGCTGCAGCCACCAGCCCAGAGAAAATGGGTAGGCTTCCACTACTACACCCTCAAAGATCCAGACTGCCAATGCTGAATGGTGCCCCAGGCCCCACCAGCCAGAGCAGGTCTGACCACAGTAACACATGCCGGCTCTTAGGCTGCACTTGTCCACAGGCGAGAATACTTAGAAAACAAGCCCTCCATCAATGATTACCTTACCAAGGTGCCAGAGATCACTTGGTGGGCCTCCAACTTCTTGCTTTCCGGGCTCTGGTTCCCAAATGGCCCCGAGAGGACCCAAGTGTGTATTCCACAGCTCCCTTTCACTTACTGCCTGAACCAGCTACACTGCCATATATGGGTCTTGAGGAAGAAGGCCAGGGGTGGCAAGCAGTCCACCCTGGCTCACAAGGGTTTTCATTAAACTTATGGGCTGAACTCTCTCTTCTCTCTTCTCTTCTCTTCTCTTCTCTTCTCTTCTCTTCTCTCTACCCCATGGGATATCCCTTTTTGGCACCAACAACCCTCATTTTATACCCCCTGGGATGAGGCCCCACATGCTGGCAGCAAGCAGGCCCACATTCCAAACCTAACGGCACCATTGCTGTCTCTCTGCCAAGCTACACAATTGAACTAGTAAGCTTCCAGAACGTGCTTACATACATCTCTATCATGTCCCCCCTCTCTTTTTGCATCTCTAGAGAATACATAGAGGTCTTTCAGCCTCTTCTCATATGATTTGTGGTGCAGCCCCTGTACCATTTTTGTAGCCCTTCTTTGGACTGCCTCCACTCTGTCTGTGTCATTCCTGAGATGTGGCCTCCAAAACTGGACATTGTACTCCAGAGGTCTCACTAATGATCTGCATAGTGGCATCACCACCTCATTTTTTCTGCTTGTGATGCTTCTCCCTATACACCCCAACATCCCACTGGCCCTTCTAACCACCTTCTCACACTGTCCAGCCACCTTTAGATCCTCAGATATAGTTATTCCTAGAACTGTCTCCTGTTCGGTGGCCAACAGTATCTCCCTCCCCCCACATTGAGTACTTCTCTCTCGGGTTCCCATGACCTAAGTGCATAATTTTGCACTTCTTTGCACTGAATATAAACTACCATACATTTGACTAATCCTCCAGCTTGCCCAGGTCTCTTCTCATTCTTTCCACTCCCTCTGATGTGTCTAACCTATTGCAGATCTTTGTGTTCTCTGCAAAGAGTCACACCTTCCCCTCCAGCCCCTCTGCAATGTCACTTATGAAGACATTAAAAGGGATTGGACCTAGCACCAATCCTTGAGGCACCTCACTGGTCACCTCCCTTTCTACAGACTGAACTCCATTCACTACCTCCCATTGTGTCCTACCGCTCAGCCAATTTCTAACCCAGTTAACAGCCCTGAATCTGACTCCAAGGCTGCTAAATTTGTTTATTAGCCTTTTATGTGGGATGGTATCGACATGGTATAACCTGTTCCCCTTATGAATGATCTCCTCTTGCTTCCATTGGGCAAAGTCCTTGTTACAGGACTATGTCATGTATCTTCTGTCCTCAAGATGGCATATAATCTATCCTTGGAGGTCCGGTAACATGATAGCCTGATCTTGGGGGCAGTCCCACCCTAGCCTCTGCTGCTGGATGCTTTCCTGGGAAATATCACCGCTGGCATGATGGTATTCTGTGAGTCACTGGCCACAATGTAAAGTCTTCAGTGTTGAGTATGGTTAAACAGACCCTCCTCCATCTCCTGACATTTAACATTGTAGCCATTGTGTATAACCTTTGTTTATTTTTTAATCTGTATATAGTTGCCTATATATTTAGTTGTTCATTGCCTATCATACTTGTGTGTATTTAATTGTCCTTGTCCAATCCCTGTTCTCCCTTCTCCAACCTGCAACAGGAAATGAGACCACGAGGATTCTGCTTGTTTACCTGGTATAATAAGTTTCAAATTATAATAGAAATAATCTGTCAGATATATACAAAATCACACATGCCCCCACAATGCAAAGCATCATGGGCTGCATATGCAAATCACCACAGAATGTTATGCTGGTCAAACTTTAAGCAGAATTGCATGGTGCCGAAAGGCCTCTCACACAGTTTGCAAAGGGTGCTAACAGAAGACATAGACACGTGTTTCGTCCTACCAGGACTCATCAGTATGCCTCATCTGTTTGACACCCCAGTGGAATGGACCAGCTACCCTTAAGGCAGTGTGCTTTGGTTATATTGTGGTGAACCCATTAAAATAAAAAACTATTTAAAAGACAAAGAACCTCCATGTTGTTTCAGCTTTCATTCAGATGCACATCTTGCTATGTCTTTTGGTGCCATTTTAACATCCAGTTGATGCAGCAACATTCTGGCCTCATTCACGGTGTGAAAAAGTTTTGGTCTGGAGGCAGTGTAAATTGTAAATTGCACTGGTGCTATGAGCAGAGATTTAATCCCTCCTAGTTCAAAGCCTGCTGGACTTCTAGCAGTTTTTGTTTGTCCATTGTGGCTGGTGTAAAATCATGATCAAAAGAAGCTCTTGTTGCTAAAGATTACCTCCTTCTCGTCCCAAGCCATCTGGAGAATCATTTGTTTGACCCTGTAGTCCAAGAATTTTGTCATGAATGATCTGGGTCATGCATTCGCATATTCTGGCTTTGAACCAAGTGCTCTATAAATGTGTTCAATGTCCAGTTTTAGTCTTTTGGAAAGCTCAGCACTTCCCAGTTATACAAAGAATCAAGAAATTTCACTGGGTCCCCTGATTCAATGCCTTCCAGTGTACTATAAACTCTAAGGCTGCTTCTGCCGGAGCACAGTTCATTGTCCAGCAACCATTGTGCAGTTTTCCACTCTTTCTTTATAAGTAGATTAGGACCATATTATGTTGGTTTGTCAAACCACGTTCAGCTGGCATGTGCTAACCAAGCCATACCTTCCTGGAATGAATACAACCTGGTCCCATCAGATTGTGAATCACTTTGTTGACCCTAGTGGTCAGGAGTTCAGTAAAGAATTTGCTGTCATCCTGTAGCTTCCACAGATGGCAGAATCTTTGTCAGGCTTGGGTATTAAGGTTATCTGGGCTGTTTATATGGCTTGTTTCAGAAAGCCTCTTTCACTTGCTTCTGTGAACAGGGCTATGAGGACAGATGTCTGCGTTTTGACATATTACATCATTGCACACTACAACCCATGGGATCCCTTGTTTCAAAAATTTCAGCCACCATTTATGACGCCCCACTCCTCTGGCCCCTGTTCACCTGCCATGGCACTCCAATGGCAACCTAGTACCATTGTCCATCGAGTATGACCCAAATTGATGCCCCGCCCTGGGGGTAAGCCTGGGAGGCAATACCAGTAGGCGATCCCTTCCGGCAACCTTGTACTGGTCTTGTGAGGGTTTGTGTCTGCATGGCTGTCTGTGCTGATATTAATTTTAAATCCTGATACTGAACCATATTCTGAGAGCACTTTTTACAGAACAGAGAATGTCTTTATGGAGTTTCTTAAATAGAGCATAGTGTCATCTGCATAGCTAGATATGTGTTTTTTCTCACCTCCGATATTATTCCTTATATCTCTGGGTGTGCTTGGACCATAGCAGCCAGGGCTCTATACTTAATGCAAATAAAATGGGGGAAAGGGGGCATCCTGGATGTGTGCCATGTCTAATGGTCACAGGGTGCGAAACAGTTCTGTTTACTTTAATTCGTGCCCGCGGTCAGCTATATAATTCTGCCAGCCAATGACAGAAGCAGTCCCCAAACCTGAACTGTTTTTGAAACCATGAATTGAAAATCCCAGTTCAGCCTATCAAATGCCTTTTTGGCGTTAATAGCTATAGCCAATTGTTGCCCTTTATATTTGTCCCCTTCATGTATGATATTTAAGCAGTGTCTAATGTTGTCCAACAAGTCTCTCTCTAGAACAAAGCCAAACTGGTCTGGATGAAAATTAGCTCCTGTATAATTTCACTGACCCTGTTTGCCAGTATTTTAGTTAAAACTTTAGTATCAGCATTCAGTAAAGAGATTGGTAAGAACCGCACCTATCCATAGGTTTATCTGGTGTGGGATTACTGTGAAGAACTCATGTTGCCCGAAGTTAGGGAATGCCCCTTCTTCTTTCACCATGTTAAACAAGTTAGTTAACAAGGGAGTTAAGGATTGCCAAAACTTTTTTGTAAAACTCACTATTATACCCGTCTGGGCCTGGGGGACTTCCCTGACTTCATGTCCAGGATTACATGGCTAACCTCTTCCTGTGCAATAGGTTCATCCAACATGTACTGACCTTCCTTTGTTAATTTTGGAAAGATAACCTCGTCCAGGAATTGGTTGACAGCCCTCAGGCCCTCCCCCTCCTCTCCCTGTGGATTACAAAGATCGTTATAGTAGTCCCTGAAATAGTTTGCAATGTCTTTGGACGTGAACCCCACCTAAGCCTCCCTCTTATGTGGGTGGACCTTTATCACATGTCTCTCCACTTGTCCATTGCATAGTCTAAATGCTAACAGCTGACCCGCTGAACTGCTACATTTGTAGTATTTTTGGTTCAGGTATCAGAGTTTACCTTCCATTGGAATATCTAACAATGCCTGGAGTTCTTTTCTGGTTGTTTTCATCTGTTCTTCTATACCCTGTTATTGCTTACCTTTGTGTCGTGTTTCCAATTCAGTTAATCTTTTTTCTAAAGGATCTTGCTTTTCCCTTTGTTACCTTTTGAGATGGGATAAATAAGATATACTTATCCCCCTCAAACACACTTTTAGCAAATCCCATACCCACTTTTCCCTAGATTCTGGTGTGGTCTGGTATAGCATCCTGGGTCAGTCTCTGGAAGTCCTCCCTGTTTAACAGGAAAGCGTTCCTCCTACAAAAAGTGGACCTCGACCAATCTTCTAGTGTCAAATGAAGAGAGACAGTCGAGAGGTCTGAGTTAATCATTGGATGGATTTGGCATTTAGTGAATCTGCAGAGATCTGCCCTGCTGCCCAGAAGCATATCCTGTCTGGAGTAGCAACTATGTACATTTGAATAATATGTACACTCCTTCACCACATGATACAGCTCCCTCCAGACATTGACCATGGCGGTTTCCAGCATTCCAGCCCATACCCTTCTGCTCATTTGTTTGTTCATTGCCTGATTACCCTATGCCCTCCATCAACCTTTGACTTCCTCCACTTGACCCAGCATCCTCCCTCTCTCCCTGAGTGGTGGCTGACTGAGAGCAAGCCCTAGGTTGCCACTACTGGATGCTTATCTGGTAAAGTGTCTGGTAGTGCCTCTAAAAACTCAGGGCTTCCTTTCAGTCAGCCACCAGTCGGGGGACAAGAAGGATGCTGGGTCAATAGGAGGAAGTCGGGGGTCAACGGAGGACATTACAAAGAGCCAGCCCAGAATTGGATGGGGGGAGTTCTCTCTTTCAGACTAGGGGCCAGAAACTGGGAATTTCAGGGATCCACAGTGGCGGGGGGGGGTGCTGCTGCTGCAGCTGTTAACTTGTGTGTTTGCCTGGACCACCGATTGCCAAAACTCACTTTGTTGGGGTGGGGGAGTAGTCGATAACATGATGTATGTGACAGTTGACCAGACACTGTCCAGTGTCATGTCTGTCCACCCAGTCCATGCCATGCTGCCATTACTTCTGGGCAACAGAGTGCCCGTGCCAAGACCAACCCCTGCCAGCAGCTAACGTAACTGATAAACTGAGCTTAAGGTAAGGGAATGGAGGATGGTGATTAGGGGAGAGTGATGGCAGAAGGTTTTTCTCCTGGCCCTCTATGGGCATTTTATGGCTTTGCACTCTCTTGTCCATGGAACACACATCTCTGTGTATCATATAATTCTTTAAACTGGTATTTCATTTGACATGAGATAGTGTTTACAGTACATTATTGAATGTTCATATGTTTCTTAAACATTCTGACCAATGTTCATTTTTTATAGGATTTTTATTAATTTTCAATAAATATACAGAACATATAGATATATATATATATATATATATATATATATATATATATATATCACAATTTGATTTGATAGAATTTTAAACATGACATCACTATTCCAAAATTCACAATACATTGGCTAAATCTATTAAGTTTTAACATAAATAACAACCTTTAAGTAGAATCTGAATAAATAATTACAACAATAAAAGCAACAGAACATAGATTCTCATAATCCAACAATACTAAAGATGATTTATCTTCAAATTATTTTCCCCTTGTTTTTAGTGAGAGAGCAGATAACGAAGAGGTTAAAGTGAAAGGAAGAAAATGTCATAAAGAAAAGTAAACAATGAGACTAGAGAGAAGATCATGGATAAAGTCATCTTTAATACTTTCATCTATTCCACTAGATCTTCTCTTCATTCAAAACTAATACTATCTAACTTTAATACTTCTCCTGGTCAAGAATATTGCCTGTGTTGTGCCGTAAGAGCTTGGAATTCTTTATCTGATTCAATTTTACATACTCAAGCCTGACTTGGTTGTCCAATCTGTTTTCAAAGAAATGTCGCTTAGCTAGTTCTATCTGCAAATGCCCTAACAGACTGACAGGATGTTAGTACTGTAAATACCATTATGTGTAAACTTCCAGTTCTGCCTGGCACCTATGCGGATGTGAAAGAAGTCGGCTCTTGCCCCGGGTAGATTAATCTATTTTAAGCTATAAAGACTTCGCCCAGCATCACATAAGAACACTAGTTACAGGCTGCTGAGAGGAATGCCTGCAAAGATGAAGCTGAAATACACCCTGATTTACTATATAAGAAAGAATGCAGCCTCAGAAGCTCCTCAGACAGCAGGGCCTGTATCAGAAGTCACTCTGCCTCCATAGCTTCGGGCCAAAATAGTAAAATGAGTGGAGATGAGGGAGACAGCAAGTTCATGATCATCTCCCAAAAACTTCTTTTTTTAGCTTAAATTATATGTTAATGTTGGTGAGGAACTCACACATGTAAGAAAAACTGATAGACTTGAGCTACAAATTACAAAACATTAAAAATAAAGGCTCATTATTATAAAGGATTAGACATGCATTGTGGGTGGTTAGTCCTAACAAATGTCATGCCTAAGATGTATGAAGTGGTACATGATTGCCTTTTCTCATGATGTACTGTAATTTTTAAAAACTGTTTTGTCTCATAATAAAGCTGAGGTTTTGAAAAATCCTTATGTATGGATGGATTGTTTGCTTGTTACATTATTATTGCACATCCTATAGTGCAATGTTTATGTACTTTATGAATATGTTTACAAGTCATCAGGTTCCACTTGAAAATGGGCATTTATGTCCTTGGGGACTTACCTGGTTAACAAATGTTAACTAAATAAAAAAAATACTTGGTGGTTGGGGGGGAGGTTATTACAATTACTATTCGGAGTCAGACACAGAATCGGAACTTCTGGTTCTGACTTCCAGTTCTGTTCCAATGCCTTAGTAGCAGAGCTCTAGATAAGATTTTTTTGAGATGAGTAACTGTACTCCTCATTTTGAAAGTGAGGTGAGTAAAACGAAATTCAGATGTGTACAAATGTCTCGCTAGAGTGGCCCAAAGAGTACATTTATTAAAAAAATTTATTTTTTTTTCTAGATAAGAATTTCAGGTGCCAACAATGCTCCAAATAATGTTGGCAGGTAGGAATTTACTCACCAGATAGTGGGCAGGATATTCAGAAGGGTTGCACGTGGTGCAACACAATTGTGCCATGCGCAATCCACTGATGCGCGCCGGCGCAATATTCAAAGGGGGAATGAGCCTGGTACAAATCCCTATGCACAGGAGTGCATCAGTAATGTATGCAGTGCAGGTAGGGGGGCCGTGCCCATGCATACGCCGCACATTCTGATATTCAGCCCAGGATGTGCTGCGCCCATGCATGTGCAACCCCTACCTGCGCCTGCCACAGGTGAGCCAGAAGAGGCGAGCACAGTTGGCCACCCACAGGTGAGCTGCCGTATCGCAAGGTGCAACACAGCAGCTGCCACCTGTGGGTGGTCACCTGAGCTCCGGCGGCACCTTCGTGGTGGCGCCCCCCATGCCCGATTGCGGGCATATGTAGAAATATCAATAGTCCTATATCTCTGGTGGCCCAGTGGACTGCTTGCAGCTTGATCACAGGCATATGTTGTAAACGTAATAGTCCTATATCCCTGGTGGTCCAGTGGACCGCTCGCAGCCGATCACGGGCATCAGTAATAACATACCAGTCCAGTCCCCGGTGGTCCAGTGGTACTCCCTCCCACCTGCCCACTGAGCTCCATCACCCACCTTCCCTGGTCAGCGGCGGGCGGTAGCTCCTCACTTCACCTGCCGCCCCGCCACCGACTGACTTCTGCACGGTAGCTCACTGTTCACCACCAGCCAATGCAGCCTGTGTTTATAGCCATTATTGTGTCCAGATATGTGAATGGATCCATTCACTTATCTGGATCAGGTAGTACGGCACGGGCTGCACGCCCATTGGCTCACGCCAGACCAATGGGCATATGGCCCTCACGATGGAGTCAGTCAGCAGGCGGTGGGCTGCAAGCAGGTGGGAGTTGCCGCCCGCCACTGACTGGGGAGCGGTGGTGGGGCTCAGTGGGTGAGTGGGAAGGAGGATACCGCTGGACCACCAGGGTTGGATTGATGTGTAATTATATATTACTGACGCCCGCGATCAGGCTGTGAGCGGTCCACTGGACCACCAGGGATATAGGACTATATATTTTACTACATATGCCCGGATCGAGTCGGAACGTGTTGCCGCCAGTAGCTGTCGGTCCCCGATGGCTGCAGCCTCAGCAGGTGCCAGCACAAGTCACTGGGATCGGCGACCTGCATGCAAATGGGGCCATGATGACATGCAAATGGCCCCATTTGCACCTTGCATACATTATGGCCCCATTTGCATGTGCACTTTTGAATATCGCGGTGGTTGCGCCTATCGCAACGGCACTTGCACTAGCGCATCCCCCTGCTCCACTCTGGCCACTTGCGCTGGCACAGTGCCACTGCGCCACATGCACTGCAGGTGGCCAAGGTGTGATATTCAATTATGCTGTGTCATGGTGCAGCTCTGTTGAATATCACCCTGTCCACGCCCCTGCGCGTCCAAGTTGTGCTGCGCCCAGGCTTGCGCTACAGCTTGTCACAGTCACAATATCCCGCCCAGTGAGTAAAACAAAAGTAGGATGCATACAAGTGATGTAAATCTGGCAAAAAACTGTTCCTTTTGAATCACCAGTTATGTTATGAAGCACTATTCTCTGGCATGAAGAGTATTTACAAATGTTGGGTGAGTATTGGTACTCATTAAAAAAATTTCTGAAGAGTATTTCCTAAAATGAGGTGAGTAAAATAGGCTAGTACACACCTTATCTGGAGTCCTGCTTAGTAGTATCAGAGCATAATCAGATTTGTAATCAGATGTTCTGATTATCTGACAACTTACTGATGGGGTGGAATCAGTAGACTCTGGGCATCCCTAGTGTGTGTTGGTAGTGAGGAAGGTGACAGACTGGTGCACGGTTGGACATTAAAACATCTGCATAGGAAGCCTAGGTGATGTCTTTTACCCAGAAGATGGGGATTAATAGCTTGCCTATCCTTAAATAAAGTTTGGTGTGGAGTGGAGAAGAATGTGTTTTCTCTATCCAGTAGGTTGGTCATGTGCTATATATCCCACCAAGTCCAGCTCAATGGACAGATGATTCAAAGCATGGTAGTTTAGGTATTTTGTGCCCTTAGGTGAGATGCTGTAATCTAGGAAATCCTCACCACATTCATGTACCCCCTAAAATGAGTGATGAGCTGCCAGCCTCTGTTAGAACTGGTCATGATCCATGACAAAGGAGTTAACTATGTCAGGTAAGGGGGCCCTTGACAATAATGTAACATCCCGTTTTGTCTCAGTAGTACTACTGTACTGAAAATCTACCTTCTTATAGCATAGGATGGCTGCCCCTCTGCTCTTTGAATTATAGGAGCAATGGAAATCTTGTGATACCCTTCCCAATTTAATTTTTTCTGCCTAATGGGGGTTAGGTGGGTTTCTTGAAGGAACATGACATCTGCCCCCCATGATTTAAGATGATCTAGGATTTTCCTTCTTTTAATTAGGGAGTGGATACCTTTGAGAGCAAAAGGTTGGTCATGAGGGGGTAAATGGACAAAGATCAGAGAGGTGCTGTCCATAATTGGCTCAGTATGTGAACTCTAAAATACTTACTGTACATAGGAACTGTAGTGCAATCCATAAGTATGCAAACAGCAAAAGAACAGACAGATTGTAGTGGAGTGTCCACTTAAACCTGAAAACAGATCAAATAAGATATCTGTGACTATAGTCAAGGCCCCTAGAATTCTGCGGCTGCAGAATTTTGTGCAGAACTTGCAATCTACCGCAGAACTTCTGCGGTGTCGCATAATTCACTCTTCTTGGTGATTTTTTATTAATATTTCTGTTTATCCATAGAATCTGGTTCCCGTCCCCTCTTTTTATATTCAAACCCCCTATATGCTCAGAATGTGATGTTATCATTGCTATAACATCATACATTAGCTAATGAAATGACTGCATTCTGCAACAGAAATGAACAGCCACTTATCTATCACATGGCACAGCACATCATGCATGGTGATATTTGCTCAACCTGCACTATAGCCTAATACAATTTTCAGTCTTAAATTATTGCACTAGGGCCAACTTAAACAAAACCTTGTCAATAGCACAGACCTGTTAAGTCCATACCTCACTTTGTACAAACCTATTTGTGCCTTTAAGGTATAGACACACTATCTGAAATGAATAACTGGTAATATGAATTTAACTGTCATTTTTAAGAAAAATAAAGTAATTATGCCCCGAAAAGTGGAATATAATAGTGTGTAGACCTGTTGAAAGAATATACCTGTTAAATAAATATTTGCCCTGTATGCATTTTTGCCAGGGTTATTGATTACATATTGTCATTGGTTGATAGAATCACCTAAAAGTTATGGAGTAATGTTGTGTGCAGGGACAACTGTTGGGCCAGAAGGCTAGCATGCTGTGTTTCCATGCCGGCAACTCAGGTTCAGAGATTACTGTAGCTCTGGGAGCTGGCTGGGCAGCACAAGGATTGGTGGAACACATCACTGCTCAGAGCCTGGGAAGGCATGGTGCAGTGTTCTGTCACATGGTGGACACATTGTGATGGGTTGGAGAGCTCTATCTCACGATTGGTTCACATGCATGTCATGGCCTGATAGTGTTACGCAGTGCGTCAGGGAAAGCAGGTTGATATGAAAAATGAGTTTTGCAATAACTCCTGTATTCCATTTCCAATGGGACCTGTATGAATGAGGATGCAAGTTCATGGAAATAAAAAAAAAATAACATACACACACACACACACACACACACACACACACACACACACACACACTCACACAGTATCTCTGTCTCTCTCACCACACACACACATATATTTGTATGTATGTTACAGATTGCATATAAATATATAAGTGATACACAGTGGAGACCTCATTAGTGGGATAGATAGCATGCATATAGAAATACCTTATTTATCACATAAGATCCTCTCCGCATATGTCATTTATGCAACAGGCTAGGACCTTAGGGAAAGAGACATTTGTTTTGCTTTCTTAAGTCTGTTATTTTTTGAACTAGTGTTACTGTGCTTTCCACCATCCTGATTGCTATAACCACTGCCATGAAAGTGAAGTCAGGATGACAAGCTGACACTGTGATGTAGTAGTTTGTTAGTGCCGCAGAACTTCCACAGAAATTACAAACCACCGCCTCAGAAGTTCTGCGGCAAATGGTAGTCTTGCCGCAGAACTTGGTCCCACTGTGCCACCGAAAAGTAGGGTCCCTGACTATAGTGGGCCCAATGGCACTGAGGGTTGAGGCGCCAGACTCCATACCTTACACCACACCGATGACCTGGGCTCAGGAGCAGGCTTGGGTTGCCGGGGTTGGCAGGGGAGGAGAGGATCGAGCATTTGGAGGACAGCTCTCCTCTCCTGGGGAGGGTGGGCTCATGACTCCTCAACAGCAGTGACTCCCAGTGGAGACTGGGAGTGCATCAGCTGGGGGGTCACACTCGCAGGGGGTGGAGGCATCAGTGAACGTCCATGAGAGGGGTGCAGGAGTGCACTCAGCTAGCATTGGACATCATTGCATGTCTGTGCCTCCAAGGACCATCATGAAGTCACGCACACAAAAGGAAACACCCCGACTCCTGAAGGTGACAACAGTATGCCAGCACTATGCCCACTGTCAGATCCCGCCTCCTCCGGTCCTGACATCCTCCGGCCCACACCAGACCACCGAAATAGATTAAAGGAGCACCCAAGGTAAGTGGTGGGTGGCTCCACCCTGGGGGGGCACAAGCCAGGGGGGTGTATGATGGCTCAGGGTGCCGGGTCGGGGTTCCGGGGGGACCTGGAGCCAGGGGGGTCTCAGGCTGGGCGGGACAAGCTGGGGATGCCTCAGGACCAGTGACCATAGGGAAAAAGATGTAAAAAAAAAAGATATCTGTGACTGAATTTTCAAAACCATAACTAAAACACTTCTGTGGTGACATGCAGCTTTGGGAGATGAACAGTCAATCCCTGTATCTCCATACTACAGTTCACATCACCTGGGTAGTTATAGTTAGGAACCATCCTATCGACAGTACACCAAGCTACCCCCTAAACATGTGGCAGTTAAACCAGCTGTGGATGTCCAACAACATACAAGAAGCATTTTTCCTTAAGTTAGGGTTCGTCTCCTTTAGTTGCACGGGATTATGACTACCTGGAGGTGGCCCTCCTCCACTACCTCCTATTTCAATGACCCTTACTGTTGTATCCTAGTTAGATCATTGACATGGGTGTTAGACCTACACTGCCATGGGGCGGTCAGTCTATGTTGCTTCAAGCATGGAATATGTCTGGGTGTTTTGTGAGTATGCTAGTCACAGGGGCAAGGAACCACCAGGAGCAGGTGTCATATTCCAGTGCCTGATTTATTGGGTGCTGTAGCCAGCACGGTTTTCAGTGACTATGGGTATCACCCCTACTGTCTTGATTTGTGTTATAGTTGCCTTGTAGACTGAAGGACAGTCCAGTAGGGAGGGCAAGGGGCAGCCTCTGCATCCCATGAGTTAGAAGTAGTGTTCTGGTAGTAGGTAGACCCTATCAACTGGCTGTTTCTGGTCAACCCCCTTAAGTCTCCCCTCAGGATGCCTCTGGAGCTGTTAACAAGTCTAGTGTGGGTAGATGTTGGGGGAATTGCAACATGCACTAAGAACTTACAGGCACTACCTCAAGCATCAAGGCTTGTTAATGAGGAGTGCTCTTCCCTGTTCCTCTCAATCTCTGCTGCCCCTCTCCTCTCTGACTGTCTCTAGTCACACCACACAAGACTTCCCTCAGGATGCTCCTGAAGTTGTTAACAAGCCTAGTGTGGGTAGATGCTGGGGGAATTGCAACATGCATGAAGAATCAACAGGAACTACCTTGGACTTCAAGACCCATCAATGCAGAACACTTCCCCGTTCCTCTCAATCCCTGCTGTCCCCCCACCCAGCCTGTGACAACTTGTAGTGTATATTTAGTGTGTGTATTTTTTTTTTCATTTTTATTATCATCTTGCCTAAGTAAAGTGTTTCTGCTGAGGGCTGAGATCTGAAGAAAGCTTAAAAGTATAGTCCTGGGTTCTCACAGAGGTTGGGTGTGAACAGCAACAGTTCTTTTGTTTTACTCAGACATCAAATTCTGGGCCCTTCTCTGCTAAAGTGTTTCAGTTTTTGGGAAACCTCAAAGGATTGTGTTCCTTTCATAACAAAAGACATGTTGTAAGCCTAAACAAGGATAGGCACATACAAGATGGTGTCCCACAGAGAGGACAGCCAGGAAAACTAATGAGGTCTAGTTCAAAATAACTAATCCAGTTTGGACCTGTTTTCCAAAGGGGTGGTGTCAATAAACCAAAGAAACTGTCAAACCTGTGATGTCAGAGAAGCCTGTCCAATGGTACGGTGTGGTGGGCCAGCCAGCTAGGGATTGTTCTGTCTATGTCTGGCCCTGAGAGATCAGTTATGTTTGGATTCTAAATGAGCCATATCAATGGTTTGAGTCTGCCATCATAACTCATTGGCCGGGATATTCAAAGGGATTGCACATGATGCAATCACGGCATGATATTCAAAAGGGGATGTTGCGCAGAGCAAATCCCGATGTGCTGGGGCACACCAGTAATGTATGCGGCGCAAGCGCAGGGGGCATGCCCATGTATATTTGGCACATCCCAATATTCAGCCCGGGATGTGCAGCGCATATGTAGGCACACACCTGCCTTGCACCGCACAGGGGAGCGCAAAGATGTGCACGAAAAAAAAAAGGAACAAGTTAGGGGGACACCCCACAGGCTAGCTACCGTGTTGCTGGGTGCAACACGGCAGCCACCACTGTGGGTGGCCACCCAACCTCCCGAGTCACAGGCCGGGCATCGGGCCCCCCCCACCACCCAATCGCGGGCTTAGTAAATGAAATAGAATCCCTGGTGGTCCAGTGGACCTGCTCCCCCAGCCCGATCGCGGGCTTAGTATATTGAAATGTATCCCTGGTGGTCCTGTGGACTGAATCCCAGCCCGAGCGTGGGCTTAGTATAATTAAATGTTTCCCTGGTGGTCCTGTGGACCAAAATCCCAGACCAATTGCTGGCTCCGTAAACAAAGGTACATCCTCTATGGTCCAGTGGTACCCCTCCCCACCGCCCACTCAGACCCCTACTCCACTCCCCCCAGTCAGCGGCAGGTGGCAGCTCCCCATCCATGAGCACCCAGCCACCCGCTGACTGACCAACCTATCTAAATCGGCGTACCCCATTGGTCTACTGTGTGGGCCAATGGGCGTGCAAACAGTACTATACTACTACAGTCCCGATATGCATTCACATATCGGGACTGTGTAGTACAGTACATCTTCATGCCCATTAGCTCATGCAGTGGACCAATGGGCGTACAGCCATACTGTACTCTGTCAGTCGGCGGGTGGCCAGGCAGCTTGCGGGTGGGGAGCTGCCGCCTTCCGCTGACTGGGTGGGAGCGGGGTGGCAGGTCTGAGTGGGTGGGTGGGGGGTACTGCTGGACCACCAGGGATATGCCTTCATTTACGGAGCCAGCGATCGGGCTGGGATTCAGTCCACTGGACCACCAGGAAAACATTTAATTACACTAAGCCCACGATCGGGCTGGGATTCGGTCCACTGGACCACCAGGGATACATTTCAATATACTAAGCCTGCGATAGGTCTGGGGGAGCAGGTCCACTGGACCACCAGGGATACATTTCAATATACTAAGCCTGTAATCAGGCTGGCGGAGCAGGTCCACTGGACCACCAGGGAATAGATTTATTTATTTAAGCCTGCAATCGGATGGGGAAGCAGGTCCACTGGACCACCAGGGCGTTTACATGTTTTACAAAGCCCGTGATCGGGCATCAGGGCGCGTTACCACCAAGGGGCAGGGGACGTCAGTCCCCAATGGCGGCAGCCTGGCAGGGCGCCAGGCGCAAGTCGCCAGGGATCAGTGTACCTGCATGTAAATGGGGCCATAATGACATGCAAATGACCCCATTTGCGCCTTGCATGCATAATGGCCCCATTTGCATACCCACCACTGAATATCACAGTTCCTGGACTTAGCGCAACTGCACTTGCGCTGGCGCATCCCCCTGCTCCTCTCTTGCCTCTTGCACTGGCGAAGTGCCACTGCACCATGTGCAATGCAGGTGGCCACAGTGCCATATTCAACGGTGCTGTGCCATGGCACAGCACCATTGAATATCGTCCAGGCCATGCCCTGGTGCATCCCAGTTGTGCTGTGCCCCTTCCTCGCACAGTCTGAATATCCGGCCCACTGAGTTTCCTGTTGGGGCAAGCTTGCTACACTACTTAGAATTTATGTACTGTAGCTGTGAGTTAGAGTCTTTTGTGTGCCCTCTATGTTTTTCCAATGTTTATTTTCATTTTTGTACAGTAGAAATACTGTATGCCCCATAGTCTTAGTGTGTACTATCCCATAACATATGTAAATATATTGGAGTATTAAGTATTATTTTTATATACTTCATGCTTTCTGTGACTGAGTCATTTCAGGTAATTACAATCAGGGTAAACTGACAAATATGTGATCTATTGTCAAAGAGGCAGGCTACAGTTGCCATGTCTAAGCAAAAGTGCTCTCAGCTGTAAGAGAATGGGTGGGTCATTTGCCCTTTGGTAAGGAGCACTGTACAGTGTGTGAACAGTGACCCCGGTGGGATTCTGGCCTAGAGATACCCCGAGTGAGGTTTCAGTAATGCAGAATACCAAAGTAACCCTTTCAGGCATCAGAAGGGTTGTGAAACTGGTAACAGCCATCCAGACTGAGTTCTGAGAGTGAATCAGTCTGTGACACATTACCTCTTTTGAGGAAGGAAAAACATGTCCATTATCTTCATGACAGTCACATCTGAGTAATGATAAAAAGGGCTGGTGCTCCAATGAGGCTTCATTAAATACCTCCATCCACTTGGATTTCCTCCTCCCTCCAGCCTATGAAGCTGCTGGACAATTTCTGAATGTGACATACAACACCATGAATGCACGTTGAACTCATCTCTGTACATTGTAATTTGCTTGATGTATTCTTGCCCATACCTGTGTCATTTAACTTGAATTCTGCTATTTTCCTGCATGTAACATATTACCACCATGTTTAAGCACCTGAATTCGATTATCTGTATTATCTGTATCTCCCCCACCACTTCCCCCCAGGATGCATCTGGAAATTAGCAGTTCTGTTCAGTATGCCTTTCCTGGTGAAACCTTTAAATAAATAAATAAATTCATCTGGGTCACCCACCTCTCTGTCTCCTCCTCCTCCTGATATATCTACCCAGGATTGGGGGGTGGGCATCTGGTACTGCACCCATCAGCAACACCTGATGATGGTGCAAGCATGGCTTAGTTGGTAGCACATCTGCCTCTGGGCCAGAAGGGCATGGGTTTTAATCCCATGCCAGGACTGGGCGCATGCCATAAATGCTGGCACCTGAGTGCAGTGCTGGGGGTGCTGTACTGTTGAAGTGTGCCGTCCCTTGGATGAGACTTTAAACCGAGGTCCCTTCTACCCATCTCTGGTGTTGTCCTGGTGGGTGTCCAGGTGGAAGTTAAAGAACCTAAGACAGTTTCTCAGGTGTCCTGGCCAACATTCCTCTTTCCAAAAAATGGGTCATGCAATTGTCCAAAGCTGTGTGTGTGGGTGTTGATGTGCGAATTGGCTGCACCTACTTGTTCACAGTCACTTCACTTCACTACCCGTATTTCCTTACTTGTAAAGTGCTTTGGGATACAGCATGTATTAAACATGCTATATAAACCCTTCTCCTCCTCCTCCTCTCCCCTCCATTTCTCTGATGGCCTATTATGACTGGGTGACCTTCTGGTCTGGGTGACACTAGCTGAGTCCTCAGGTAGATTCTGTGCTTGTGGTGGAGGCCCTTGTTTCTCAGCTGGTGCTCCTCTCTGTATATTGTGTCCAGTTTTCTGCATTCTCTGCCCATTGTCACAGGAGCTTAACCATGTGTTACAGACTTGGAATCGAGCCTCATGGAGTAAATCTGTCCTTGAGGTAAGGTACGTCTCAGTGCCTGTGGTATGGTTGGTGAGGGCTTGGAGCCAGTCTTTAACTTCCAAAACTGGTACCTTGAAAGAGATTTCCTTTAGTACTGTTTGCATCATATTCTTTATGCCATCAGTTTGCCATGGATGCTTGTGGCCATCCACCCGCCATGCTGCAGCATTCAGAATATCATCCATGGAGTCAAATGACACAGAATGGTCAGAAGGTACCCAGAGACTCCAGATTTCATCCCGAATATACTCAGAGACCCTCTTGCCATGTTATCTGTGCAAGAAAAAGTAAAGGTGGTTTAACTGTCAGATTGTGATAGATTTGGGATAGGGTGGGCAGAGCTTATGATTTAGGTTGCCATCTTGCTTGAGAGTGCCGCCTCTCATTTGTTTTTTTCCATTATTTTTCATATCGTCAGCGACAGGTTTATTACCCTCACGCTAAGCTTCATTAACTCAATTTCACCAGGGCAGTCATTTTGTATCAGGTTAAGCAATGGATGGCTCGGACTTCATACAGAGCAATTGGAAGTAAAGTAATGATTTTACATATAACTGTTTAAAATCCAAATCAAAGACCTTTTTTTGCCATTTTCACACCACTGAAAAGCTTGACAGCATAACAGCCTTACAGACAAGCTCACAGAATGCTGGCAGTAAGTACTCACATAGCTGATTCAGACAGCTGAGTTAAAGGCCGACCCTATTTAATGACTGCTCTCAAGCAGAAGACGCAGACAAAAAAACATATAATTGAATAAAGGTCACTGCTTTTAAATGATAATATATAATATTAATCAGACATGGTTACAAGCCTTCAGAGATGCTATAGTCATTCTGGAACATAACACACTTCTTCATCATCGCATAATCTTAATGTCAACCCCAACCTCCAGCAAGAGCATCTGATGACCTGTGAGTTTACAGCATATCAAGCAGACAGGTACCTACCAGGGCACCACAGTTATACTGGGTGCTCACTCACCACCTAGTCAGGTCCCATGAGGTGTAGGCTTCATGAGGATGATACACAGCAATCACATTCTTCTTTCTTCCTTCCCACTTCCCTATAATGGACAAGAGACCCCTATGTTTCTTAGCAGCTGGTGAAATTATGGCCTAGTTAACAACCATGGCAACATCAGGTGCATCTTCAGTTCTTGGCCAGGGCCAGGGCAAGGTGTACCATTCAGTTCAGATAATATTTAGCACCTGAATAGAGACCCAGAGTCCCAGTATATTTTTCCCAGTAAGGATTAAAAAAATAATGGCAGGTTCATGAAGTCCATGTAGTAATAATAGCTCAGCCTCTTAAAGGAGAACTGCACTGAACCTATAAGTCATTTTTCCTAATAGAAACAATTTTTTTAAGTACTGCTTAGAATGCTGTTATTGTTCCATCTGTACAGGCCTTTTAGTAACCTCAATGGGTGTTTCTGCTTCACAGTCTGGTGGTAAGCACCATTTTAGAACTGTGTGATGTAGTTTATGTCCCCCCAGTCACAGAGTTGTATAGTAGGACATGGATGCATTGTGCCAACAATAGAAGAGTGGAACAGGGACATAGCCTATGTCATAACATTCTAACATGGTTCTTACCAGCAGCACACAAATCAGAAACACCCCCTAAGATAACAAAAAAGCCTGAATAGATAGAGCAATAACAGAAGTTGAACCCGTATTTAAAAAATAGCTTAATGGGAAAAATTAGTCACAGAGTCAGTGCAGCTCTTCATTAAGACGATAGATAAATACACTTATCCCAACCCCAAAGTACACATGCCAGACTGCAGCCTGAAACCCAGGCAATCTTGTGGTTGTGACTCCTGATCCACATAGATTCTGGCTCTAAACACACTGCACTGAAACACATGTAGGGGCAGTCTCTGGAAATGGTTACCGGCACTTTGCTCCAAGCTGGGGATATAGCTCTTGCAGGGAAACTGGTGGGGCTCCATCTGATAAGAAAGTAAGCCTCTCTCCCCTGGTGCTCTGAGCTGACTTACTACTTCAGGCTCCAAAACCAGTCTGTGAACAAACTGTGTACCACACCCTTCCTGCAGGTCTCAAACAAAATGCCCCTCTCTCTCTGACAGCACAGGTCTGTGTTCTGTTACAAATATAGCTTGCAGTAGAGAATCTACAGTAACCCTTTAGGTGCCAAAATAGCCATGCACCACTTTTGGTGACCCCATGGCGATCCCAGGGAATACATCATATTCTCTGCTGCTGAGAATTCTGAGGATCATGCTGGTAGTGACAAAAAAGTGCAATCTCAATACCTGAGTGAGCATTAAGACCCAGATTGGAGTCACTTTGCAAGGGAGGAAGGGGATAGGCTTCGGCACTCATAGCAGCAAGTACTCAACTGGCTTCTGCTGGGGTAAAAATAGCCATTATGCCATCTGTTGGCACAGCAGTTGGGCTACTGTTTGGGATGCCAGCATCCTGAGTTCAGGAATGATCTTAGGTCATTAGAGAGCCAGAAAGTGGAGGAGGATGGAACATTCCAGGAGACACTTTCCTCCTCTGAGGAGGGAGGGCGGGTCACCTTTGTAACAATGCTGCCATCAGGGTGTCCATAGGCGATAGCACAGCAGTAGACAGAGTGTGAGGGGTGATGTCAGCCAGATTTTGGGCCAGAGCACCAGCGTGTATGCTGCTGCACTGCAGTCTTTGCACACTGATGTCCTGGAGGTCTGAATGTAACATGCAAAATTGCCCTAGCACCTGCAGTGACTGTCGCCAGTATATTCAAGTCCTACACCACTGCCTGAGATGCCAGCTGTTGATTCTATAGACTCTGGGGTAAAGCCCTCCACCCCATTGCCACTTGGGGGGTATAAGCTCTATGGAGGATAGCACTCAAAGTAAGGGACTCAAGAAACTCAACAAATGAGAATGTACGAGCACTCTGGGTAGGCAACAACAAACTGTAGAATGCGCTTTGTCTCTATCAGGCAGTTCTGAAAAGTCAAGGACTCCTTGATAAAGGTCCAAGCTTGAAATGTCAGAGCACTTTTCTGTGGGAGTACATGTGGGGTGTAGTTCTTACTTGAAGTTATTTATTTAATAAAGTTGTATCCAAGGAAGAACGTTGACTTCAGTTTTTACAGTGGAGGTGAGTATATGAGACCAGCTCCTTTAATTGTACACTGACTACAAATATGCTCTGGATCCATGCCTGTCTCTGGGTGCGGTCTCTGACATTGTATATGCAGCAGTTCTGACAAGTCACACATGGAGCACTCAGAAACATTACATATGCTTACTTCATATTTATTCCAGCATAGTTTATTTAAGTATATCATCACTATCAAAATCCTGAAGAGATGGTTTAAAGTGCAGTTTGAACAAAGTGACAGTTTATTTAAAATCACAAAACTGCCTTACCCCAAAACACAGACCACCAAGCATGTATCCCAGCACTTCACATTATAAGCTTCGTCAAGGGGCCTGGTGGTCAGGCTGGAACATTGCTTAAATTCCCCTCCGTAGTCACGTGACCCAAAATTATTTACATGCTACATTTACATCCTTAATTACTCAAAAATATAAAACATAAATTAAAATTGAATTAGCAAAGAATATGGTTATCTAGACTTTTTTGTCATGCCTAAAACATTCTTGTGTAAGTGCAGTAGTGATTTAAATTATACAGCAAATTTCAACCGAATAGGACAAATTAACATCTCATTACTTAACAAATTGTTTCAACTGTATCACACAAATGAGCAGGGGTCAACAATCCCCATCCAAAACAAAACAGGTGAGCACTCAAATTTATTTAAAAGTGCTTCATGCAGGGTTGAAAAGTCAAAGAAAGTCCTGCACTCCAAGTGCCATTGAAACCCAGAACAATATTTTCATTCAATCCCAAGGCTTTATTTTAAGGGTTTCAACTATAACAAAGCGTTTAGCTCCTACAGGCAGCAAACCCACAATCAAATTTCCTCCCCAGCACTTCGACCAATAGAATGGTTTTCCTCAGGGGGTGGAGAATGTATGATTATCCCTCCCTTAAATAGTCATTCAACTTTTAGTGCCCCTATAGTTTGGGTGCAGAATAACAACTTAATTTGGTTAACCACTATTAAGTGGCCCTGGAGGGATCTGGACCATGAAAACAAAATGTTTATTAAATTCATTATTTCATATAGTAATTTTTCTTCTTAACATTCTATTTTTAACATAGACTATGTAACAATACAACATAGATAATATTAATATGTAAAAAAAAGGAGAAAATAGAAAAAATATATATTTAACAAAAGAGCTAAATTCAATTGGAGGATTGTTATGTTTTCAGATAATACGGTAATTTTTTAATCAATTTACCATTAGTAACCACACAATATCCAAAACATTTATAGATTTCATTTCTAAATGGTTGTATCTTACTTAGAGTTGAAATGCAAATTGTCCAAACAATGGAACCAATCCAGGCAGTGATCACTCCCTTATTATTTTCAATAGCTTTCTTGTAGGGGGATCCATCATCCAAGGGTTAACCATTTCTGAATCTGAGAAAATAAAAATGATGTATTATGGTTACTGTTACAGAGGAAAATTTTATTCCCTTCACAATAAACTTTCAACTATTCTTATCACCATTATTGTTACCAATTACTTCATTAGAAATGGTTTTAGATTCCATTCAATATTGAGACCTTTAGGTTGTAAACTGTTTAAGGTAAAAATCCAATAGCTTTCTCGCTGCAGAAGTTTAATCAGTCTGTTTCCCCCTCTTGGATGTCTCACTACTTGTTCTAGAGCCATGAATTTTGTGCCCTCCACTCTGCTCCCATGCTTTTCCAGATAATGTCTGGCTAGTGGTTTAAGTACAAGTCCTGCCCTAATATTGTGTATGTGTTCCTGTATACATTGTTTTACAGGACGTATAGTTCTTCCAACATGTAGTAGCTTACATGGACACCAAATATAATGGACCACATACTTACTGTTACAATTTAGGAAGGTACGGATATCCACTTTAGCTTCGCACCCTTCTAATTCAAGTACCTTTCCTTGATTACAATAGGTACAGACATTACATTTACCACATCTGTACATTCCAGTTGGTGCTGGTAGGAGCCACATTCTATTTTCATGTGTTGGAGACACATATCTGCTTTTAACCAATTTGTCCTTCAGATTCTCAGCTTTAGAAAAAGATATTCTGGGGGTATCACCCAATTCTGTTTGTAGACTTGGATCATTCAATAGCAGAGGCCAATATTTTCTTACTATAGCACCTACTTGTCCAGCTTGATTAGTTAACTGTGCTAGTGACTGTGAGCTTGTGCCTGCGTTACTATTAAGCTCCAATAGTTGTGGCAAGCCCTATTAAACACTTCTAAACTTCCAATGCTGGTTAAGGTTTAAAAACTGCATTTTTCAAGAAGTACTCACTCTTTATGTGGAGGCATGTCACAAGAAGCAGTTTACAATTCCAGCACTACAGGAACGGATTCTGATACTGAAATAGAACTTGGAAGTATTGGTGTTTTGGAAGACCCTGAGACCAGAAAATGGAGAGCTAAAAACAAATTAGGAGGAATTGAAAGTGATGTCTCCTCAAGCTCAAAAAAATCGTGTGAGCTATCAGATAAGCAGAATATTAGAAAACTCTTTAATGCATTAGAAAAGCAAAGCATTATTGAACTGAATATTACTTATAACAGTATCACCCTTGAGACCTACTTAGAGAAAGCTCAAGTTCCAAGGGGTCTTCGTATCAATAAAATACCATCTTATGGTTTGGATAATTTTAAACAGTGTGCAGAATGGGAGAAAGCAGTAGTTCTGTGCTCACGTACATTTATTGAACTTATTATTGCTGAGGATAATGAAAAATATGAGACTGTTAGACATGAAATCGAAACTGTTCAGCAGGAACTTAATAAATTAAATCAATATCCTGAGTTCAAGCCACTTGCTGAGAAATTAAAAATTAAACTTGACAAGCATGAACAAGAACTGATTAAGAAGAAACAAACTAAATTAGATAGGGATGCAGGTGATTATCTATGTGGACACATTCTATTCTGGCCTCGGAATGCTCGTTCGTATAGCAGAGGGTGCTCCAGAATTAGGAAACGAGTAACAATTGAAGAAACAGCTGCGGAGAATATAAGCGCATCGAGGGCTGAAACGAGTGATTTGGTGGAAGTCTCTGAAACTACTGCAACACCACAAGCAGCTACAACTATGAAGGGAAGAAATAAACACAATAAGAAGGGTTCAAAAAACGGAGGACAAGGAAGGGCAGAAAAAGAAGGTCATCATCGAGAATTGAGGAGCAACATGAAGAAACATTAACTGTGGTTAATTTATCTAAGGTAACTTTAAATACAAACCAAATACATTTATTACAGAAAGGTCTTAATTTTGCACCCTCCAGAGACTCAGATTGTTTTAGGACACAAGTGGACTTATTTAAACTTTTTCAAAAAATTAGATTAAGAGAATTTCATGCAAAACAGGGAATTACCAGAATGGGTTTAGATGTGGAAACTTCAGAAGGTGATTTGGGGGGAGGGGCAGTGTTGATAATAGCAAGCTAAAATTGCTTTCAGAATTAAGTGAATTATCAACAGATGTTAGTGCTGAATTTGAGGTAGAATATGAGAATGAGTTATTAGAAAGAGATTTACAGACATTAGAAAGTTTATTGTTAGATAATGTGGGAGTTAACAGTGATGAACAGAATGTGGTTATGGAACAGGACCTTTTTTTCTGAAAGAAAAAGGTTGTTTAAACCCCCATCTGTGTTTTGTCCATACACCACTAATAATACAATTAAAAGCTTTGAGACAGTTGTTTTAAGAGAAGTGGATAATATATTACAAAATAAAACTAGTTATAAAAATAACTTAACAGCCGCTGAGAAAAAAGAGTTAAAAACATTAATTGATAGTGATGTAGTGATAAAACAGGCAGACAAAGGGGGAAACATAGTAATGGCTTCTGTAAACTATGTTGATTGTGACTTAAAATTATTGAGTGACCAGACAACATATAAAAAACTAGTTTCTAATCCAAAAGATGTTTTCAAAAAATAACTTTTACATCTTCTAGAATGGGGACAAGCCTCTGGCTTTATTACCAAAGATGAACTAAAACATATTTTTTGTGACACTCCAACTGTACCCACGTTTTATATTCTACCTAAGATTCATAAAAACTTGCAGAATCCAGCTGGACGACCTATAGTCTCGGGATTGGATCTCTCACACACAATGTGAATAAATTTATTGATTTTTTTCTTAAAAAATGTTTACTAGATGTGAGATCATACCTACAAGATACAATGAATATTTTGGAGAAAATACAAGATTTTATTTGGAACCCGGATAATATTTTTCTTTGCATTGATGTTGAATCATTATATACCAGCATTAAACATAATGATGGTATAAAAGCATGTTCAGAGTTCCTAAACAAAAATTCAAACTCTGCTGAATTCCCATCAGACTTTATTTTGGAATCTTTAAATTTTGTTTTAACACACAATTATTTCGAGTTTGATAAGTCTTATTACTTACAGCTAGAAGGAACAGCAATGAGAGCAGCTATGGCTCCCAGTTATGCTAATTTGTTTCTTGGGAATTGGGAGCAAACAAAAATCTTTTCGGAGACAGAAAATCCTTTTTTAAACAATATCAAACAATGGAATCGTTTTATTGATGACATATTTTGTATCTGGCAAGGGACTGAAGAAGAACTGGAAATGTTTATGAAATGGTTAAATGAGCAAAATTACATTAATTTAAAGTTTACTTACAGTTACAGTAAGGAAGAAATACATTTTTTGGACCTGACTTTGTTTGTGGCGAACAATAGGATTCATTCTAAAACATTTAGGAAAGCAACATCAACTAATAGTTTTCTGAGAACAGATAGTGCTCACCCTAAATCTTTGATAAATTCAATACCATGCAGTCAATTTCTAAGGTTAAGGAGAAATTGTTCAAAAGATGAAGATTTTGAGATGCAGACCTTAGAAATGGTACAGAGATTTATTGCCAGAGGTTATTCTATGGATATTTTGACTAGAGCCATGGAGAAAGTTAAAAAAGAGGACAGGAAGAACTTATTGAACCCGAAAAAGAAAAAACAAATAGATGAAACAAAAGTTAAAACACCAGTCACATTTGTAACACAGTTTACTAATCAAGCTGGACAAGTAGGTGCTATAGTAAGAAAATATTGGCCTCTGCTATTGAATGATCCAATTCTAAAAACAGAATTGGGTGACACCACCAGAATATCTTTTTCTAAAGCTGAGAATCTGAAGGACAAATTGGTTAAAAGCAGATATGTGTCTCCAACACATGAAAATAGAATGTGGCTCCTACCAGCACCAACTGGAATGTACAGATGTGGTAAATGTAATGTTTGTACCTATTGTAATCAAGGAAAGGTACTTGAATTAGAAGGGTACGAAGCTAAAGAGGATATCCGTACCTTCCTAAATTGTAACAGTAACTATGCGGCCTATTGTGTTTGGTGCCCATGTAAGCTACTATATGTTGGAAGAACTATACATCCTGTAAGACAACGTATACAGGAACACATACACAATATTAGGGCAGGACTTGTACTTAAACCACTAGCCAGACATTATCTGGAAAAGCATGGGAGGGCACAAAATTCATGGCTCTAGAACAAGTAATGAGACATCCAAGAGGGGGAAACAGACTGATTAAACTTCTGCAGTGAGAAAGCTATTGGATTTTTACCTGAAACAGTTTACAACCTAAAGGTCTCAATACTGAATGGGATCTAAAACAATTTCTAATGAAGAAATTGGTAAAAATAATGGTGATAAGAATAGCTGTAAGTTTATTGTAAAGGGAATAAATTTTCCTCTGTAACAGCAACCATAATACATCATTTTTATTTTCTCAGATTCAGAAATGGTTTACCCTTGAATGGTGGATCCCCCTACAAGAAAACTATGGAAAATAATAAGGGAGTGATCACTGCCTGGATTGGTTCCATTGTTTGGACAATTTGCATTTCAACTCTAAGTAAGATACAACCATTTAGAAATGAAATCTATAAATGTTTTGGATATTGTGTGGTTACTAATGGTAAATTGATTCAAAATTACTGTATTATCTGAAAACATAACAATCCTCCAACTGAATTTAGCTCTTTTGTTAAATAAATATTTTTTTCTATTTTCTCCTTTTTTTACATATTAATATTATCTATGTTGTATTGTTACATAGTCTATGTTAAAAATAGAATGTTAAGAAGAAAAATTACTATATGAAATAATGAATTTAGTAAAAATTTTGTTTTCATGGTCCAGATCCCTCCAGGGCCACTTAATAGTGGTTAACCAAATTAAGTTGTTATTCTGCTCCCAAACTATAGGGGCACTAAAAGTGGAATGATTATTTAAGGGAGGGATAATCATACATCTTCCACCCCCTGAAGAAGACCATTCTATTGGTCGAAGCACTGGGGAGGAAATTTGATTGTGGGTTTGCCGCCTGTAGGAGCTATACACTTTGTTATAGTTGAAACCTTTAAAGTAAAGCCTTGGATTGAATGAAAATAGTGTTCTAGGTTTCAATGGCACTTGGAGTGCAGGACTTTCTTTGGCTTTTTGGTTTTGTATGGAGCAGGGATTAGCAAACCCTTTAGCCCTGCACCCAGCTCTTTTCTTGCTAAACACACAGTGTCTTGGAGTTTGCTTTTCATGCAGGGTTGGCCCAGTGGCATTGAGGGTTGAGGCACTGGATGCCACACCTCACACTACGCCAGCGATCTGAGTTCGGAAGTTAACTCAGTTGCCATGGGTTGGCTTGGGGGGAGGGCTAAGAGCTGGATTGAGCTGTCAAAAGGCAGCAGCTCTGCTCTCCCAGGGAGGAATCTGGAGCCTCTTGAGCTGTTGGCTGCCACCATGTAGATGCTTGGTGATAACGTCAAGCCCAATGGGAGACTCGGCATTAGTCCAGGGGGGTAAAGGTGCCATCACCAGAGCCACAGGGTGCATGCTCGCCTCCTTGGGCAAGTACCACCATATTCTGGGGTCCCAGGTTAGGAGGTAGAAATGAAGTAAAAATACCAGTGTCTCCCCATGTTGCATAAACACTCTTATTGTGTAGGGTAAATAATAATAATACTAATAATACAGATTCATATGTCTTCAGAGTCTGCCAAGAAACATTCGTAAACAAGCAAGAGTACTAATAAATGTTTATTATACTACTTACCCCAAGCATGTGACAAAGAAAATCACAGGGAGATGGGTTTCTCACCACTCTCCTGAAGAATGTACTGTACATAATCTCCAGAATTGTAGGATCTCAGGTTCTCCAAGATCTCGTTCTCCCTCTCTCTCTCTCTCTCTCTCTCTCTCTCTCTCTCTCTCCTGGAACTACAGCAGGTTGCAGAAGGTTATATACTACAGATAACAGCATAGCAACAGAGATTATATAATCGTTATGGATATGAGAAACAATATGCATTGGGTAATGGCTTAGGAGACAGAATTACTAAGGAGCATCATATGAGACAAATAATATGCTTCTGTTTGCATTATAGCTTGGACAAAAGAAATGCTGACTGGGCTCTATTATTTATTTTTTTATTTTAGTCTTTGGTAACCGGGTAAGGGCCACTTTGCATAAGTTCCTGTTTTCAGGGGGGACCTGGGAGCGCTGGGTGGTTAAGTGACTTGCTCAGAGTCACACAGTATATAAGTGGAGGCTGTGTACATGTGGCATTTCTTGCTTATGTATAATAGAAGTTACAACAAATGATTTCTCCCTCTGTCAGCTAGCTTGCTTAGACAAAGAGAAGTGCTAACAGGGCTCTAATACATGTGGCATATCTGCCTGAGTGTAAAACACACACTAAATATAAATATATGAGAATATAAGTATACAATAATCACTGATGATCCCTCAGAGTCATCTTATCAGTGATTAAGTGGATGATATATGGAATATATGAAAAAGACAAACATACTGCATTATAGTGAGGTATAATACTATTATACTATTATACCATACCTGTGGCTCTGAGTACCACTAACCTGGTTCTGTCTGCTCCTAAACTTCTTATTTCTCCCTCTCTTCCCTCTCAGGCTCTCCAATCCTTATTCCTTGCCCTTGACAGTGCCTCTGAGTTCCTTTTTCTTTTCTGTACATAAATGTTACTGTTTAAGCTGTGGTTTTGTTAAACAGCTTGCTGATTGTTTGTAACACTGTCTTCTATGTTTTTGTACTTAATGATGTGGAACCTCTGTAAAAGAGCCTTGGCTTAAAGGTATTAATTCCTAGAACAATAAACTTCAACTTCAATAGTCAAGCATGATCTAATCTTATGAAGGATGTAAACATTGGCAAATATGAGCAGCAAATCACATTCCCTGACACTCATGCTTATATGATGGATGCCCAAATCTATATATTAGTGCAAAAAAGCAGTATCACAGTATGACAGACCAGGAATACAGTGTGAGGTGTGTGTGTGAGGTGTATGTGGGACGATAGGGGCATGACCCAGATGCAACAGTCCCCTCTTTGTTGCCCTAATTGCAAAAGTGGCAACACAACAAAAAGACGACAGGCACTATTCGTCTGCAGGTCTGAGACATGAGCCTGATAGAGGAATTTTATCTGGTCACATTGGTGTTTCAGGGTTTTTTCTTAAACAACAAAATGTAATTACGAGGGAAAATGTTGGTAAACCTTGTATTACTATAAACATTTGGAATAAAACTTCACAATGAGGTTTTCCAATATTTATTTATTTATTTAAAAGTTTAACCAGGAAGGCATACTGAGCAGTGCAACACTCGATTCCAGATGTGTCCTGGGGTGGGGGATTGGCGAACAGAAATGCAAATACAATTACTGATGTAAGAAGAGAATCACATTGTCGAGAGATACACAGCATACAAAATACACCTGCCTCTTGGCAGGGGAAACAATTTAAGTACAATGAAAGAGTTAAATATATCACTGAGGCTAAGTGCAGCAGCATAGAGGATTGTTAACTGTAAACCAACATGCATTCAAGCATTAATCAATGGCTGGTAGCAAAAAGCATTTGACTGCCATATGGGACTAGGTGCACAAGCAGGCGGTGATGAAATGTTGCTTGAGGAGAAGGTCGAGCTGCTGAGTGGAGGTGGAGGTGGAGTGTCTAATCTCCGCTAGGAGGGAGTTCCATACGTTAGTATCAAGATGATCAGTAAATACTGATATATGTATCAGGTGTTTATCTGTCCTAATGGGAAGAAACTGAAGAGACAAACTTAAGTAGCCTGTATGGATATTAAAAATAAGTAAAAATTGAGATAGAGCATCAAGATAATTAGGACTAGACTTAATTGTATCTGGTTCTGGGATGGGAACAGGTGTGTTACCGTATAACCTATTACCTGTTTAGGGAGTAAAAACACTAAAACTACTAAAAACTAAAACAAAGCTAATGCAGAGCAGCCAACGGCACACCCAGCCCGGTGGCCATCTTCTCTAGGATACATTGAATAAGTATACAATAATCACTGATGATCCCTCAGAGTCATCTTATCAATGATTAGGTAGATTATATATGGAATATATGTAAAAGAAAAACATAATGCATTACAATGAGGTACAATAGTCATGCATGATCTAATTCTATGAAGGATGTAAACACTGGCATATATGAGCAGCAAAGCACATTCCTGGCACTCATGCTTATATAATGGATGCCTAAATCTATATATTAGTGCAAAATAGCAGTATCACAGTATAACAGACCAGGAATACAGTGTGAGATGCATGTGAGGTGTATGTGGGATGATAGGGGCATAACCCAGGTACAACACCCGTTGCCAAAGTAAGGCGGGCAGCGGCAATGGGGGGGCTAAAAGCTATATGGAAAAATAAAAATGCTTCATGCAGTGCAAAAGTACATATCAAATGCTCTGACCTGCATAGAAGAGCCCTGGAGCCTTATAGCATAAACTTCTTCTTCAGGGGGTGTAACCATGTCCGGGATTGCGTCTGCTTTTAAGACCCGGAGTTGTGACGTGCGTTTATACATTAAGGAAATTACTACAACCCTTGATTGACAATTAAATTGCCCACAACCTGCTGTCAAGCAGGTACTGATGTAAGAGGGTTCTAAACTATAAAAGTTATTTATTTTATTTATTCAATCTCGGATTACAATACCTTTGAGAGCAAGGCACTCATTTACAAAAGTTCCACGTCAGTGGGGAGGAGTGAACAAACATACAGTGGTGGTAATACAAAGACTAGGTTTAAAAAATAGTAATGTACATACTTTAATTATCTAGAATTAATAACTTTAGTAGTGGAGAAGAAAGGAGCAGGTGGGTAATAAGAGAGAAGAAGAAGATGAAGAAGAAGAGTGGTAAGCAGCCAGAAGGCCTTAACAGTAGGAGTAGAAAGAGTGGCGGGTGCAGGTAGTAGGTAGGTAGGAGGGGAGGTGGTGGGGTGGGAGAGTGGGGAGGAGAGTAGGAGGATATAGCAAGGGTTGGAAAGGTAAAGCTTTGGGGTGGAAAAGAGGGAACTGGAGTGTGCACAGGTGGTAGCATCAATTAGGTGAAGCAGTTGCAGTGACTATTTGTCGTAAGATGCTGACAGAGCCTGTGCTTGAAAGGACCTAATCTTGGTATGGATATGATTTCATTGGGAAGTGCATTGAACCTGAGTGGGGCGCTGTAAGCAAATGATCACTGCTCTTGAGATGTCTTGCACCTAGGAATCTTCAGAAATTGATGGGCTGAGCTTCGAGTGTGCTGGGAGCTGGTGTGAGGGGTTAAGGAGGTTTGCATTTCCAGGGGGCAAAAGGCTGAAAAGTGCTTTTTTAGCTAACAGGTATGTTTGGTACTGTATCTTTCCGCTTAGTTGAAGCCACCCAGATTGAGCATATAGGTCGCATGTGTGGGTTAGGCATGCGGCACCAGTGAAGTGTCTGCACACCTTATTTAATGCAATGGATATTCTGTGGAGTGAAGAAGTAGTATTGGCACTGCAGATAACCAAGTCATAGTCAACAGTAGGTAAGAAAGAGCTGATAATTGCAGTTTTGAGGGCTTTGGGTGTCAAGCAGTATTTATGTCGGTAGAGCAAAATGACAAAATGACCAAAAAGCAATAGAACTTAAATATGACATACACAAGATGCTGACCGTCTCCCAGCTATAAATAATAGGCATAATGATGAAGACAGATTAAAACAGTTTTATTTAGCATTTTTTACTTATTTAATATCCCAAAGTTTATCTTTTTGTCAAAAAAGGGGGTGGGGCTAGAGTGATTCACAAAAAAAGAGAAAGTTTTTATTGCAAGCAATAACAATGTAACAGTTTATCAACATATACCAAATCACAATATCTCATTACTATTTCTCTAGTCTTTTTTTCTCCGGTTGTTACACAATTTAGGAGCCAACCTGTGAATTTCCCATGAAGTTGGTAGATTTTACCAGAAAATGTATATGTACATTGTAAATGGCTAATATACTGAACTAGCTATATGATAAATCTTAAGACTCACATGAAAATAACAGTTAGCTGGAGTCTCTGTAATATAAATAAAGTAATACAGTTCTGAATATATACCTACACCGTAAATGCAAAAAACTTCAAAAATAGTACCTGTCATTTATTAACATAATTACAATAAAAATTCCCACATAGGATGCAAAGTCCACTTATGATTTTGAAAGCAGTGGATATTTGCATATAAATTTGATCCCTTCTTTTTCTTTATAATCGCTGCTTCATGGAGACCATAGATGTATCATCCTCTTGCATGACAACTGGGCAAAATAGCAATCCAGACTGCTACATGCACCTCAAGAGGGATAGATAGTGCAAGAACAATATTACTGTAGTTAAAACAGATTATTCTACCTCTATACTGACCACGAACCTAGAATGGACACATGATGTCAAATCTTCACTATGTGCTTCCCATTTATCTAGTCACACTAGTTCTTAATTCAAGTCTGTATGGCTACAGTTCTACAGGAAATAAAACATACAAGTAGCTTTCCTGTTAGATACATTTCCTAGAGATATGGCTTATAGTCAGAAACATCACTATGTCCCTTTGGTTTCAGGCTGCCCAATTTCCAAATACAAAAAGACTCCCTCTGCAGCAATCATTGCAGGTGGACTCCACCCCTAGGGTTCAATTTAACATGCTTTATGCCCATAAACTTCAGGTTCCTTTGGATTTCCCTCATGGCAGGTTTAAAAGTGTGATCTGTTTTGGAGTTTCATCCATTTTACTCACAGTATCTGTGATGGGCCCTGTGGCAAGGCATGCCAAGGCCATACACATGGCACTGCCACCATCTTTGGTAAACCTTTCCAGTCTGGAAAACTGCAGTTCAGGGGACAGTGGTGGAGGCACTCCAATCGATCAAGCCACAAGGGTTTTGGCTCTTAGTGGGCTCGATAAGGAAATATCACATGGGGAGTCAAAAGTAACTAGCCCAAGTTTAATGGAATAACACAGCTTTATTAACAACTGACCACCTGCAAGAAGGGTTTGTGCAAATGTTAACTTTAAACATTGCTCTTTTAGGTGCTCTCCTAGGCAGGCCAGAGCTACCCCTTCCCACCTGGGGCCAGGTTTCAAACAGATTCAAATGGGAGCTCCCTTAACTCAGTCCCTGGGTACTGCAGGTGTAGAAATCACTGCAGGACAGTAGATGTTGGTGCAGGTTGGCTGGTGTTGGTGCACTTTAAACAGAGCAGCATGCTAAATTACCCAAACCCATAGGCCACGCAGTTGCAAAACACGGTGAAACAGCAGACACCGTCTCTTGAAACAATGATGCACTGCAGCATACTCATGGTTCCTGGAGCCAGGAGGCTCTTCCGGATGCAGCAGGCAATGGATCTCTACTCTCCCAGGGTGTACACAATGCATTTCAAATCTCACAGGTTTATTTCACCAATGTTTACAAGGAGCTCTTTGTATGGCTCTGCCCCAGTGCTTCAGCTATCCCCACCTTCCATAGGGGGCACCAGAGAGCTTACAACTCAGCCATTTTAAATTGTCAATTTCTAATGACATCCCAAAATGACATAGTGTAACCTATTGACCTCCTTCTTTCATTATTTCATTGTTAGTGGTAACATCTCAAATAAAAAAATGTATATTTAGATTTGATTTACAACTGTTTTACAACTAATTTGAAAGGATACTAATATTTTTTGTTTATTTATTGAGATATCGGAATTACAAACCTTTGAGTCAGAGACTCCTTTGCAAAGGTTCCACATCATGGAAGTACAAAACAAGAGAAACAGACAATACAATGAAAAGAATTACAAATGAGTGCGGAGGGTAAAACAACCCAGAGTCAAGCATGGTACAAAGGCAACGAGCAATACATTGAAAGGTATTTTATCTGAATGCGGAGGGTAAAACAACCCAGAGTCAAGCATGGTACAATGGTGACAAGCAATACATTGAAAGGTATTTCATCTGAATGTGGAGGGTAAAACAACCCGGAGTCAAACATGGTACAAAGGTTTCAAGCAAATTACACTATTGCTTACATTCAAATTTCAAGGATGATACAAGATTTGCTAAGCCAATAAAACAGATACTTAGGCTAAAGGCACACTACATCAGAAGAATCAATCAGGGTAGAGGGAGAGGAGAGGGTAGGGAAGGGGGCAGATGGCGCAGATGTTTGGCTTGGCACACCAGTGAAAGAGGGACAACTATGCAAGTGGACAGCTCAGGGGCAGTCACAGGTACTGGCGGTGAGCAGTTGCTCTCTGAGTTTGAGTTTGAAATGACCAAGGTTCTGGACAGATGAGGTATCAGAGGGCAGATCATTTAGCCAGAGTGGAGCCCTATAGTGGAAGGTACGTTGCCCCAAGGATGTTCTGCAGAAGGACATAAGCAGTGTGGCTTTGGCTGAGCCTCTAGTATTCCTTGTGGATGGTGCATGTTGAAAGAGATTAAGGAGCTCAGTGGGGGATTGGCCATTGACAATCTTCCTGTCAAGAAGACAGGTGTGGTATTTCAGCTGGTCCTCAAAGTTGAGCCAGTTGCAGAGCCACTAAAGGTTGCAGGTGTGAGTCATCCTATCACACCCTGTGACAAGATGATAGGCCCTATTCAGGGTGACCTTAATTCTGCAAAGTGCGGTATTGTCAGCCGCTCCATAGAAGATGATCCTGTAATCCAATACGGAAAGGACAGAGGTGGTAACCACTAGACAGAGGGCTGCAGGAGGCATACACCATTGTTCCTGTAAAGGAGACCAATTCTGGCATTTGTGGCACAGCTAAGACGATGGATGTATTCATGATAGTTTAGTGAGGAGTCAAGGGTAACACCCAGATATTTAAAGGAAGTTACTTAGGACTTCCTTATGCTTCATTAATAATTGCAGTTTGATAAAAATTCATATCCACTAAATTCATATTGATACTTAAAGTATTTTTACAACTAATTTGGAGGAATACTAATATGCTCATGGTGTGACCTTTTGACCTTCTTATATTAAAAATGAAAAAATAAGGTCTACTGGAATTATTATCACTGTTTTCTAGTTTTCTCACCATTATACAAATAATAAAATAAACACAACAAAACAATGCTCAATCCAATGCTACATCCAAATAAAGACCATTGCATAATAACAAGAACTTTTTAAGCACATTGGCTAGTTTCATCATATAATCAATCAGGTTTCAGTCTTATGAACAAAAAGTCAGTTAATTACAAACTGGAAGTTACAGAGATCCTGAGCGATCACCCATATTCACTGGCCTGTTTCCAAACTGGGGATCCACTATGCAATATCCAAGATATTCAGAGGTTTAAGAGACAAGGCATCAGTTATCTCTGAAAAAGAGGAAAATATAATCAGTATCTGTTTTTCTTTAGCAGGTAGGATCTTAAGTCCCATTGTTCATTTAATCCTATAAGTCTGACACTTTGTAGGGTATAGATCCAGTAACTTTCTCACATAAGCAATAGATTCTGTCTATTGTCTCCTTGTTTTGGTGTGTTGACATGTTCCAAGCCCATAAATTTTCACCCTTCCATGCTAGAGTTGTGCATGCTGTGAAAGTGTGCTGCAACTGGTTTGTCTATCCTCACATTCTCCATGTCCTTAATGTGTTCTTTTATTCTTGTTTTTATTGATCTGGTAGTGCGCCTACGTATATCATGCCACGCTGCCACCACAGCACGTACACTATGAAACTAGTGTCACATGTAATGCATTCTTTGATATGTACTCTCTTGTCCTTAACCCTAGGGTGGATGGATTATTTCCCTTTTTGTAAATTCTCACAGACGTTGCTTCTATGGCACTTATAGTTCCCCATAGGTCTAGTGGGCAACCATGTGTGCCTAATGTGTTCCTTTACTTTCATCCTGCTCTATGTCAGCTTGTCCCAAATGTTCGGTTCTCAACAAACGGTGATGCATGGTTTGTGTCCTACTGCCTGGTGTACTTCATGGTCCCCTTGTAAAATTCTCCAATTTTGATGAATAATGTTGCCAATCTTCCCTGCAATGTTGTTATATTTGGCGACAAAAGTAACTGGGCTGCTGTAATTGTTGCCCTGCCTCTTCTTCCCTGTTAGCAAAGAGTTTCTGTCACAATTCAGTGCTCTGGCTTTGGAGGAGTCTAATATATTCTTATTGTATCCTCTCATGGAAAATCTGTTTTCTAGTTCCTTGGCCCGTGTAATGAAATCTTCTAAGTGGCTGCAATTCCTTCTCAGCCTAAGGAACTGACTGTAAGGTACTGAATCCTTAAGTTTTTTAGGGTGACAGGTTGTTTTCTGAAACATTTTGTTTTTATGTCTGCTGTCTCAGTATTGGTGTCTGTGTATGAAATGGTAACGTCAAGGAAATTTAATGTGTTGCTGTCTGCCACATATGTGAATTTTAAATTTGTCATTACTCTGTAACCAGTTGACAAAATCTGTGACCTCAGACACATTTCCTTTCCAAATACATATGATATCATCAATAAAATGATGCCACAATACTATATTTTTAAACAAAGAATTTTGGTCAGGGTTGAGTATGTGTAGCTCCTCCCACATGCCCAAAAACCGGTTGGCATATGAGGGCACCATGGATGTTCCCATTGCAGTGATGCATTGCTGGAGGAAATGTTCACCATTAAATGCAAATGCAATATGGGTGAGAGCAAAATTCAATGCTGCAAGAAATAAATTATTAGGAACGTTGTTGTCAGTTTCTTTTTCAAGGAAATATTTACATGCCCTCACCCCTTGTCTGTGAATTATGGAAGTATAGACACTTTCAACATCTATGCCCATCCACACGTAATCATCCTTCCAGACAACGTTTTTCAGTTTATACAATAAGCCAGTAATGTCTCTGATATAGGACCCCGAATTTCACTACGTGACATTGTAAGAAGTAATCGACAAACTTTTCCAAGTATTCTGTCAAGGAACCTACTACAAATACTACTGGCCTGGCTGGTGGTTCAGTGATGCTTTTATGTATTTTAGGGAGACTATAGAGGCTAGGTGTTATAGGGTAATCAGAGCAGATAAATCCATATTCTTGTTCTGAAATATCACCATTATTTACTGCCTCCTGTAATATCTGGTATAGTTCCATTTTATACCTGTTTTTAGGGTCTGAAGATAGTCTGGTATATTTTTCAGGGTCATTAAGTAGAGTCATAACAATATTAATACAATTATCTTTGTCTAAAATTACAATGTTGCCCCCCCCTTGTCTGCTTCTTTTATAACAATCTCATAATTCATCTGTAATTCTTTGAGCTCTGTTCTCTGCAGCTGAGATATTAAAAGTGTGTGAGTAGTATAAGTTCATATATCTCATCAAATGTTAAATTTCAGCCAATCAGCACGTGCCATGTCATTTGACAGGTGGGCGTGGCCTAAAATGGACCAATCAGAACTGTCCATTGTTAAACCGGAAGTATCTCCCTAAAATGTGCTAGCCCCGCCCACTTCCGGCGGAAGTGACATAAGCTCGAACCCATGTCCTGCCCCTTGTGCAGGAAATGGCACGCATTCAAACCCGTGTCCCACCCACTTGCCCAGGAAATGACCTGCTTTGAAATCCTGGAAATGACATAACACCACCATTTTGTAAGTGTCCTACACCCCTCCTTCTCGTACACTCCTCGAACCCCTGCCACCCACCATTTTGTAGCCATACTACACCCCTCCTTCTCATACACTCCTCAAACCCCTAACACGCCATCCTGGCTGGAACCCAAGCCCACCATGCTAGCTCAAACTCCTGTCCCCCTCCTTGCTCCTGCACCCCACCATCCTGGCTCGAATTCCATCCCTCTTTATCACCATGCCCCCACCCACCCCAAAAAAATAAGTTAGGGTTTATGTAGTGTTATGTGCCCCCTGTTGGCTTGGGTGTATAACTGCAGGGGCATGTGTGTGTTTTTTTGAGTAGGATATTTTCAGAAAGAAGTATTTAGGAGGCAACCTGATCATGCAGAGGTTTCATGGATCTGTTTGGAGACCCCCCCCAAGGGAAATCCATCTGCCTGTGTGAGTACCCCTTTTTCTGTTTTATAACAAGTTATAAAATGTGTAAAACTTGCATCAAAAGGCTACCTTTATGTATATGCATGTAACATTTATAAGCTAAAACAGGGACCTGTGTGTAAATAAGATGGTTCAACAGTTTTCTCTGGATAGCAATGCAGCATGCTGGCTGTGTGTGTGTGTGTGTGTGTGTGTGTGTGTGTGTGTGTGCATGTGTGTGACCTCTGTGTAAATAAGATGGTTCAACAGTTTTCTCTGGATAGCATTGCAGCATGCTGGCTGTGTGTGTGTGTGTGTTAGTGTGTGTGTGACCTCTGTGTAAATAAGATGGTTTAACAGTTTTCTCTGGATAGTATTGCAACGTGCTGGCTCTGTGTGTGTGTCTGTTTTTGTGTGTGTGTAAATAAGATGGTTTAAGAGTTTTCTCTGGATAGCATCTGTAAAAAATGTAGCTTTATGCTTTTGCTACAAAATAAATGTCTATAGTTACACTATAAAAACATTAAAAGTCATGTAGTAGGTTTGTAACCATTACCAGTATAATGTTTCTGTAATTTGTCTGACTTGGAACCCTTGTAAAAGAGCTCACGGCTCAAAGGTATTAATCTGAAGCATAACTAAGAAAATAAATAATATGTTACAAAGGAAATACAGAATGTAAAATGATAATGTGTATCTCTCAGAATCATTTCAAAGCACACAGTCTTCTTTAAATGTATCTATAGCTTTGCTTAGAGTCAGTGCAAAATAAGTTTTATCTTCTGATTAGTGGTATGTAAGCTGTTTTACTGAATTACAAATTTAAAGGATGCAGCTGTTTAAAAAAAGACAAAATTTCCATTTTGACTTTTAAAAACATAACTTAAGCTGACACTCAACTGCCGTTATTATAAACTGTGCCCCTTTGTGTTTTAAGATTGAGAAAAGACATCTGTTTTTCATTTACACAGAGAATCATTAATCTTGCTAGCACATCTACTGTGTAAAAGAGAAAAACAGGTGAGTCTCATGATTAACTTTTTAGAAAAGACAAAATAAGTTTTATCTTCTGATTAGTGGTATGCAAGCTGTTTTACTGAATTACTAATTTAAAGGATGCAGCTGTTTAAAAAAAATACAAGATTTTCATTATACATTTTAAAAACTAACTAAGCCATAAGCTTATTTGGACCTAAAGAAGCAGTCTTCATACCTTTTAATTAGACTGTGACCAAAGTTTTAGCAGAAAGGCATTAGGGAGATGCCTTCCAGCTGTCACAGGAAGTGAAAAACAAAGCCTACATTGAGTACCCTAGGACTTATATATTTCCCCATGGAGAAGGGGTAGGGAGGGGGTTTTGATGGACAGTACCAGATGTTCAGACATTTTTTTCAGGATTAACCACGTACTTGGGGTGTGGTTTCACACATTTTATATAAGCATTTCAGGACACTGAGAGCTAAAGACAAAGAACAGAGTGAGACCGCCAAAATACATCTTGAGCTAAAAGAATTTTAAAAACATTTAACAAGCAATAATGGAGTCATGGGGGGAAATGAAGCCCTTTTCTAATCGATCGAAGAGCTGAATAATGCATCGTTTACCACTACAGAAGGTGTGTATTTTCTATTTTTAACTAGGAATAGTAGATGCTGCAGGTTGGGGGGGGGGTTAAGGAAAAATGCTGCAGGTTTCAGATTTGAAATTTGTTTTACAGTATAATGCTGAAAATGGGAGACTGAGGGGGTTAAAAATGCTGTAAGTTTTTAGAGTTTAAATTTTGTCTTACAGTAAAAAGCTGAAAATACGAAAGTAGTGACAGGGGTGTATTTTCTGTTTTAACAGCAGCACAGTGAACTCCTGCAGGAGATAAAGGGAGAAAGAGGCCATTACATGAATGTGATATTTTTCAAAGGTGCTCAGAAGTTTCTGCTGGTGTGAGTCATGAGCAAAACAGACCTTGTGTGAATCTGAATGATGACGTACAGCCATCTATGAGCAGCAGCACAAGGGTTTCTGACAAAGAGTTATTGCCCCCAAGGTTTCAAGAAAGGGGCATTGACACGATCAATGCTGGGAAAGCCTGTCTTCTTAAAGCATTTGATGGTTTGTTTAATGGCTTGATAATTGAGAGCAGATTATCTAGTGAGGATTATGATCATCAGATGTTTAAATCTGAGTTTTGTAAAGGTACTTTACTGAGCAGTGTATTTTCTTTATTATGTGCAACCAAGTTCTCATACTCAGAAAGGAAACAGATGACAAATGTGGCCCACATGTTTGAAAACTACAGGAGAATGGAGGAAACGGTGTCCAAATACAAAAATAAAATTACAAAGTGAAAGCACATAATCTCTCACAAGCTGAATACAAAGGGTGGCAGCACTAACAAAATGAAAAAAAATAACAAATGGTGTCAAAAAAGAAAAATCTGGGTAAAAAAATAAAACAATCCAAGAAAATTTGAAAAGAAGAGTAAAGTGTGGCAGGAAGATATTACAACGTAGGTTATTACAGCATGTTGCTAATGTTCAGCAATCTGGGGAATTAGAAAATCAGGTTGCAGCACATATGCAAGATGATGATGAACTGGCAAACAGGTCACCCCCTAGAGTATTTTTGGAATCTGTGCAGCAATATGAACGTGTTTTAAAAAATTTAATGCTACAGAATTCCATCAGCGATATAAGTTTATAAATCTAGATAAAATAAAATCTTTTACAGAGGCCATTGCTGCAATGCACCAGGCAATACAAGAATTGATGGACAGGGTGATGAGACAAACGTGGAGAATTTTTCCAGTTAAGATTAAATGCTGCTTCTTTAAATCGACCCTTGTTCTCAAGGAAAACACGCCCTAATGAGTTAAATGCTGCTACCTTCTTAGATCAGCTAGCTGATATGCTACAGAGCAATATGGAAATCATTACTGATGACTTTGTACGTCTGGTAGTAACTACTATCAGGAATCACCAGGGTTCAGGGTGAGGGGGAGATGGACACTGAGCTCCATCTTGTATAGCAGGATTTTACAAAAAAAGAAATGATACTTTATTGATTTAAATAACAGAGATAATAGTTTGTGTTTCGGTGGCTCCATTCTCACACTCATAAATCCACATATGAGTGACAGTCAGTTGTTGAATAAGGCTAAAATATTGCATGCTGAGCTAGGTTTGTCAGACCAAACCCCTGTCACTTTCAGTGATGTACCCCAGTTTGAACATTTTTTAGGAGTCAAAATTAAGATTTTATATCATAATGAAGAAAACTGGCAAACATTTTCAACAGGGCCAGAAAGACTTCCTAAAACACTGTTTGTATTACTGCATGACGACCATTATTATGGTATTACAAATGGAAAAAATTTCATAGGGGCTAGGTACCTATGCGAACATTGTGACGTAGGCTATAGCCATAAGGGAAATCATATCTGTGCACAACAGTGCAAAGTTTGCTTTGACCCCAATTGTCTTGAACAGGAAACTGACACTACATCCTGCTCCTACTGTAAAAAGATTTGTAGGTCTTTAGAATGCCTAGAAAGGCATTTAGCTAGAGTTGATGGGAGTACAGGGTCTTGCAAATCCATGAAACTGTGTGAACAATGTTTTGTCTTTTACAAGGGATCTCATACATGTAAATTCATTCAGTGTAACAGATGTGGTTCTTTCATGACCGCAGACAAGCATCTGTGTTACATGTCACCACTCACAGATGTAAAAATCTCTGAGAAATATATAATGTTTGATTTTGAAGCCACACAGGAAACAGGAGAGCAACTACCACATTTTGTGTATGTTAAGCAATTAGATGGGGAGAGCTCCTGAGAATTTAAAGGGGAAGATTGTATAAAAGATTTTGTAGGACATTTTATTGATGTGCCATTTAGACACTACACATTTATAGCACACAATGCCAAAGGCTATGACAGTTATTTTATCATTAGCCAGCTAGTCAAGGAAAGAATTGATATTAAATTGCTCACACAAGGAGGAAAATTACTCTGTGTCACAGTGACATCCCTACACATCAGATTTATCGACAGCCCTTGGATTTGAGAATGAGATTGCTAAAGGTTACTTTCCCCATATTTTTAACACCAAGGCTAATGAAAATTATGTAGGACCCCTGCCGATGCTCAGTTTTATGGTTCTGAATATATGCTGCTTGCAGAAAAGCAAGAGTTTTTGCAATGGTACCTAGCTAACCGACATAGAGAATTTGATCTGAAAAGAGAGCTTCGCTACTATTGTCAGTTAGATGTTGACATTCTTCAAAAAGCCTGTGTCAGATTTAGGAAAGAAGTGATGAACATAACAGCCAAAAGTGTTTTAAAAAATTCAGACGGTGATACTGTAGAGTATGAAACAGTATCCTTAGACCCCTTCCAGTATGTCACAATAGCCTCAGTCTGCATGGCCATGTACAGATTTTTATTTTTGAAAGAATGCACTGTTGCTGTTCTCCCCACAGATGACTATCCCAGACAATTAAAGAGATACTCCACACCTGCTATTCAGTGGCTTATGTACATATCTGAGAAATAAAACATTTCTATTCAGCATGTTCTAAGAGGTGGTGAATTTAAGCTGGGTCCGTACTTTCTGGATGGCTATTCTGTCATAAATGGAATACCCACAGCATTTGAATTTAATGGTTGTTTATTTCATGGCTGCAACATCTGTACTGTGAGAAAGATAGAAACCACATGACAGGGACTAGTTTTGGACAGTAATTCAATAGGACCATGCACAAATTTAATTTTCTAAAAAGCAAGGGTTTTGCCATTAGAGTATTGTGGGAACATGAATGGAAAGTAATGCTGGCTACAGATCAGAGTTTGAATAATTTCTTGAGGGACAGGCAGCTACCACAGCCACTCAAACCTAGGCAGTCACTGTTTGGGGGGAGAACAAATGCCATTTGTCTGTACTATAAGATGCAGCCTGATGAGAAAATACACTATTATAATTTTATCAGCCTCTACCCTTTTGTTAACAAAACAAAACAGTTACCAGTCGGTCATCCTGACATCATTTATGACAATTTTGATGACCTCACTCAGTACTTTGGTTTAGCAAAGTAAAAGTCTTACCCCCTATAGGCCTTTTTTTCCAGTGCTGCCATCCAGGATTGGTAAAAAACTTGTGTTTACATTGTCTCACATGCACTGAAAACAGACTTCAAACAACATTGTGCACACACGATGATGAGCAAAGGTCACTAACAGGTACCTACTGTACTGTAGAACTAAACCTGGCACTGGAAAAAGGCTACAAAATCATTAACATTTATGAAGTTTGGCATTTTAAAGAGTCATGCATAGAGCTTTTTGCAGACTACATCAAGTTGCATCTAAAAGGCAAGCAAGAGGCATCTAGTTTCCCTTCATGGGTAAAAAATGAAGCGGATAAAGTCAGGTACATACAGCAGTATTTTGAAAGGGAAAATGTACATTTGAACCCTGGGGCCATAGCTATTAACCCCGCAAGGAGACAGATATCTAAGCTGTTTTTAAATTCTCTTTGGGGCAAATTTGGGCAGAGAGCTAATTGCTGACCACGAACATAGTAACAAACCTCAACAATCTCTTTCAGTATGTGTTTGCCCCCTACTACGATTTAGCCTCATGCTTTTTCATCGATGATGAAACAGCTTGTTTAAGCTGGAAATACACAAGAGATCATTTTCCAAATCCTAATAATATCAACATATTTATAGCTAGTTTTACAACAGCATATGCCAGAATGGAACTCTACAACCTGCTAGATAGGTTACAGGACAGGTGCCTTTACCACAACACTGACTCTGTCATTTTTGTGTCCAGACCAGATGACTGGACCCCACCTCTAGGCGATTATTTAAGGGAACTAACCAGTGAAGATCCTGCAGATGAACACATTACAGAGTTCATTTCCATAGGCCCAAAAACTTACGGCTACCGACTGTCCAGTGGAGAGGTTGTTCTTAAAGTGAAAGGGTTTACCCTTAATGTAGCCAGCAGTAAACACATTCATTTTGAAAGTCTGAAGGACCTGGTCTTTCATTATACGGGGTCACAGATCTCTAAAGAAATTACCATGAGTCAACCTAGCATTGTTAGGAATAAAAAGCAGTGGTCCCCTGAAACAAAAATGCTGTCCAAGACCCAGAAAGTAGTTTATGACAAGCAAGTTTTACAAGACAATTTTAAAACACTTCCTTACGGATACTGATTGTGAAAAATAGATATCAGGTTGCAGCATCCCTTTACTTGTCTGTTGGTTGGCCCCTCTAATAGTGGGAAGAGCTTCTTTATAAAACAGTTGTTGGAACATGCTGATGCCAGTTTATCACACAAGCCTGAAAATATTGTCTGGTTCTAGAGCTGTTGGCAACCTTTGTATAATGAATTGTTGTTAAAGTTCCTGCAAATTAAATTTGTGGAGGGGCTACCAATGTCACTAGCTGACAATGATCTTTTACCCCCAGAAAGGTAAATTTTGTTGTTACAGTTGATTTAATGGACTCTGCCTGTCAAAATAGTGAAGTCGAGTATGGGTTTACAAAGTACAGCCATCATAAACAGTTGACAATATTTTTAATTGTCCAGAATGTGTTCTGTCAAGGTAAAAAAAAAAAGCAGGACCATCACACTAAATGCCAAATACATGATTTTGTTTAAAAACCCCAGAGACAAGCTGCAGATCATAACTCTGGCTAGGCAGATGTATCCTGGTCAGAAAAAAGTTTTCTTAGAAGCTTTTGAAGATGCCAAAAGAAAGCCTCATCGCTATTTAATGGTTGATTTAAGATCCAATACACCAGACGAATATAGACTGCGTAGGGGGTTGTTTCCCCTTGACTGGCCTGTGGCATATGTCATGAAAAAAACACATTCTGCTTCTAAAAATATTTAATACTGTATTGTCATTACATATAAAAGACTGCAGAGAAATCTATTTTAAAGTTATTAGTAAAAGGGCCTCTGAGCTTAAGAAATGCTATTTTATGTTCAGCCTCTGACGATCTGATATCAGCTATAGCTGAGATAGCCTTAAACACTCAAAGGAAATATTCCACTATCAGCAAAACAGTTAGGTTTGCTGAAAAAAAAATTGAGAGTCATTAAACTTTAAGCGATAAACAAATAATCTTAAAAAGGAAAAAGAAAATAGTTAACCAGACAGGTGGTTTTATAGGGACACTGTTAGGAATTGCCATCCCTTTGATCACCGGCCTGCTGGCTAACAGATAATGGATTTTACTCAGAAAATGAATTTGGTGCCTCAGCAACAGATGGATCACATTAAAACTAATTACCCTGATCAGGATATGAGAAAAGTTGCAACTAACAGTTTGGACACTGACATGAGAGCTATACTGTTCCGGACTGATTTATCAGACTATGACAAAGCCAAAATGTACTCTGCTGTGTTACAGCGCTATCTGACTTTGGTAAGACAAGGAGAACAAGCTAAAACCAGTTTGACATTACTCATGCCTCAAAATGAATCAATGTCTGACCGCCCTGTGGACACGGCAGAGACAGATTCTGTAACAAATTCTATGGAAAAAGACATTTTAAGTAGTGTTTCTCATCAGTCTAAAACCAATGCTGAACTTTTGTTAAAGCATATGTCAAAGAACAAGGATATTGTTTTTTGGAGTGATAAGGGGGAGTTAATGTATAAAGATACTGTTGTTTCTGGGTCTCACATGGTCAATTTGGTAAGAGCAGCTACAGCCATTCACACAATCCCTGACCACAGAAAGCCAAAGTGGCTGGGATGTTTTTGTCAAAGCAATGGCTGAATCTAACATACCCACCTCAGTGTTTGCTCATTCAGCAAACAGGAGCTATGTGGAATGGCTGAAATCAGCAGCTGGTGAAAAACAGGCACAGCCATCTCCAGTTAACCAATGGTCAGTGACACCCAAAAGACAAAAGTCTTTTAGGAAACCTACGTGGCTCACTATGTAAAACTTAAATGCCATCTCTATGTATGAATGTTAGACACCTCAGTGACTGTTGTGTACAGCCTATGTTAAACATTTACCTCATATTAAATATGTAATCCTACCTCAGTGACTGCTGTGTACAACCTATGTTAACCATTTACCTCATTTTGAATATGTAACCCTGTTTTTACAAAAAAAAGTGTTTATATTGATGCATGTTAACCTACCTCATAGTTAAATGTTAACGTGTTTGTAGAAATAGGTGCTTATCATAATTCTACCTCAGTGCTATGGCATATATAGTGTGCATTTTTTAACAGGAGATGCTTCTGTTTATTATATCTTATCCATGATGTTACCACTGATGCATGTTGTATTTTATTGGCATGCTTTTTACAATAAATACCTTTATATTTTATATATTTTTGTCATTATTGAAGACATTGCATATCTGAAAATTTTAAACACAGGTGCCCCCCCAAGTTTAAACACACAGACCCCCCAGAAAAACTGACAGAGACACACAATTATGAGTGTTTGTATATGATTTTATAAGTGACTAATTTTGAATAAATTTACAAGTGGTTGCATATTTTAAATTCATTACAAGACAACAAAGTCTGAACATGTTGCCACCTCACTGATACGTGCCCTGACATGTTTAGATGTCTGAAAAGGTGACGTACAAAACTAGTTACCATGGCATCAGTTTTCAGCAAATCATTAGAGTACATTTTTAAAATCTGATCATAAGAAATTCCTTTGCATTCTGTGGTGTAAGAAAAAGATGCAGTGAAATCCACAGGTGGTAGAAAAGGTATCTTGCAACTGTGTGTTTTGGTACAAAATGTTTTTTGCATTTCTATTTAAAAAAAAAACAATCGTTTGTGCATGATTGTCAGGATGAAAACCGTAGCTGTCGAAGAACTCCCCAGTCCCATTTTCTGAAATGTATGCAGCTAACCAGTGCTGTCCAGGGAGGTCATGGGGGTCAGTATTGATGACTAGTGCTGCAGGAAGGTTTCTCAGTCTCTCCTTGGGTAGCAGATCACAGGGAAACATGCCCAGAAAACAGTCACGGATGTGGGAGTCATTGGTTACAATTTTTTCCAGCTGCTTTGTGATTCATTTTTATGGTTTATCACATATAATCAAAAATGACATTTCTTCTCTGGTTTATTTCAATGACATTATCAAACACAGCATAGATAATGAGATCAACTGTTTGTGGAAGGGCTTCTGCAAATCTGATCTCAGCTCTGAGGTTCCCAATTTTAATTAAAGAATAATGATCAGCACATTCTTAGTCCGGAGTGAGATCAAAGGCAAACAGGGTGTACCCCTGGGTAAATTCCTGACGGTTAACAACTAGCGGCTGATCTTTCATAGATTTCCCCATCGTTAGTACTAGATTAAAATATTCTCTCTCAGTATTCCCATTTCTAAAATCAGGCTGCAGAGGTTTAGCAGGGATTTGTTCACCGTCAAGATACAGAGCTACAAAATTAATGTTATAATGTTTAAAGTTAAAGGGGTTTTTAGTGTAGGAACCACTAAAAGCATCATTGTCAACAAATCCCATGACCATCATTTTTGGTAACTGTCCCAAAGACAAATTATCTTGGTTGCAGACCCTGCTGCCTGCAGGGAGGCTGAACACTTTCATCCCCACTCTGTCTATAGGGTATTTAGTGTTGGAGGTCAGCAGGGCTTCTGAGTTTCCCAGACGAACACCGGGGGTCACTTTAACCCTTTTGACAAACAGAGAGGAGGCCATGACCTTTAGCTTATAAGGCTCAGCATCTCCACTCATCAGGCAAAAGCTGTCCCTGTTACGTGTCAGTTTAATTTTAATATCCACGCCATTCAGCATCAGTTTCTCTTGAAAAAACAAATCTGTGTGCAAGTGTCCCAGCATCTCTACCCCTCTACTGAGATGTGTGATGGAGCTTCTTTTATTAAAACCTACATTGTCACCATCTCTGTCTGTGATTTCATGTTTCCCAAGGGTGTCTTTGTAAAATAACCCTGTGGTAAATTGGGTAGAAAGGGTCTCTTTACTGAAGTTCAGCACAGATTCTATGACTGCTCTGTAGGGGTAACAGTTATTGCTCTGACTGATGAGCCGATCACCGACAGTCACATCCAGCTGACTGAAAATGGTGGCTACTGGGTAGTTTATAAGGCCCACTTTGGCCGCTGCGAGTATATCACTACCATCTGCTTCAGTAATTTTGCAAACCAGGTAAAGAAGCGTGTTGTTTAGATCCAAATAGTCTTCACCATTCTCTGCTAAATAAAATTCAATTGGTGAGTTTTCTGAAAGGGCAGCCAGAGGGGGTATCTCTACATAAATGCTTTTTTCAATGCTTGTCTGTGTGGGAGAAATGGCAAACAAGTCAAGTTCTGATTTTGTGTATTCTTCAGAACCACAGTGCACAAAAGCCATGTTTTTTTAGAACAGGTCTCTGCTTTTTTTACAACTCCTTGAAGATCCTTTTGCCTTTGAATGCTTTCTTTTATGTGAAGTTTTGCATTTTGAAACACCTCTTTTAAAGTAGCCGGGAGGTCCGATGAGAAGTGAAGGGTTTACTTTGCACTTTCTCTTTTTACCTCTCTTGAATACAATCAGCCCTGAACCACCCTGAGTAGGCTTATCACCCCCTGACATCTTTTGAGTGACAGGCACTAGTCACATGCCCCACAACATCATACTAACATACTAAAATGCCAGCAGAATAGGCCTAACGGTCTTTCGTGTCTGCTCATTTGGTCAGCCCCCACCCTGGGTGCTGACCTTGCTGTCCCCCTCGCCTTCTCTGGCTTCTCCCTTCCCAGTTCCGGATATTCTAGCTGCATTGGATTTTGCTTCCTGAACCCTTCCCCTGTACCTGTCCCACCCCCTCTTGAACCCCTCCACTGTCTCTGCCTCCACCAGCCCCCTAGGTAGTGCATTCCATGGCTCCACCACCCTCTCAGTGAAGTAGCACCTCCTCCTTTCTCCCCTGAATCTTCCCCCCTCCAGCTTCCACCCATGCCCTCTAGTGGCCCCTTCCTCCTTCCTTTGAAGCACCCTGACTGTTCCTCCCCTATTTACCCTCTTCATGTACCTGAAGACCTCTATCATGTCCCCCCGGTCCCTTCTCTCTTCCAATGTGTACATATTTAGCTCTTCAAGCCTGTCCTCATAGGTCCTGTCCCCCAAGCCCCAAATCATTTTGGTTGCCCTCCTCTGGACCCTCTCCAGGAGGTTAATGTCCCTCTTTAAGTGTGGCCTCCAAAACTGCATGCAGTACTCCAGGTGCGGCCTCACCAAGCAGTTATACAGAGGGAGTATCACTTCCCTCCTTCTGGAGGTGATCCCCTAGCGATGCATCCCAGCATCCTGTTGGCCTTGGCTGCTGCCCTCCTACAAGTCTCAGAGTTGTTCATCTTAACATCCACCACCACCCCCAGGTCCCTCTCAGCCATTGAGACTTGTAGTATTCCCCCCCCAGGGTGTACACTTGGCCTGGGTTTCTGGCCCCCAGGTGGAGTACCTTGCATTTCCCTGCATTGAACCTCAGCTTCCACTTTCTAGACCATCTTTCCAGAGCCTCCAGGTCCCCCTGCAGGGCCACCCTTCCCTCCTCCCCATCCACCACCACCGCCCCCAGTCCTTTGCAACATTTTTAGCAGCTCTCTGTAGATGTGGTTTTGCAATGTCAAACTCCCTTCTTAAAAATGGAACTGCTTTTCTGAACAGGCTACAAAATATCCCTCCTATACCAGAACCATACATAGTAGGAAGTCCATGAAAAACGGGCAGACCATATCCTGCCTGTGCCTTGTAATAGCTTCTGTACAAGGCAGGGATCCCATAATGTCGAATGATCACCATCCTTGTTTAAATTTTAAAGCATTCTCTGGGGGCCAAAATGCAACTTCACGATCACCTTTCCAAATCAAAATGGTACAGGTTCATTTTGATCATTCTTTATTTCAATAGTGACTGTATCTATCTGATGTTTACTAACTGTTTGATAATGAGGTTTATTGTAGGTCACGGTCACGATCTCATTGTCTTGGCCCCTGATGGATACGCATCTCAGCAAAGGCACTAGACTGTCACCCACTATTTCATGCGTGATAATGTCAGTGTAGAGATATAATGTGTAAAAGCCCCCATTAATATCTGTAGGGTTCTTTGTTAGATTCTTTCCTACATCTACCTCTAGTCTGCTAAAACCCAAAAGGTACTGCAACTGCCCGTGCATAAACAAAATTAATTTGATGTCACTGTCAATGCTTATTTCTCTCCTGACAGCTTGTTGTTCCAAAATCACTGGTAGTTCATTTATTTCAAATATGCTTTTATTAATTTGAGTAATAACACCAGCCATGTTAGGATAATAGCCCAATGGAATTTTAAATGCTGCTGACTCAGTAAAGGGTCCAGTTGTTGGTGTTTTACTGTGGGCTACACTTAGAGGCTGATAGAGTATACTGAACCTGTTTTTATGTGCAGGTATATTGTCCCAGGTATGAGGGTACTGAATTTCTGCTAAGTCCGCGTCCCATTCACCAGGTAGTTCAAGCGTTTGTGGTAACTTTACTGTAAAAGTGGATATAGTATTGTTGGAGAAAATGTTGTGTGAGGCGTTGCTGGGCAAGGTGATATAAAAAACATTTTTGAGCATTTTAAGCCTTATCTGCTTCTAACGTCCCGAACCTGTGTTGCCTCAACCCAGCTATTACATTTATCGGGCCACCATCTCCACTTTACCAGATACCAAGTTTTTCTGCCACGCTTTTTCTCTGCCAAGATTTTCTGCACCCTATACACACGGTCCTCATCCAGTTCAATTTTTTGCAACTCCTCAGCATAAAAAGTATCTTTGATGTCTTCCCCTGATAGTCTTTTAGCTTATAGGTGGGCCTCTGTGTCTTTAAGACCACCGTCACAATAAATATCTCATCTGTGTACGTCTGTTCATATCCCTTTTCAAACACTCCTTTTAGCTTAGATAGTCTGATGTGATCATCTTTCTGAAGGGTACCCTTTTGTTTTTTACCAAGAACAGTATTACTGTAGAGGATCTTCCATACACCCAGGGATTTGGAAGGGTTAACATCCACAGGCCTGTGTTTAATGCTTCTGTGATAAGTATGGTTATAGCAGTGCACCAAGTATGACAACACATCTGTATATTTCCAAGTGTTCTGGGCTTTAAAGTAACGCCATATGCGTGACTTTAGTGTCCTAGTAAATCTTTCTACAATGCTGGCCTTAACTTCATTATTCGTCACAAAATGGTGTATTTTATTTTATTTTAATAGGTTCTTTAAGAAAGCATTTAAAAACTCTTTACTCTGATCAGTCTGCAACTTCTGAGGTGTGCGTCCACTTTTAAAAATAGTTTTAAAGGCTTGCATCACTGGCCTGCCTGATTTGTCTTTTAAAGTCACTACCCAGGCATACTTGGACAGCACGTCGATGTACATCAGTATGTACTTAAACCCATTATTGTACTTTGCATATTGACTCATATCCACTAAATCAGCTTGCCATTGTCTGTCTATGTCAGAAACAATGACAGGATTTCTCTTAAATCGGACTCTGGCTGCTTTGTGTAATGAATAGGGGTCCTGCTTCACAAGACATTCTGCAACACCTTTCCTGGTGACATCTTTATCAAGTTTTTTTACAGCCTTATACAGCTGAGTCACCCCTGTGAAACTACCCACTTTTTTTTGCATTAAAATGCATATTCTGGAGCAGGTGATCATTCATCTTCTTTCGTCAACCCCAATACATCTGTTAGCTAGCAAAACTCTTGTCACCAGTAAAATAAAGCATGTGCTCTTTCTATTTTTTTTAAAAACACTGACAACCACAAAGTGCAATGCATGATTATATTTTATTTATAAATACACACCTCATAACAGTATTTGAAGGTTTACTTTATATACTTTATAATACATAAACTAATGCATATAGCTGCTACCTACAAAAGGCATAACACATGGCATACATGCAATGATTACATAATATCTTGTTTTCTACTCTTCCATTTTTACACATTTTACAATACCCAGAGACAGCAGCTTTTGAGCTGCATGTTTTACACAAGCATGGGCATCGTCCACCTCCCCCTTTGTGATGAGGTGGGCACAATACATACACACATATACCATACACCACTCAAAATAATAAGCCTGATTTTTAAGAAAATCTGTTACATCTACAATGTCATTCACCTTACATAATGCTCTATGGTTAATTTTTTCCATTACTTCAATAAAGAGTCTCCATACAAAGTGAGGCAACGCTTTAATCAGAGTCCGTGTGTTTTCTGCCAGTGAAGCAGCAGCATCTTCAGAGCAGACATTTAATGCAGGCTGCTTTCCAAAGTATACAGGTTCCTTTAAAATGTACTTTATCACACGGTACATTGTAGACATCAAGACTGCCTGGAATATTGGGAGCATGCCAGTACGTTCCATCTGAATGTACATTATAATACACTATTTAGGAAAAGCAAATGCTAAATCTGATTTATGAAACACAACAAAAGTGATAAAAGAAGCAAAATTTATGATGACAGACTCAGACCCCGTTCTGCAGACTAAACACTAAAAATTCAACAGCGGTACAGATAAAACCACAAAAGTGTACTACATCATAAGGATTATGCATAAACTCTACAGCAATTTTATACATTGCTTCCTCAAGAGTAGCCCCCTCATCCTTAAAATAATCCACAGTTTCCTTTTGGGGTCCCTCTGGGAGACCATCAAAAAGACCTTGGCAAGTCTCTAAAAGTACAGATGGTGCTTCTCCTGTACGTAGATTTAAACCAGGTTGTTTAGCTCTGTGTCTGACTAGTTGGTAAATAAGCCTCTGGACGCACTGACAGGGCGTTTCCCGTCATGGTATACTCTGGAAAAAAACATACAGCACTATGTTTTAGTGACCTCTCACTGCATGGTGTGGTTTAGCAAGTGGAAAAAGCCAGGGTAACAACATGAACAATATTAAAATGGTAACAAGTAACAGTTTTTTTTGGTGGGGGCAAATGTTTTTTTTAACAACAGAAACAGGGTTCCTGAATTTCCTTATAGAATTTTTTTTAAAAGGCCGGTTTTTGACCAGTGGATCATTTCAGCAAGCAGAGAAGCCAGGTTAACAACACGTACAATATCACAAGGTTTTGTCTACTTTATAGTACACACACACACACACACACATATGACTATGACGATCATGATGTAAAGTCCACAAAGACATTCATTGTCTTCCACGAATATATCGGCAAACACTTTAACATTTTCTACAAGTGGCAACACCGATTCACTTATATATTTATCTGTATCCTCCCATATTTCTGGAAGGGCACACATCATCAGTTCAGAGGCTGCATGTATCTCACAAAGGCAAATGTCATATTAAGGTGAACCAAACAGTGATGGATGGCAGTAATGGCTTAGGATCAGATGCATAAGTCTTTGGATTCTGTCTGTACTTGCATCCCACATGATTATCTGTAAAATAAAATATGACACTTTTTGGTACTGAAATGTTTACATGTAGCAATTTGGCGGTGGGGTGGGGTGGGGTAATTTTTTTTACAATATAAACAGGGTTCTTGAATTTCTTTTTAGAAATTTTTTAAAGGAGCCTTTGCTGACCAGACGGCAGGCATCTTTTTTAATCTCACTGTCTGTCTGCTGTAACATTTGTATAACTAACCACATGGGGTCATCAGATTTTCTCACATCATTTAAAACGTGACTTATAGTTTCCAGGGTACAATTGGTCATATTTAACCCCTGATGCTTCATAGTGATTGCCAAGATCATGGGCATGAGCTGCCCTATATGTAAGGCTTCAGAAACATTTCTGTATGTTTCTTTAGACATCAAGTCATCAAGGATACATGAATGGTTTTTCTGACTCAGATCATCTATCTCACACCTGGGACAGGAATTGATCAATTCACAATGTATCACCCTCTGTATCACTGAGGCAATTACGCCACAGATGGTATGATACATAACTTACTTACAATACATATCTTTGTCAGTTTTGGGGGTTTACTACTGAGGCCTGATTTTTCACGATTTCCCCTGTCTAATCTCAGTAGAAGAAGAAGAGGGCTGGGTAGTGATCACAGCCTGTTCTGTGACATTTTGAAACATTCTATCACTCTCTGTATTTCTAACATACTGGTCCTCACATGTCTCATTAACAACCACATTTGTATCTTTCACATAGCAAAGACAGTCGAGCAGTAGATTTGTGGAAAGTCACAAATCCATGCTGTCCAAATATGACTGCTGCTCCATCGCAAATCCTTCAGTCTATTAAAGTAAAAACAGAAAATAGCATTGGTCCTGTGACTCATAATAGGTAAGATTTAGTTCTACTGCTAACTCATCTCCTCAATTACACCATGTACGCATGTCACCACGCACACATTTTTTTAACTGTTAAAATGCATTTACCTCATCAAAGCAACTCTTTTCTTCTTCTTCATTTTTCTTATCTTTCTCTTTCTTAGCCTGGGCTTGACTGCTTGTGGCTGCATTTTCATCATCATCATCCTCCTCTTGGTCAGAGGCACAGTTGGTAGCACATCCACCTCTGGACCAGGAGGTTGTGGGTTCTCATCCCACATGGGGATTAGACTTGCACCTAAAAACTGCTGGCATCTGAGTGCAGTATTGGGGGTGCTGTACTGCTGGGGTGTGCTGTCCTTCGGATGAGACGTTAAACCGAGGTCCCTTCTGCCCATCCTGGTGTTGTCCTGGTAGGTGTCCAGGTGGAAGTGAAAGAACCCAGGGCACTCTTCACAAAGAGCAGGGAACATTCCCAGTGCCCTGGCCAACATTCGCCTTCCCATAAACTGGCTCATGCAATTATCCAGGCTGCGTGTGGGTGATGATGTACAATATGGCTGCCACCACACATTCAGTCACTTCACTACCAGTCTAGCATTGCTTGTAAAGCGCTTTGGGATACTGTGTATGAAAAGCGCTATATAAATGCTGATTCTTCTTCTTCTCTTGGCTATGTCTTGGATTTATTTTTCACAACTTTGTCTGATGCTTTTTTTAGCTGTGTCTCACTGACCATTTCTCTGGCTCCCATTTCTTGTCACTCTCTGTTTTGGGTTTCATAGTAACTTATTTTTCTGCATCAGATTCACACCCCAGCAACTCTTCAAGGTCTTGCAGTGGTGCCTCTTCAGAAGGACAGTCAGATTTAGGATTTTCTGATTCACCAAACTGTTCAGCAAGTTTCTTTTTTATGTCAGACACTCTTCCATTCAACAAGACTTGTGTGGGACATTCTTTTTCACACCTCATGTAGTACACATATGCTGGCTTGGGTTGTGGGGCACTGATAGCCATCTTCTTGCTTGGTTTTTCATCTCCAGACTTTTCATTTGGTAGTGTGACAGTCTGGCCAGTTGCTGGGATACATAGATACATAGATACATAGATACATAGATACATAGACAGTGTCAGCAGATAAGGGCCTATGGCCCACCCAGTCTGCCCATTTGAGCTTGTAAGTTCAGTTTGTTTTCCTAGAAGTCTGTTGCCCCTTACTCCTGACCTCCAGAATTCCTTTATGTCTATCCCATGCATTCTTAAATCCTGTGATTGTTTCAGCCCCACCACTTCCTCTGCAGGGTGTTCCACTTGTCCACCACCCATTCTGTGAAGAAATTCTTTCTCATGTTTCCTCTGAATCGTCCTCCCTCCAACTTCATCCCATGCCCTCTTGTCCTGGAACATCTTTTCACTTAAAAATAGTGTTTTCCTGCACCCTGTTCCTCCCTGTAAGATACTTGTATGTCTCTATCATATCCCTCTCTCCTCCTCTCCTCCAGGGAGTACATGTTCAGTTCCTTCAACCTGTCTTCATAGGACTTGTGATGCAATCCATGCACCATCTTTGTTGCTCCTCTCTGAACCTTCTCTACCCTGTCTATGTCCTTACGTAGGTATGGTCTCCAGAACTGTACACTGTACTCCAGGTGAGGCCTCACTAGTGTCTTGTATAGTGGAATTATGACCTCCTTTCCTGCTGGTGATGCCCCTACCTATACATCCCAGCATCCTATTTGTTTTACCTGCTACCTTGTCACACTGTTTTCCTACCTTGAGGTCATCAGAGATGACAACCCCAAGATCCCTTTCCTGCTTGGTGCATGCTATATCCTCACCCCCAACTGATGTATTGTGCCAGGGTTTTTGTGCCCCATATGCATTATCTTGCACTTCTTTGCATTGAATTTCAACTGCCAAACCCCTGACCATTCTTCAAGTTTCTGCAGGTCACTTCTCATTCTGTCTACACCTCTGGTGTGTCTACTCTGTTACAAAGCTTTGTGTCATCAGCGAACAGTGAAATTCTGCCTTCTAGGTCCTGCAAGAATGTCACTGATGAAGATGTTGAATAGGACCGGTCCCAGTACTGATCCCTGTGGTACCCCACTGGTCACTCTTCCTCTGTGGGTGACAGCCATTTATCACCACCCTCTGTGTCCTGCCACCCAGCCAGTTACCTACCCACCACACTACTGTCCTGCCCACACCCATATTCCCAGTTTGTGTAATAGTCTTCATGTGGCACAGTGTCAAAGGCCTTGCTGAAGTCCAGATAGGCCATGTCCACTGCCCTCCCTGATCCACCTCCTAGTCACCCAGTCAAAAATTCAACGAGGTTGGTCTGACATGACCTCCCCTGGTGAAACCATGCTGCCTTGGGTTCTGTAGTCCATTGACAACCAGATGTTCCACTAATCTCTCCTTCAGTAGTGCTTCCATGAACTTCCCCACTACCGAGGTGAGGCTGACTGGTCTGTAGTTCCCTGCTTCCTCTTTGTTCCCACTTTTGTATAAGGGGACTACATCTGCTGTCCTCCAGTCTTTGGGTACCTCCCCTATTTCCAGTGATTGGCTAAACAGGATAGCCAGAGGTTCAGCCACCACCTCTCTTAGTTCTTTAAGGACCCTGGGGTGCACCCCATCTGGCCCCATTGCTTTACCTACTCTTATTACTTCCAGTTCCTTCAGGACCCTTTCTCGTGTAAAGGGACTTGTGTCCATTTCTGCACCATTCTCACCCTTTGTACTCCCTTCAGACCCATTACCCTCCTCTTCCTCAGTAAAGACTGAGCAGAAATACCTGTTCAATATGTCAGCTTTACTGTTGTCATCCTCCACACGGCCCCCATCCTCCCCCTTCAGTCTCACTATCCCTCCCTTTGTCTTTCTTTCTTCACTTATGTACCTGTAAAAGGTTTTGTCCCCTCTACCCACTGATTGGGAGGTTGAATTGAGAAGTGCTGCACTGTGCCATCTTCTTGATGTTTTTGATAATCTGCTCCAAGTCTATAAAACAGAATCTGAGGAGTCTGTCAAAAAGCTGTGCCTTCTGGCTTCAAATGCAGAGTTTATATAATGCTTTGCAAGATGGACTGCCCCTTGGTAAAACCACCACCACACCCCATCATACTATACATGGTAACATGTGTCAGAGGCACATGTGTTGTAGCCTCCACCCCCTTTTTTAAAAACATTATAAATATCACTCACATTTCATTCAGCCTTCTCCTTGATAATACTCAGAGCTGAGGGGAGAACTACAGGTATGTGTATTCCTTTTTTTCTGATGTACTTTATTCTTTCAATTCATGATGGAGTATAAATGATCAGTTTGTGATTGCTATAGAATTACACACACACACAGCCAGCATGTTCAATGCTATCCAGAGAAAACTGTTGAACCATCTTATTTACATGCAGGTCCCTGTTTTAGCTTATAAATGTTACATGCATATACATAAAGGTATCCTTTTGGTACAAGTTTTACACGTTTTATAACTTGTTATAAAACAGAAAAAGAGTACTCACACAGGCAGATGGATTTCCCTCGGGGGTCTCCAAACAGATCTGTGAAACCTCTGCATGATCAGATTGCCTTCTAGTTACTTCTTTCTGAAAATATCCTAATAAAAAACACACTCATGCCCCTGCAGTTATACACCCAAGCTGACAGGGGGCACATAACACTACATAAACCCTAACTTATTTTTTTTGGGGTGGGTGGGGGTGCGGTGGTAAAGAGGGACAGGGTTTGAGCCAGGATGGTGGGGTGCAGGAGCAAGGAGGGGGACAGGAGTTTGAGCTAGCACGGTGGGGCTTGGGTTCCATCCAGGATGGCATGGCAGGGATTTGAGGAGTGTACGAGAAGGAGGGGCATAGGATGCTTACAAAATGGTGGGTGGCAGGGGTTTGAGGAGTGTACAAGAAGGAGGGGTGTAGGACACTTACAAAATGGTGGTTTTATGTCATTTCCAGGTTTTCAGTGTGGGTCATTTCCTGCGCAAGTGGGTGGGACACGGGTTCGAACGCGTGCCATTTCCTGTGCAAGTGGGTAGGACAGAGGTTTGAACACATGCCATTTTCTGCACAAGGGGCGGGACATGGGTTTGAGCTTCTGTCACTTCCACGGGAAGTGGTCGGGGCTAGCACATTTTAAGAGGGACTTCCGGTTTAACAAGGGACGGTTCTGGTTGGTCCATTTTAGGCCATGCCTACCTGTCAAATGATGTGGCACACACTAATTGGCTGAAATTTAACATTTGATGAGATATATGAACTTATACTACTCGTGTGTGTGTGGTGGGGAGGGGGTGTCCATGGCTACTACTCAAGACTTCTTCAACTTCTTTAGTGAACACCTTTTCAAAAACAAAGATTGTGGGATTAAAAACATTAGGCATGAAGGTAGATTTCTCCTTAAAAAGCCTCTTTCTATCCCCCAAAATGCTGCTAGTGTCATTGCCAGAATGTCCAGGATCTTGTGTTCCCAAAGTGGCTGTTATCGTTCCCCTTTCATTGAGCATGGACATGACTTCCTGGTCACTGATACTGTCAAAAGTCACTTCATCAGTGGCTGTTGAGATTTAATTCTCTGCCAATAAGGTGTTGATGTCTTTCTCTGGTTCCTGGTTCCTTTCTGTAAAGCCCATGTTAGGTTTTAATTCTGATCTTGGTGCTCTGGAGAAAAAATATCTAAGATGGATCTTTCTGTAGAATTTAAGTAAATCCACATTTATTTGGAAGGCATTTGCTTGTGGAGTTGGCACAAAAGAAAGTCCCTTTTTGAGAACTGCTTCCTGATTTTTGGTTAACGCAACTTTGGACAGGTTTGATTCTTGTTGCTTGCTGCTGTCTTCTCCCAAAGTACTCTCTTCTGTTGCTGCGGTTGTTTTGCAGTGCCTTCTGCTACTCCTCTTACCTTGTCCTATTTTTTTCTTCCCAGCGCTCCCTGCATCCCACGTCTCTCTAAAAAAGGGGAGAGGAGAGCTGTCCTACAGATGCTCGATCCTTTCCTCAGCAGGCCTCCTTGGTGTTTCCTCAATCAGGTGATAACAATCACATGATTGCTGTCACCTGACTGAAGAAGCACCAAGGAGGCCGGCTGGTCCAAAGCAGAAAGAAGGAGTAATGGCAGAATGCTAAGCATTTGTGGACAGTAGGCTCTCTAAATTTCAGGCAATGGATACAAATGAAAGATGTAAATGAAAGAAACAGAATGATGCACAGGGGGACAGCACTAAGAAGAGCAGTGGAGTGCAGTTCTGTAGACGACATACAACACATCAGATACCTTCTTAATCACATGATATGAGCCCTTGAATCATGGACACAGCTTGGGGCAAATATCCTTTATACAACTTTTACTTTTAACCCATATCCAGTCACCCTCTGTATAAACTTGGCTGTTGCTTTCTGCATATCCATGGCTTTCTTTTGGTGCCACTTTACTGCTGCAGCCACAGTACTGAGGTACCCAGACACTTTAGTCACATAATTGTCAGGATCAGTGTACCTCTCCTGGACATCTGCTCCATCGAACAGCTCTGCCAGAAGTGTGATTTTGTGACCAAATGGCACCATAAATGAGGTGTTTCCCATTGTGAACTGTACAATACTCCTGTAAGCCAGCATGACATATGGCAGCAGACTATCTCAGCTGGTCTGATTATCCTGCACAAAGGAGGACAGCATGGCTAGGAATGTGCGGTTCAACAGCACAAACAATTCATGTGATTGTGCGTGTTATGGAGTGGTCCTAGTTTTGTGTATTTCTAGGAGTTTGCACATCTCTCACAACAATCTTGACTCATAAGTCCATTCATTGTCCATATGGCCGGATCTGGGGGCCCCCTATTAGCAAAAAATGGTTCCACAAAAACCTCAGCAAATGGTATTACAAGGATTAGTGGAATTATTCTCCTAGTTGTTCTTCATTTCTTTCTATGTATCTTTACTATGTAATTAGAATTCATACGTAGTAATACTTTAATGTTACATCTAGTGTAAATTCTTTGCTGTATTTGATGTTCAATTTCTGTAATTGCTCTAATGTATTTAAATTCAATAACATTTTATTGGCAAAAAAAAGTTTGAGCCTCCTGATAAGGCAGTGAATAGGCTTCAGCCCATTTTGTTAAATAGTCCACCAGTGTTTTCTAAGTGTGAGTGGCAAGGCACATAGGATAGCCACTGCTACTCTTTCCAAGGGCTGATAGTTTGGGATGAGAACTTGGGGCTTTAGGGTGGCACCTACAGCTTTCTGATACCCACAAATCAGGCAGGCTTTACACCATTTCTTAGTGGACTTCCTCCACCCTGGCCAGTAGTACCTGAACTGCACTTTCTATTTGAGCTTCTGTACAACCAAGTGTGCCACAATGGGGGTGTCATGTAATGCTTTAAGGACCTCCAGAACCACCCCCATGGAGACTACTATGCATTTATAATCAGGCCTGCCCGCCTTATCTTTGGCCTTCAGCACCAAAAGTCCTCATTGTAGTAGTAGTAGTAGTAATAGTAGATTGTATTTGTTTGGGGTGCCCTTCCCTGGCAGGAAACATGGAGGCAAGGTCACACTGCTTGGTACTTGCTAAGTTCAGGGTTATACCAAGCCTCTTTGAGGAATGCATTAAGTCCTTTATTTAACCAGAACATCAGTATAGTGACCACCCAGTCTTCCTGTTAGTGGTCCAGCAAACTTAGCAATTCTGTGTCCTCTTCCATATTGGTAGGGGTTAGGAGTTCAGCACATCCCAAACCCAAGACCTCTCCTGGCATTGGGATACTCGATGTTGGCCCCTGGGATAGGGTGTCTGCATTATTATGCTGCTTTGCAGAGTGATGTATTAACTGTGCCAGCTGTTTCAGCCAATGAGCAAACTGTCCTTCAGGCTCATGAAGGTTGTGCAGCCAGCGGAGCGAGCCATGGCCTGTCCCTAACATGCATGTCTTTCCAAGAAGGAAGTGGCAGACATGGCAAGTAAGGTTACAACAGCTAATAGCTCTTTCCTTGTCATGACACACTTGCAATCTACCTTGGTTACAGCCCGACTTGCATAGGCAACCACTCTCTCCTTGCCATCTACCACCTGGGCCAACACTATTCCAATGCCCCCCTTGCTGGTGTCAGCGCTGAGGATAAATGACAATTGCAGGTCGGGATATGCTAGGATGGTTGCAGAAATCAGTCTTCATTTCAGTTCCACAAAGGCTTCCTCGCAGGAGTATGCGCAGGTAAATTGTATCCCCTTCTCAGTACGTTTGTGTAATGGCTGAACAATGGTAGCAAATTCCCCAATGAACCTTCTGAAGTATGACACCACTCCCAAAAAGCTCCTCACCTCTTTCACTGAACAAGGTATTGGCCAGAACCATACTGTCCCTACTTTGTCTGGGTCTGCTCCCACTCCATCTGCTGAGATTAGGTGTCCCAGATACTTCACTTCACTGCAGAAGAGGTTGCACTTAGACGGCTTCACTTTCAGGTTTGCAACCCCTAGCTACCTCAGAACTGCCTTCAGCTTGTCAAGATGTTCTTGAAAAGTCCTTCCAATGACTATTATGTCATCGAGGCATACCAGGCATGATGTCCCTTGTAGATACAGCAGCACGACATCCATCAGGCATTGAAATGTTCCTGGAACATTACACAATCCAAACATTATGATGTTAAACTCAAACACTCCTAGTTTGGTTGTGAAAGTGGTCTTTGGCTGGTCCTCAGGGCAAATCTCCACTTGCAAGTTCTCACTGAGTCCAGGGTGGAAAACCTGCGAGCCTTTGCCAACAGATCAAGGGTGGCATCAATACAGGATAGTGGATATGCATCCTTCATGGTAACCTCATTCAGGCAGCCATAGTCCATACATACTCATACACCCCCACCCTTCTTCCATACCAGGACTACTTGGACAGGCCTTGGGCTTGTGGAGGGCCAAATAACTCCTTGAGTGTTCATCTCTTGCAACCTGTTATTTGAAATTCCCCTGATTAATGGAGCGGGATCCTCCGAGGTCCTTGTTTGCTTGGACAGGTATCTTCAGTGTCAATCTGGTGATTGGTTAGCCCAATGCATCCCAGGTCATGATCTCCCAAACTGAATACATTGGCAAACTCCAACATCTTAGTGAGGGCTGCTCTCATCTGTTCTGGTGTCAGCCTTCATTACTTGAGTTGGAGTTTTTGAGATAAGGTTTGTTGCATCCAGCCTGGCACTTGTTCCCTTTTTGGGGTTTTTGGGGGTCTGGTTTCCAAGCCTTGAACTGTGGTCAAGTCTTTACACAATATCGTCACCCAGCATGGAAGGTGCCAGTCACCATCCCTTGGTATACGGTCTGTGGCTCTTTCATCACACTGGCAACCTGCACTGGCTCTTGCTCCTGTTTTACTCTACTGACTGACTGAGCTACAGGGAAGTCATGACTTTCTTTTTGCTGGAGGTTCCACAAGCCCTTCTTGTACTTTGGCCTCACTTCCTCCAACCTGGTCAGAGATGAGTACTTTACTTCTTGGTGGAACAGTCATATAGCTGCTGGCCACAGTCTCACAGACCTATGTCCCTTCAATGTTGGATGTCAGAGGAAACATCTTCTCCAGTACAGTACAGGCACCCCACCCTCGGCAAAATTCAATGTTTCTCTTTATTGCCACAACCATTCAGTCTTACATAGTGCAGTTTGGGTCACGTCTTCAGCCACAAAGAATTCACAGGCTAATCACTCCTTCTTTAAGCAGATCGCTGTTTGCCACATTCCCAACACTTTGCGGGTATAGCCATTTGCTGTGCAAACTGTTCCTTCATGAGGCCATAAGCTTTGCAAGGATCTTTTAGTTGCACCTCCCCACATTCGGGCATTTACAATGGACACCTGTGCACTATAATCCAACAAAAACTTGCAGGGAACACTGGGCCCCATATTCAAATGTCCCAGGCTGCATCATGCAAGTGCCTGCACCGCGCAACTGAGATGTGCCAACACAAAATAATGGTATATTCAGAAGATGCACCATGAGATGCGATCATGTATCTCCAGCTGAATTTCCCAAACATGCATGATCATGCAGTGTGAGATGCCTGGTGTGGCAGGTGACCTGAGCCCTATGCAGAGCATATGGAAATGCACGATAGGCAGCCACATGTGCGGTGCACAAAATTGCAGTATTCAGCGGGGACATGCAAATGGCCTCACTGCACATTCTGAGTCCATTCCCAACATGTACAGCTCATTACTGGAATGTATTCAGGCCATTTGTATACCCAAGGCATTCACAGTTCCAGCTTTGCAGAGCTGCCCCACCACCCCACAAAGGTGAACAGGAGGTGCTGCAGCCTGGCAGGCAGGTGTGATAGAATGTTTGTGTGTGGGTGGGTGGACTGCATTGGCCTGGGTACAGTGCTGTTACTTATAACCATGTACAGGGTTGGACTGGGGTACAGGGGGCCCACCTGGACAGTGGTCACAGCGGCCTCCCTGCACAGGCAACAGGGAAGGGCACAGAGTGACACACTCTGATCAGTATACCACATGTATGTGATACACCAGCTCCGTATGCAGCATACAGTCATCTGCAGTGCCCCACACACCACCGTATAAGAGGAACATGGTGATTACTGCATGGAATGGCGGTGTGCAGAGGGTGACCAGGTACCCAAGTGGGTGGGTCCCACCTGTGTGCACCTATGGAATACCACCATGGATGTGTGCCACAGGTCAGTCCCCAGCCCGTGCAAGGCTGCAACTCATACCACCAGGCTACCTGGGCACCGTTGCCCCAGATGTCATCCTGGGTGCATGCCACCACTGGGTGGTGCCCTGCAGGCCACATGGGTGCAGGCCATGGCCCCTGGTACATGTGCTGCAGTGTGGCCATCTGCTCTGCTGGTGTGCTTGGGGGGCACCTGACAACACTAGCATGTGGCAGCTGGTTGTCTATGTCCTGGGTGCGGTGTGGGAGATGGTTCTCCGGGCAGTGCTCAGGGTGTAACGGCACCTGTGGCTTTGGGTACTTCTGTCCTGGCAAGACTGCTGTTTATGGATGCCGAAGCACGTCCTGGTGCACCTCCAAGGGCTGTCTCAGGATGGCCTGTCTGCAGTTCTGCATCCTTCCTGTGGGTGGCTGGCTGATTTAGGCCATCCTTTTATCTGCCTAACTTTGTGTGGCACACTTCTGGGATGCACGGCAGATGCACCCCACACTTTGGCTGAATATACGGATGCGCAGCATATTCATGTACCTGCCCCATATCCGCACCACATACATTATTTTTGCATGATCACACATTCTGAAATGTGCGACACAGCTCTCCCTTCTGTATATTGCGCTGCCGCGCATTTTCTGAGATGCCACCATGCATCTCCATTTTGGGCAGCACATCTCCTTTGAATATGCGGGCCACTGTTTATTTCCCTGAGAAGGTAGTACCCAAGTCCCACTGTATAATGGATCACAGTTTACTGAGGGCCATCTCTTTGTCTGTTGTCAGGCATCTGATCCTCAACTGCAGTCTAGTCTGCATGGCTCCAGGTCCAGATGAATCTCTGCACTGAGGACACTGTTTTTCATAGTGGTTCAGGCCTCCATACCTCCAACACGTCCAATCATCCGGCTTTCTGTTCTGAAAATTCACCGACACAGGATGTGGGATTCCCAGAGGTCTCTTTTGCCCAATCAAATCTCTGATTGTGGAGTCCTGGAAGTCTTGAGCATAACTTTCAATTTTTCAAGTTCGGTGTGCAGAGTTGTGAGAACTCCATCCCTTTTTTCATTTACCTCTACAACTCTTCAACGGCTCCAGTCAGTTCTTTACGAATAATAGTCTGAACCTCCCACCATATTGTTAACCTGAAAATACAAACATATGAACATACGAAAGAGCCATTACAAGAAGGCTATTTGGTCTATTGAGTCTTCTCACTATGGCACGGTCCATAGTTTATGCCATTGACCCTGCTCCCTCCTGTCTGACCCCCCCCACAGTTCCATGGGTTCCCCTTATGCCTATCCCAGGCCCTCTTAAAGCCACCCACTGTTTTTTCTGATGCCACTTCCTCCGGCAGCACATTCCTTGTGGCTACCACCCTCTCTGTAAAGAAATGCTTTCTAACATCCCTCCTAAACCCCCTCTCCAGCCTTAAACTGTGCCCCCTCATGGTTTGGTTGTCTCTTAGCTTGAATAGACCTTTCCTATCTACCCTATTTATCCCCTTCAAGTATTTGAAAGTCTCTATCATATCCCTCATCTCTCTCTCTCTCTCTCTCTTCTCCTCCAGGGAGTGGTGATGGGTCTCTTTGGGTGTGGTGGGAGCCCCTGGACACCAGGGAATGTTGTTAGTGGGATTGTGCTGAGTCTTGGAGGGTGGAGAGGAGCCCCCACCCACCAGGTAATGCTTTTCTGTGGTGGTGTTGGGTCTTGGAGGGTGGAGGGGTAGCCCCCAGACACAAGGGAATGCTGCTAGTGGGATTGTGCTATGTCTTGGAGGGTGGGAGACAGCCCCACCCACCAGGGAATCATTTTCTGTGATGGTGTTGGGTCTCAGAGGGTGGGGGGTTGTCCCAGGACACAAGGGGATGCTGTTTTTGAGATGGTGTTTGGTCTCGGAGCATGAGGTGAGTCCCCAGACACCCATGGGATGGTGTTGGGTCTCGTAGTGTGGGGGGTAACCACTGGACATGAGGGAATATGACCAAAGTAATAGAACAGGGAGGGGCTGTGGATATGGCCTACCTAGACTTTAGCAAGGCATTTGACACAGTCTCGCACAAAAGATTAATAATCAAGTTAGCCAGCCTGGGAGTGGGTCCCAAGGTGGTAGCCTGGGTAGAAAACTGGCTGCACAACAGGACACAGATGGTAATAGTGAATGGAACACATTCTGAAGAAAGGGGGGTTACTAGTGGAGTACCTCAGGGTTCAGTACTGGGTCCAGTCCTCTTTAACGTCTTTATAGGTGACATTGCAGAGGGTCTGGAAGGAAAGGTATGCCTCTTTGCGGATGACACAAAGATCTGTAACAGAGTTGATACACAGGGGGTAGAAAGGATGAGAAGGGACTTGGCAGGTTGGAGGAATGGTCAGACATATGGCAACTTAGATTCAATACAAAGAAGTGCAAAGTAATGCACCTGGGAAATAAAAATCCAGGAGAAGAGTACACAATAGCAGGAGGGTACTAACAACAACAATAATGGAAAGGGATCTGGGTGTAGTTATATCAGATGACCTAAAGGTGGGTATGCAATGTGAGAAGTCAGTAGGAAAAGCCAGGGGATACTGGGATGCATAAGGAGGGCATCACAAGTAGAAAAGGAAGTGGTTATCCTCATACAGACAGTTGGTGAGACCCCATCTGGAGTACTGCGTGCAGTTTTGAGACCTCATCACGCAAGGACATAGACAGGATGGAAGCAGTCCAGATGAGGGCAACTAAATGGTGCAGGGTCTACATCAGAAACCATATGACGAGAGACTGAGAGGAGCTTAATATGTATACCCTTGATGAAAGGAGGGACAGGGGACATGATAGAAACTTTAAGTACCTCAAGGGAATCAACAAAGTCCAGGAGGGTAGCATCTTTCAGAAAAGAGATGTGTAAGAACAAGGGCACAATTTAAAGTTAGAGGGGACGGCTCAGGGGTAATGTGAGGAAATTCTTTTTATGGAAAGTGGTGGACTCATGGAACCGCTTTCCTGGAGAGGTTGTGGGGTCTAAAACAGTGGAGGAGTTCAAACATGCATGGGACAGACATAAGGCAATTATAGTGGGGGGTTGCAGGAAATAGGCTGTTGGTTAACTAGAATCTGCAGCTTATCCAGTAGGTAGGGAAATGGGCAGACTGGGTGGGCCAAGTGGTCCTTATCTGCCGTCAAAGTCTATGTTTCTATGTTTCTATGAATCTATTTTATGGGATGGTGCCAGATGTTTCACGGTGGGGTAGACACCAGAGAATGCCTGGAGGGTGGTGGAGAGCCCACAGACAACAGGGAATGCTGTTTGTAGGATGGTGCCCCATGTTCCAACACCCTGCATCATCCAACAAATAGCAGTACCAGGTGTCTGGGTGCCCTCCCCCCACTCTCAGACACCTAGCACCATTGCACAAAATGGATTCCCTGGTGTCAGGGGCCTCCCTCCTGCCATCAAACACCCAGCATCATCTCACAAAATGGATTCCCTGATGTCCAGTGGTTCTCCCCCTACCCCAAGGTGTTTGGTGCTGGGTGTTTGAGGGTAGGATGATGCTGGTCTCATACAAGTGAATGCTGCTTGTGTCCTTTGGTGTGGGAGAGTGTACAAAAGACAATGCCTTTTGGTGATGGTGCTGTTTTTTGGGGGGGAGTGGAGTATACAAAAAAAATGTCTTTTGTTCATCGTGCTGGGTTTCGGAGGGTGGGGCTGGGACCACTGGACAACAAGAAATGCTTTTTTTGTTATGGTGCCAGGTATCGGAGAGTTGGGAGAATCACTGGACACCAGGGAATCCATTTTGTGTGATGGTGCTGGGTGTTTCATATTGGGGTTGGAGAACCCTGACACCCCTGGAATCCATTTTGTGGGATGGCGCCATGTGTGATGGTGGGGGGGAAGGTCTCTGACACTAGGGAATCCATTTTGTGTGATGGTGATGGGTCTGGAAGGGTAGTGGAGCCCCCAGACAACAGGGAATGCTGTTTGTGGGATGGTGCCACATTTCCCAACACCCAGTACCATCCAACAAACAGCGGTACCAAGTATCCTGGTGCCCCCCTCACCCTCAGAGACCTAGCACCATCACACAAAATGGCTTTCGTGGTGTCAATGTCCTCATCCCCACCACCAAACACCCAGCACCATTACGCAAAATGGATTCCCTGGGGTCGGGGGCCTCCCCTCCCACCGTCAAACACCTGGCACCATCTCACAAAATGTATTCCCTGGTGTCCAGTGGTTCTCTCCCCTGCCCCTGTGCATCTGAGGGTGGGGGTGAGGCCCCATATGTAAGCTACCTCTCTTTTGAGAGGGGCCTGTGCTCCCTATAGGGACCCATTCCTCTGTTAATTCCCCCAGAAAAGTTAGGACATGTTTTAGTGTTGAGGCGCAGTTTGGGCTGACCGCCATGTGGTGGCAGCAGAGAGTAGATTTTTGGGGGTATAAATAGGCCAGAGTTGGGAAGCTAAGGGAAGGGGGGAGGCTGGAGGAAGAGTGGAAGGAGAGGCAGGCAAGACAGGAGCTCAACAGTCCGGCTTGGGCCTGAAAAGGGGAGGCCCCCCCCAAGTGAGTAGGCAGGATCGGTGGGGGCATCGATGCGGTGCCAGCAATGGATGGCTGTTCAGAGGGAAGAGGGCTAGATAGCCTGGTGGCGTCATTGGGAATGTGGGTCTCCCGGGGCAGGGTGGTGAGAGTGCCCAGTAGGAGGGAGATGGAGGGCATAGGGAGGATCCCAGCCTTTGTTTCTCATGTCGGAGTATTTCTGGGTCACCGTGGCACTATCTCCTTCCATACCCGATGTGGCAGGGTGATCCAGGTTGTTGAGGGGGTGCAGGAGTGTGCCCACCCATTTAGGGACCTGCTTGGAGGGGCAGGACCTGGGGTGCCGTTCATATGGTTCAGGTGGTCTGCAGGTCGATTTGGACAGGCTTTGGACAGTTCCTCCTGGCCTGATGCTTAAATCAAGCTCTGGAGCATGGTAGATGGGATGCCTTAGAGGCCTGGGTTGCCTTCCTCTCTATCCATCGGAGGGCACCCAGGATGGGCCGGATTGTCAGATAAACCGCTTAGGACTTCCTCGAACTGTTCAGGGGTTTCCAGGTCATGGCAGGGCCTGGGTTCTCCTGTGTGGCAGGACAGCTCGAGGTGGGGGGTAGCTTGGAATGGGGTTCTGGTCTGGGTATGCTGTGGGTCTGCCAAGCCCATGTCTGGGGCAGGCCCAAGGGGCCTCCATTTATGAGCAGGTCTTTAGGCCCATTAGGTTATGGTCCTTTTTTTCAGGTGAGAAACTCTAGGGCTACACAAGTTTGTGAGAGTCTAGGGGGATTTCAGGCTCGAAGTCTCAGTTGTCTGGTTAGGAGAGGAAAATTTCCTGGGTTCCCTGTAAGGTGCTTACTAGTTTTGGGGACCAGGTTGGGAGAGGCCACTCGCTTCTCCACCAGGAAGAGTATGCCTGAACAAGGAGTAAAGAGAGGAAATAAAAAGTAAATCAGTGCCAGAGGTTTCTGGAGCTCTGTGCTCCTGGGGAATGTGAAGTCCATGTTCCGGCATATCATCTGAGATTTCGAAACTATAGAATAGTGAGCCTTGTGAGTACTGTCTATAAAATCTGTCTCCTTCCTGTTTGGATGCCAGCCTATGTACTATAGTTTATGCTCCATGGAGCAGGTATTTAAAGTACAGGGAAGTGATGAACCCCGGGACCTCATAATAATATGGGCCCAGGAAAAATAAAGTGATTTTATTAAGAAATATACTGGAGTTGATCTCGTCTGCACATAACGTCAATGATTTAGAATAGCCAAAGCTAATTTCCCTCTTTCAAGAGTTATTTTCTAGTGGGCCTATGATTCTCCTCTTGCATCTCCATCCCTGGGGTTGGTGAACTCCACAACTTGTGAGAAGAAGATGGTGTTGCCGTGCATCTGAACTGAAGGTTGGGGTATCTCTATTAAGGTGTTTCACTCACAGAAGATAGTTCACAGTAGGTCATTCTGCTCTACTATATTTTCAGCAGCTGGGCCAGGTAATGCTTGTGAGTGAGCTTCTGGTGTGCCACTGTACCCCCTCCTTAATGTAACATCTGGAAGTCCCTAGACAGAAGGAGGAGGGGTGTAGGGGAGCTACACGTACACTCATGAATGGTTTTTCTGTGATGGTGCTGGGTCTCATGCAAGTGAATGCTTTTTGTGTCTGTCGGGGGGGCAGAGTATACAAAAGACAATGCCCTTTGTTGATGGTGCATGGTTTCACACAGGAAAAACCTTAAACTGAGACAAAAGAAACAGAGCACGCACATGCCGAGAACAGGAAGAGCAGAGGACAGAGTTAGCATCAGAGCTTATTTCACTCACCAGACCAAGGGGGGGCCAACCGAAAGAGCTAATGGAGGGCTGAAACTTGCATTACTTTGGCAGTCACCCGTTACCTTTTATATCTGAGGTAGTGTCTTTCCTCTTTGGTCAGTTTAGAATTGCTGTCACCAGACATTATGTGTGATGAGCATAGCAGCTCTCAGCCTGACAGCAGATATATCTGTAATTAGCCTCCCACTACATCATTTGTGAGTGCACTGACACAGTGGAGCAGCCACTCAGTGGCTACACGGTTAGTATTTTCACTGAGAGATCACAACGATGATGTAGTGTGGTGGCATAGAGGTCGATGCCTCAGCTGCCAGACCGAGGACTGTTGTAACAAAATGTTATCAAAGTAGAGGACTCAGATGAGCAAAAGGAATAAGAAAAATACTTCAGAAATAAAAAGTGACAAGTGACTATTCCAGTGAGCCTGTTTTTGTCTCCAGTACCTCTTTCAGTATAATTTACATGGAGTGGAGGTTTTAGCTCAGTATTTTATTTTCATTCGGCCACCACATTGGCTGTTCTGTGTTTCGCACTGTCCATTGTGCATGACATTGACTGTTTGGTTGGAGCCAAGTCCTACACTGGGGAGAAAGAAGAACGGAAGACACCAAATGGATCATGTTCCAATTAAAGGCATGCAAGGCGAGTATCACCTATGGCATGAGTGACTGCCATGGATGGACTGAAGAGATGCGCAGAGCTGGCAGGTGATGCCGAGGAGAGCAGGATGGGAGAACATCAGAGGAGCAGAGCAGCTGACTTGAAGAATGATGCCATGGCAGAAGCGAGAAATGGTAGAGAAAATGGTTTGAACAGCAGAGGAGTGCAGAAAGACAATCAGGAGAAATTTGCACAGGATGACTGCAGGAGCACAACTGGGTGAGGCAGCAGCAACTACCAAACACTATGTGACAGCAGCGAGATTACCAATGTTGCACACCTCTATAAATGTACAACACAGACACAAAGGAGAGGTTCGAACTACTTTTTTTTCACAGAAGGACCTCACAGACAACAGAGGAGAGGGTGGAATGACTTTATTTACAGAAGGACAATACAGACAACAGAGGAGAGGGTGGAACGATTTTGTTTACAGAAGAACGACACAGACAACACAGGAGAGGTTGGAACTACTTTATTTACAGAAGCACATACTGTACGACACAGGCACAAGAGTAGAGGATGAGTAACCATCACAAAAGGTAAGAATGTTGTAATCTCTTCAGTGCAGATCATCATGGCACACCATCATGGGACGCCATCTGAAAAAGGTAAGAAAATTGTCATTGTGATGATTGCAGTAATTTTGTTGTTGACATTCTGTATCCTGTATGCTAAGAATTGTGGCTGCTGTGCCATAATACCATGGGTGCCACTGTGCACATGCTTGTACATGGCGTGATGTTGTGCTCACAAAGAGAGCAACAGTGCTCTTTATTGTTACATGATAGTGTTGTGCGAGACAGTGTGCCGCCGTGCACCTCACGATATTTTTGATAATGCTGTGTTGCTGAATGTGTTCATTTTGGTTATGTGTGTTTCGATACCGTGACTTGCTTTGTACTTTTTTGATAATGTTTTTAGCAGCAACTTACTGTATTACCGGCTTCAAAGGTATTGATACATAATTTAGTTGATAGGTTCCGTTTTTCAGACATGAAAATTGATTTGCGGTGACTACTGCATAAAATCATTGGTTTGGGTATTTCGGATAGTATACCAAAAAATAAATAATTGATTACAGTTATTTGCATATCACCATCAGAAAGTTTACTGCTGAACAACTTTGTCGCTCATACTTGGTGTGTATCTCTTATAGTTCAGTATGTATTTGCATACATTGATGGTGTGTTGTGTATGGTTGGCTAAAAAGGATAGACATACATGGTATATATCAGAAAGATTGGTGTTTAGTACCAAATTACTTTACTAACTGCTTTTAGTGTCAAGATACCGAACTTGGTGTTATGTGACATTTTCAACCGAAAAATGGCTCACGTTGCTTAACTGTTCTGCAAAAACAAAGTTTTTCAGTATTTCAGCTAATATAAAAAAAACAGATTGATTACAATTGAATGCATGGCACCATTAGAAAGGTAATTTTGTGCTGAACAATTTGGCCACTGATACTTTGGGTGTATCACGTATACTTCAGGAGTTATCAGCATTTGTTCATGGTATGGTGTGCATAGTTGACATTTTATCCATTAAGACTCACATAAGCACTGGGAAAATAAATTCACTTTTTGGGTATCTCAGCCAGTATAAAACAAAAACTGAATTTATTACAATTGATTGCATAGCACCGTTGGAAAGGTCATTTTAATTTTGTGCTGAACAACTTTGCTGCTGATACTTTGGGTGTACCATGTATACTTTAGGAGTTATACGCATTTGTTTATGGCATGGTGTGTATGGTTGACATTTGTCCCTCAGACCTCACGAAAGCACCTTGAATAAAATGGAGAAAAATGCATGTTTTATACTAGAAAAATAGCTTTTTTTGTACAAATGTTCTATTATAACTAATCTAATGCATGGATGCTTAATTTGGTGTTGATATGTTACTTATTTCCCAACCAAAAAGGGCTTGTGTTTCCATTTTTAGTGAAAAAGAACCTTTTTTTTTCTATTTTGACTAGTATAGGAAAAAAAATTGCTTTTTTTTTGTTTTGTTTTTTTGAGCTTACTCTTTTCTGTGTCCAGGTCGGCATTCTTGTCCATGCTTCCCTTATTCCAGTCACTGTCCAGTCATCCCCAGCCTTCATAGGGCCCTTGTCTTCTTCCCCCATGGCGAGGTGGCAGGGAGTTCCCTTCTCTCCCACCAGGTCTGGATCCAGTTCCAGCGGTGCTCCCAAGGCTGGGGCGCCCATAGAGCAGCCATCAAGCCGCTGCAACCATGGTTGCCTTATTCCCAGCTTTTTTCCCCACTGAGGGACATGGCGTGCAATGACGTCGGCGACATGGTCACACACGCTCCTGTGCGCAACACCTCAGGCAACTGCCATGCTCCTCCTCTTGAAGTTGTGGCTCTGTGTCACTGACCCCCAGCCTCCACTAGGGGCTGGGCATGCACCGGTCACAGGAACACACCCCTCCCCAGAGATGGAGAGCAGTTCTACAGATGCTTTATCCATCTCTGACCCTCTGACCTCCGACAACCCATGCTCTCTCCCGAACTTGGGTCACTGGAGTGGTGCGATGTGTGGCGTCCAGCGCCTCAACCCTCTGTGCCACCAGGCCAGCCCCAAATTGCTTATTATTAATTGCCTAGCACCGTTGGAAAGGTAATTTTGTGCTGAACAACTTTGCCACTCGTACTTTGTGTGTAGCACTTACTGTTCATGTGCTATAAGCATTTGTTTGTGGCATGCTGATTATGGCTTGATTTTGCTCAGGAAGGCCCAGGATGCAGTGTTAAGAGTCCAGTATACAGGAGACAGGTGGTGGAACTCTCAAAGACCTTCTGTGGAGTGAATGAGTTCAGACCCAAATGGGAGCTCCCTTAACTCAGTCCCTGGGTACCACGTGTGTAGAATTGCTGCAGGCAAGTAGATGTTGTTGCATGCAGCTGGCATTCATGCACTTTAAACAGAGCAACATGCTAAATTACCCAAACCCCACAGGCTATGTAACAATGGCAGAAAACTCCTTAACATGAGTAGTTGTAATCCAAATTGTGAAAAACTGTGAAACAACAGGTGCTGTCCCTTGAAACAATGCTGCACTGAGGCGAACACATGGTTCTCGGATGTGGATGGCTCCTACTGATGCAGAAAGCCACTGGATCTCTGCTCTCTCAGGGCATGTTCAATGCAAGTAGGCTTCCTCCCTCTGGTCTGTGCAGAACTGGCTTCCTTGGGCACTGGCTGCAGGTACTTCTGACCTACTTCCACTCATTCTAGACTGCTGAGGCCGCAATCAGACCTTCACACATCCTGGCTTCCGAACCCCTAGGTCAAAAACAGCCTGGCACCATGTTGTAGTGCCTACTAGAGGACCTGGATCAGTAGCCCTTGGTCTTGTTCTCCAGGCTGTATCTTCAGTGCCACCCACGTGCTGGCTTGTATGTGGTTGCCACTCTCTTCCTCTCTGGAACTCAGCAGCTCTGTTCACAGTTTGCTTTCTGCTTTTGAGGTCATGGAGGGCACCGCTTCCACACACTCCCAGCACAGCAGACCTTTCCACCAGAAGATCTCCACCAGATCTGCCCTCCTCCAGGACAGTCCTCTTTTACAGGCCCTACTCGCAGTCTGTCTTGGTTTGTGCCTAGAGCTGTCAATCCTGAAACTCAGCTGACAGAACACAGTGAACCTGAACATAGTGCTCCTCCTTTCCCCACAAGCCTCCAGGAGTTCCTTGCCCTGTGAGGTTTCTGAGCATGGGGGCAGGCCTGCCTGAGCAGGTTTACTACAATACTCCAGATGTGTTTCAGTATTGTGTTCTCAACTCGCCAAATCATTTCTCCCACATGTATCTTGTCACAGGAACACATAAGGCAGTAAACTACAAATTGTGTATCAGAGTTAATAATCTTTTCAATCTCATGGACTTTCAGAGTCATTGAATGTGTCATTTGTTAACATGGAGTTCTTTACTAAGAGATATTACCTCTTTTTGCAGGTGAAAAAAACCTTTGGGAGTTGCAGTAAATATAAAATGCTTTGTAAATTCTCATTCTTACAAAAACAGCTCTGCACCACTTTAAGATTAAATAGCCATCTAAAAGAAGCCTTGGTCTTCCTCTCACATGTGGTGTAAGTTCATTTTCATTTAAAGGGGCACTGTCAACTTTGGTGTGCTGACTCAAGGTCAACTCCACCACCACGAACACCAGCATAGCGACAGAAATTGCCTGTCTGAGGCACATCACTGTACTGGTGTGAAGAAGACACCGGCGGTGCATTTCTCAGTGTAGCTTCCCCCCAGTCCAACTCTGACTTGGAGTTAGAATCCTAGAGACCAGGGGGTGTTGGGGGTGGATCAGCAAGCACTGACATCACCGATGGTACAGTGCTGATGGTCAGCATTTTAGCGGTCGCTGTAGGGGATATGATTCTTCTTTTCGAGAAGCACTATAAATAAAACCGTCAACTTTGCCCTTTGTTTTTGGCAAAGTGAGCAGTGTGCCTCTTGACCACACAGCACTCAGAGATATACTCAGAACACCCATATAGATATAAAGATTAGACTTTCTACGGTTTTCTCATTTTTGCATAAATATATTTTCGGTCAGTCAATGCTAAACCCCACAAACTGGAGACATCAGATTGGGACCACGTCTACAATGGCGTGGTCCCAAAGTACAATTTTTTCATAAACAGCCAGTAGATTCATATTGCCCCATCCCTTATGTTATTCTAAAAAGTTCCAGTGATCTGCCATCACAAACTGAGCACTGGAAGTAGCATAATTCATATTTTTAAGCTGCGGCTGAAATCCCGTTGATGTGAATCAATGGCACGCTTTTGCTCATGTGTGGGATCTTTTGGTCATGAATCTTGTGCGCATGTGCCGGATCTCAGCCATGGCTTAAAAATATGAATTATGCTACTTCCAGTGCTCGGTTTGTGATAGCAGATCACTGGAACTTTCTAGAATAACATAAGTGACAGCAGCAATATGAATCTACTGGCTGTTTATAAAAAAATCATGTTTCGGGATCGTGCTCATGGCAGATGCATGGTCCCAACCTAGATGTGCTTCCAGTTTGCGGGGTTTAGCGTTGGACCGACTGAAAGATATTTATGCAAAAAATGAAAAAAACTGGTAAGAAGCCTAATCTTTTATATCTATAAGGGTGTTCTGAGTATACCTCTGAGTGCTGTGTGGCCAAGAGGCACACAGCTCACTTTTGCAAAAAAATGACGGGGCAAATTTCACAATGCTCCTTATTGTCCAGAATCTGTGTATTACTGTTTCAGTGTACCCAACAATGGAATTAAATTCTGTACAAAATGTAAGGGAATTTTCATCTCTGCTCCGTTTGTTTTTAGGTGTAATACATTTGATTCTGTCTCTGCCTATTGCTTTTTGTTTCCCTTCCTCTATAACTTTATTGTCATAACACCTAGCTAAAAAGCTGTGTTCTAAATCTCCTGCTTGTTTTGCAAAATACTCCTTATTGCTACAGTTCCTCAGTACTCAGAGAACTGTCTGAATAGGATTGAATCCTTGAGGGTGATTGCATGTGCACTTGTTTCTTGGAGCAATGAGTTTGTTGCTGTGGGTTTATGATGCTTTTCTTGCAGCAATATTTTTACCTGTGTGCCTCAGGAATGTTAGATCAAAGAAGTCAATACATTCATCACTGAGTTGATGTAAATTTCAAGTTTAGCTGGTTTTGATTTAACCGAGTCACAAAATCAGTTGCTCCCTACTCAGAACCTTTCCATACACAGATAATGTCAGTGATATAATGAAACCACAGGATGACATCATCTGCATTTGGAAAATCCAAAGAGAAAACTGTTTCCAGCTCCCACAGACCTAACATCTAATTTGTGTACGATAGGGCCATATGTGTCCCCATTGCCGTAAAAGTGTCTGCATGTCATAAATGTTATTAAATCCGAACACATTATGAGCGAAAATGAAATTTATGCTTTCTGCCAGGACTCTGACTGGTGCTGTTAAGTTGTTATGACTCAGAAAATAATGTCAGGCTGCTATTACAAAAGAAGACAGATTGAAGAAAACTGCCTAACATACCAAAATGATTTGTATCAAAATATATTTTTTATTCAGAAGAAAAAAAAAATACACATCTCCAGTTCATAAAACTCCACCAAAGTGTTGGGCTACTGTGAACCCCTTCTTCATGGTGTCTGGTTAAAGTCTAAAATAATAAATCAATGATTCTTCTTTACATCTCTTAAAACACTGTTAAACGTACAATTAGTACTGGGAAGTTAAGCTTTAGCCTGCACTTCCATTAGCATCATCAGATCATTCTCAATGTATCCTGATATATTCCTTTCATTGAACTATAGAAGAGAATAAAAACAAATACATAATTTATTTAAATATCACTATATAAATGCATTCGAAAATAATGGCCATCAGAGTCGCCTCTTAATTCCCTCTTCAAAGTAATGTCCTGCAGTAAGCTGTCTTTTCTGCAAAATAATAGGATACAGTTTCCCTTAACACTGAGCATGTTACTACATTACATAATTTCCATCCTTCGTACAACTTTTAAATGTTTAGGAATACAATCGTCACTAATTATAAAGTCCAAAGTTCAAAACTGAGTTTCATAAATGCACATTAGTTGCTATATTTAAAAAATATAGACACACACATCTCCCTTAGTGCACTACTAAATCATGTTTGTGTAGTAAATCTTATTTTTACAGGCCAAAATACCTAGTTTGTTCTGTTAATGCAGGTTAACCTATAGTGTAATGGAACAGGACATGTTTTAAATATTTTTCTTTTCCACGCTAGCTTAAATGCTCTGCCAACAATTTGTATATGGACTGACTGTGTACTTACATCGTTATGTGGTAAAGCAACATAGCCCCTGAGCATTCTGCTGACAAGGGCAGCAAACATGTCTGCAGGCTTACTGCTTCTAGTGGAGCCTCACTGAAACTGGCTGTGATCTCACACACACCCGTGGAGACAGGTGTGATGCCATCACATCATATCGCAGGTGACGCACACTCGAGTACAAGCGCTCGGGTTCTCTGCTATACCATCTTCATGTTTGATCACAGAGAAAAGGGCCCCCACATCAATGGAAACCCATTGTTAACCCTCCTGGCACACAAAGTCTTGTAGGTTGTACAGCAGGCCACCTGTGCCTCTGAGGTAGGATTTTAATATTACTACCTCATTATTTTAAAAAGAAACCAACAAAAAAAACAATAATTTATATAGGTTAAGAGATCCTACCACAAAGACAGTTAGGTGACCTGGCAGGTTCTCTACCCTTTTATGAACTTTTGGGAGAGCACAGAAGACAGGCATGATTGTTTGTGGGTTCCAAATAAATCTGAATTATTTTTGGTAATATCACAATATCTCCTTGCTCCCTTCAAAAGTTCAAAAAGATCTTTTTCCAAAAGGGGCACTGGATTACCAGGGACGACCTTGTATATCTCATCTGGTCCTTTAGTGGATCACCCATCATGGTAACATAATCCGCAGTGTTCAGTAATACACTGCACTACATTTTCATCTTTGCCAGCTACAGCACTTTGATGATTATATCATCCCAGCCTTGAATTCTCTTGAGGGCATTTTTCCCCTTTATGTTAGATTACTATAACAATTCTGTGGTCTTTAAATTTGTTTTTATTGCCTTGGATGTTACCTTTTCAAATACTGCTATACTAACATTATATTCATTCTAGGGCGTATTGTGGATTTGGGACAAAACAGTCTCTCGCTAGCTGCCCACATTCCATCAGTTGTAGCATTCTGTATTATATCATGTGCTATTCCAACATTTTCCTTTGTCCTCTCCTCCCGAGATAGATACTCCACCATATCAGGGTTATCTATTTGATGCACTTCCAGATTTAGCTCATTGAGGATTGCAAGATTCATACTGTCCTGCTCATTAGTACATCACTCGTGTGTAGTCACTGGAACATCTGATTCTTCCACTTCGGTTGGATCTTCTCTTGCACAAAATTCTTTCAAACGTAGCTCCCTAAAAACTTGAAAATATCAATGCTAACATTAAATTCATTAATCGCTGGTGTTGAAGCAAATGACAATCTCTTTGATAACACTTTTATTTGATCTGGATTGAGTGCTCTTCAGGACAGATTTAAGACTTGCAATGGCTGTCACCGTTTTTCTCTCCAATCTCATTTCCTGCTCCTGCCCTTTGCTCCACTGATGACTCCCCCTCCTCATTTTCCTTTTGCTTGTTTATTTCTTTTTTGCTTCTTGCTGTGCTGGAAAATTTGCTAAAAAGGCACAGTGCTTAATTCCCCTTGAGACTGTTCTTCACTGTCAGCAGAAACCAAATCTGACGATCAATTGTGGCCCATACTTGTATCAAATGAAACAGTCCTCCTCACTCCCTGTTTATTTTTTCTGTCCCCCTTCCTTGATCTAGAGTGGACCCTGCTTAAAGCTCTCCCTTCATTTTTTGCCCAATTTAAGAAGTAGCCCCTTTCATAACTGATTGCATCTCTCTTTAATTTTGACTGCTTTCTCTGCATCAGTTTTTTCGTAGTTGACAATTTTCAGTTTTAGGGCTTTGTCAAGGTCATTAAAGTGGGGGTTAGTATGATTTTTGTTTAACATAGAAACATAGACTTTGATGGCAGATAAGGACCACTTGGCCCACCTAGTCTACCCATTTCTCTACCTACAGGATAGGCCGCAGATCCTAGTTAACCAACAGCCTATTTCTTCCTACCCCCAAAAAGAACTGCCTTATGTCTGTCCCATGCATTCTTGAATTCTCCCACAGTTTTAGACCTCACAACCTCCTCAGGAAGGCTGTTCCATGCATCCACTACCCTCTCTGTGAAAAAATACTTCCTCACATTGCCCGGAACCACTCCCCCCTCTATCTTTAAATTGTGTTCCTTTGTTCTTGCACGTCTCTTTTTCTGAAAGATGTTAACCTCTTGGACTTTGTTGATTCCACTGAGGTACTTAAAAGTTTCCATCATGTCCCCCCTCTCTCTTCTTTCCTCAAGGGTATACATATTAAGCTCCTTTAGAGTCTCCTCATATGGCTTCTCTTGCAGACCCTGCACCATTTTAGTTGCCCTCCTCTGGACTGCCTCTATCCTGTCTATGTCTTTGCGGAGATGGGGTCTCCAGAACTGGATGCAGTACTCAAGATGGGATCTCACCAACTGTCTGTAGAGAGGGATAACAACTTCCTGTTTTCTGCTGGTGATGACTCTCCCGATACATCCCAGTATTCCCCCAGCCCTCCCTACTGCCTTCTCACATTGCTTGTTAACCTTAAGGTCATCTGATATGATTACCCCCAGGTCCCTTTCCTTTTTTGTTGTTGTTACTACCCCCCCATTGTGTAATATTCCCCTGGGTTCTTGTTTCCCTGGTGCATTATTTTGCACTTCTTTGCATTGAATCCTAGCTGCCATAATTCTGACCATTCCTCCAACCTTGCCAAGTCCCTTCTCATCCTTTCCACACCTCCTTGTGTATCAACCCTGTTGCAGATCTTTGTGTCATCTGCAAAGAGGCATACTTTTCCTTCTAGTCCCTCTGCAATGTCACTTATAAAGACATTAAAAAGGACTGGACCCAGTACTGAACCCTGCAGTACCCCACTAGTAACCCCTCCTTCTTCAGAGTGGACTCCATTTACAAATGCCTTCTGTGTCCTGTTGTCCAGCCAATGTTTTACCCAGGCTACCACCCTGGGACTCACTCCCAGGCTGGTTAATTTGACTATTAATCTTTTGTGTGGGACTGTGTCAAATGCCTTGCTAAAGTCTAGGTAGGCCATGTCCACAGCCCCTCCCTGGTCTACTACTTTGGTCACCCCGTCAAAGAAATCTATTAGATTCATCTGACATGACCTTCCCGCTGTGAACCCATGCTGCCTTGGGTCCTGTTCCCCACTGGCTTCAAGGTACTCAACAATTCTTTCCTTCAGAAGTGACTCCATCACTTTCCCTACCACAGAGGTCAAACTGACAGGTCTGTAGTTTCCTGCCTCTGTCTTGGTCCCACTTTTGTGAAGGGGAATCACATCCACCTTCCTCCAGTCCTCGGGTACCACACCATCCTCCCATGATTTATTAAAAAGAGTAGTCAGTGGTTTCACTAGTTCCCCCCTTAATTCTTTTAGAATTCTGGGGTGAATTCCATCAGGCCCCATTGCTTTATCCACCTTCAGTTTTAGGAGTTCTTGCAGAACCCTTTCTTCTGTGAAAGGGCTGGGATCGACCCCCTATCAAGCGTGCTTCTGTTAATTGGATTAGGCACTTCCCCCTCCTCTTTTGTGAATACTGAGCAGAAATATTCATTCAGTATCCCTGCTTTTTCACTGTCCCCCTCTGCCAACCCACCATTCATTCTATTCAGCCTCACTATCCCTCCCTTTGTCTTTCTACGCTATCTGATGTACCTATAAAAGGTTTTATCCCCATTCTTAACCGAGTTGGCTATCTTTTCCTAGTTTGGGCCTTTGCTATTCTGACTTCCCTCCCTGCTTCCTTCTTCCTTAACTGGTACAGCTCTCTGTCCTGTTCCTTCTGTGTTTCCTTATACTTCCTGAATGCTATCTTTTTCTCCCTGACTTTCCCAGACACCTCTTCTGAGAACCATAGTGGCTTTTTCTTTCATTTTGATTTGTTTATTTGCTTCACACAAAGGCTTGCTGCCTCTGTGATGGCAGTTTTGATGATTCCCATTGTTGCTCCACCCTCCTTCTAGCCTGTTTGCTAGTGCTTTTTTGAGGCACCTCCCATCTTGCCAAAGTCAGCCCTCCTGAAGTCCAGTACCCTCACTTTGTATGGCTTGACTCTGTAGCTGAGTTTAACGTGAACCACACTGTTTGATGGTCACTTGTTCCCAGATGGCAACCCACTTCTAGATCTGAGATCCTCTCACTGCCCCCATTTGAGAGTATGAGGTCTAAGATTGCTCCCTCACGAGTGGGTTCTGAAACTAGCTATCTGAGGCCTGCCACCTGTAGGGCATCGAGAATGGCCCTACTCTTGGATGTGGCTGCAGCAAATGTGCTTCAGTTAACATCTGGCATATTCAGGTCTCCCATCAACAGTATCTCCCCTTGCTCTGCCATCCTAAGAATGCCTTCTATCATATTCTTGTCCATTCCTCCCTGACATGGGGTCTGTGCCAAACCCCTGTGCGGATTGTGGTGCCCTTTCCAGTCCCAAGAGACCCATAGGCCTCCTCTCCTCCCTGTTTACTCTTTGTTCAGTTGCTTTTATCCCTTCCTTTACATAGAGAGCTACTCCTCCCCTCTTCTCTCCTGCCTGTCTCTCCTGCCTGGGTTTATATGCCTGGTATGTTAACATCCCAGTCATGGTTCTCTGCGTGCCCTGTTTCTGTGACTGCTATGATATCCAGGCATCCACTCTTCCATCAAGGCCACCAGCTCAGGGAGCTTGTTGCCCAGACTACAGGCATTGGTACTCATTACCATCCATTTCCTGATGGCCTTACTCCTTTTTGCCCCATCCCTGTCCTTCTTGCCTTTGTCACTTTCCCCATTTACCCCTGCCCTTCTCCCTATCGCCACCTCTATGTTGGTGTTTACCGTACTTACTACTGTGATTTTTTGGGGGGCTAGGATTTCCCTGCTCCTTCCAGTGCCTCCCCCCTTAGCTCTTGTTTGCATTCTTTAATTTTCTGGCTAATTGTTTGATATATTTTAGTATCTGCTTTTATTAAGAAAACAAAAATCCAAGAGCAGTATTTTGTAGCCTTTATCCAATAATTTTTCAGTTCAAAGGTCTTGAGGCCAACTGATGGTGTGTTAATTACTCAACAGCCTCTTACTATCTGATTCAGTTTGATGTACTCCTCCAAAGTCATCATATTATAGACTAAATTCATTGCCCAAATGGACCCACAGTATACATAAAAACACCACACTTTATTTGGCGGAAAAAGGCCACAGCTTTACTTAAAATTAAATTGTTTGATTTACACACAATATAAAATTTGAAAGTATATACACATTTACATACACAGTTATTAAGACAGTTAATCATACATAATGCAAAATACCCCTGGGGCAGCAAATTCATCCGGCATTGCGCTTCCCATGGGGGAACTATGGCCTTTACGTCTGGCAGAACTGCCCAGGACCATGCCTCGCCCTCGAACAGTTCCCCCTTCCCATTTCCATACTTGGGGAATCCTCATGACTGTTGAACGAGGCTGGTGCCTGCCCAGGGCCGCCCTCCCCGCCCGCAGGTCATGCACCCCTGATGTTCCATTCCACAATTATTGGGTGATCATTTCCCTTTTCTTGCAGTGTACCCACCCCAGGGTTGCACCACCGGGCCACGTGTCACCCAATGCAACGACAGCTTAACTGCACCCTTTATCCAATCCAGCCATGAATTTACGCCCCATTTGTAAATGAAAGCTGTGACTAGCAGAGCAAATCTTTTAGCAATGAAATTTCCACCATCATACATTCAGTCAATAAACATGTGAAAAGAAAAAAACAATACACAATACCTTCCCAACTGTGGTGTAACCAGAACTATGCTTGCCGTGGCCTAAACAAAGAGGGTGGGTGGGTGGGTGGGTGAGAAAATGTTGGGTAGGAGCAGGTCAGAAGAAGGAGTGCTCCCATCTGTTCTGCTCCATAATACCTAGCCCTGGCCCCTCACCGAGGGTCCTGGGCCACTCCCCCACCTCAGGACCCTTAGCCCTAATTGGGCTGACATGGTGCTGAGCTACCAATCGCCTAAGGGTTTTGGTAGCCCAGTCCCACTCCCATATGTGGGCTGTGTGCAATGGTACCCTCCCCCCTGGTCAGAGGCCGGAGGGGTAATTGCCCAAACGGACCCACAGTATAAATAAAAACATCACACTTTATTTGGCAGAAAAAGGCTTCAGCTTACTTAAAATTAAATTGATTTACAAACAATCAAAAATTTGAAAGTATATATATACATACATATTTATTAAGACAGTTAATCATACATAATGAAAAAGACACCTGGGACAGTAAATTAATCTGGCATGGTGCTTCCCACAGGGGGAACTACGGCCCTCAAGTCCAGCAGAACTGCCCAGGGCCATGTCTCTTCCTCGAACAGTTCCCCCTCCCCATTTCCATACTTGGGGAATCCTCATGAACGTTGAACAAGGTTGGTGCCTGCCCAGGGCCGCCCTCCCCGCCCACAGATCATGCACCCCTGATGTTCCATTTCACATTTGTTGGGAGACCATTTCCCTTTTCTTGCAGTGTACCCACTCCAGGGTCGCACCATCTAGCCACTTGTCACCCAATGCAACGACAGCTTAACTGCACCCTTTATCCAATCCAGCCATGAATGTACGTCCCATTTGTAAATGAAAGCTGTGACTAGCAGAGCAAATCTTTTAGCAATGAAATTTCCACCATCATACATTCAGTCAATAAACCTGTGAAAAGAAAAAAACAATACACAATACTTTCCCAACTGAGGTGTAACCAGAGCTATGCTTGCCGCGGCCTAAACAAAAATGGGGTGGGTGGGAAAATGTCAGGCAGGAGCAGGGTCAAAAGAGGGAGCGCTCCCCTCTGTTCCGCTCTTTAATGCCCAGCCCTGGCCCCTCACCCCTCACCGAGGGTCCTGGGCCAGCCCCCCACCTCAGGAGCCTTAGCCCTAATTGGGCTGACACGGGGCAGGGCTACCAATTGCCCAAGGGTTTTGGTAGCCCAGTCCCACTCTCATATGTCAGCTGTGTGCAAAGGTACTCCCCCGGTGAGAGGCCAAGGGGCTCATTGCCCAAACGGACCCACAGTATAAATAAAAACATCACACATTATTTGGTAGAAAAAGGCTGCAGCTTATTTAAAATTAAATTGTTTGATTTACACACAATCAAAAATTTGAAAGTATATACATGCATACACAGTTATTAAGACAATTAATCATACATAATGCAAAAGACACCTGGGGCAGCAAATTCATCTGGCATGGCACATCCCACAGGGGAACTATGGCCCTCATGTCGGGCAGACCCACCCTGGGCCATGCCTCTCCCTCGGACAGTTCCCCCTCCCCATTTCCATACTCAGGGAATCCTCATGACCCTTAAACGAGGCTGGTGCACGCCCAGGGCTGCCCTCCCCACCCACAGGTCATGCATCCCTGATGTTCCATTCCACATTTATTGGGCGACCATTTCCCATTTCTTGCAGTGTACTCGCTCCAGGGTCAAGCCACCCGGCCATGTGTCACCCAATGCAACGACAGCTTAACTGCACCCTTTATCCAATCCAGCCATGAATTTACACCACTCCAACATGTTCACACATTTTCCCCTAATGCCCCAGGGGTCTTACCTGTTTTAATACTGCATCACAAAACTCCTACACTGTTGCACTGAAAATATAATTTGCAATCCCGGATAGGTATACCCCATTGCAGCTGTACATCGCAACACATGTCTTTGGAATGAGATAATGGCATAGTATGACAACCCCACATGGGGAGGCAAACCAGGACACCTCCTGGTTAACCTCCCTATGTGCTTTTTCTATGGCCTTGTGGCTATGGGCACCTCCCCATTGCTGCCAGGAGATGATCCTCGTCAAAGCCAATCTGGTTGTCGGGAGCAGGGTTTGAAACTGAGTCAGACCCTTTTTGATGTCTGAAATGAGTCTTGGGGCCCCAAGCCCCACCAGATCATTCCTCCCAAGGTGCAGCACAAGGGCCAAAGGTAGTTGCTTTTGCAGCCCCAGCCTGAGCACTGTTTGCATCATCTGACCCCACCTCATGACCCCCTTTTCCAGCCCCATGAATCTTGGCTTGCTGGTTTGAAACTCCTAGCTGAGCTCCATATAGGCAGGTCAAGGGTCTACTGTATGCCTCCTGGACATATAAATGGCCGATAATCCATATTTCTGGTATTGCTCATCGCTTAGCTGGAATATAAACAGAAATGTGTTAGTCGGGTGTACAGTTGTCAAGTCAAGTCAAATTTATTTAAAAAGACGCCCAATCACGAAGGCTCTGGGCGCCGCACAAAAACTTTGCAGCATTTCATACCGTATAAATTATAAATTAAAATTACTACATACATATAATCAAAATTAATCCCCAAAAGCTTGCAAAAAATAGGAAGGTCTTCAGGCGAACCTTAAAGGCAATTATGGTGGGACCCTCCCTAACTACAAAAGGCAGGGAGTTCCAAAAAGCGGGAGCGGCAACACTAAAAGCTCGGTCCCCCGCAGACTTTAGTCTCGCTCTTGGGACAGTTAGGAGGCCACCGCTAGAGGAGCGGAGATTACGGACAGAGGTGGAAAGTACCAGGAGATCAGACAGATAACCAGGGCCCTGCCCGTGTAGGGCCTTATAGGTGAGAAAAACCCACCTTGAAGAGTACTTTCCATCTGACAGGCAGCCAGTGCAATTCACGCAGTATTGGAATAATATGGCAAAATTTGCTTTGCCCGGACAAAAGCCGGGCAGCAGTGTTTTGCACTAGCTGTAGTCTATGAAGAGAACCTCCAGAGACCCCGAGATAGAGGGCATTACAGTAGTCAAGCCTAGAAGTGACTAAGGCATGTATCAAGGTAGGGAGGTCCAGAGCCGGAACAAGGGGCTTAATCCTGGCAATGTTTCTAAGATGGAAAAAACAGGAACGAACTATGGAGGATATATGAACCTCCATGGACAAGTTCCTGTCAAGAATCACACCAAGATTTCGCACCCAATGGGAGGCCGTCAATGACACAGCTCCTAGCACAAGGCCAGTCCCAGAGTCAGAGGTCATCCCATCACGAACTCTGTTCGACTCTACTACCAGTACCTCAGTCTTGTCAGGGTTCAGTCGTAGCCAGCTAGAGGCCATCCAGTCGTTAATCTCAGCCAGACAGATGTTTAGCACATCCACTGCGTTTGATGTTCCTGGGGCAAAGGATAAGTATAGCTGAGTATCGTCAGCATAGCAATGAAAACTCAGACCATACTTCCTAATGATCCCCCCCAGGGGCAGCATATATACTGCAAACAACATTGGGGCCAATACCAAACCCTGAGGGACTCCACACGAAAGGAGGCAGGGTGTAGATGAGAAATTTCCCATCACAACCCGTTGCCTCCTATTAGTGAGAAAGGACTCAAACCACTTGATGACAATACCGGTGAGTCGACATAACTCCCTCAGGTGGAGAAGTAACACACAATGGTCCACAGTATCAAATGCTGAAGAGAGATCGAGGAGAACAAGAATTGTCCTGTCCCTCCGATCTCTAGCCCTGAGGAGGTCATTCTGCACCCGAACTAACGCAGTTTCAGTGCTATGTCTGGCCCGAAAAGCCGACTGGAAGGGATCATACAACTCATGGTTCATGAGATGCTCTTCCAACTGAAGCGATACCACCTTCTCAACAATCTTCCCCAGAAATGGAAAGATTGGAGATAGAGCCAATTTGCCTAATCTCGAGGCCCAGAGAGATTTCTTTTAAAGGGTCTCACCAGTTCCTTCAAGGCATCTGGAAAGACATCCTGACTCAGAGGAACGCCGGACAATCAGGGCAAACACCGGGCCAACAGAGTCAATGCATCTCATTAAGAAATGCGTTGACACTGGGTCCAGTTCACAAAAGGTATGCTTCAAGTTGGCCGCCACCTCAGTAACCTCACGAACCTCCACTGGCCTAAACTCTCCCCAACCAGGCGGAGTGCTCTTAGAACACAACTGACGACCACTGACAGCAATGGTATTGCTGGCTGAAGAAACCTCCCACCAGATCAAAGACACCTTGTCCGAGAAAAACCGAGCAAAATCCTCACAATCCTCATTTGAGGAAACTCTTCCAGGCTGAAGACAGAGAGGATGGAGAAGTCTATCAACAGTCCAGAAGAGTGAGGCTGGTCGGTTTCTCCTGGCAGCAATCTCCCGAGACAAAAATGCTGTCTTCTTTTGGTTGATTGCCTCCTGATATGCGCAATAATGTGCACACAGGACCAGTTTGTCTGTCTCCAGACGGGACTTCCTCCAGCGGCGCTCTAATCTCCGACCCAGCTTCTTCATTTCCCTGAGATTTCCATCATACCAAGGAGACCTCAGGTACGAAGTTCTGGGTCGTACACACATAGGTGCGAGGGAGTCAATGATGCCAGACAACACCTTATTATAGGTGTCTACCCCGACATCAACAGCTCCGACGCATGCATCACCCATACTAGATAAATCAACTGTGCCATAAAACCCTCAGGGGTAAGATCATCTAAAGGGCGGCAGCGAATCATCTCAGCAGGGGAAGAACTTACAACGGGAGCCCTAAGCGTGAACTTCACCGTGCAATGATCAGACCAAAATACCTGATCAATTGCAAGATCTACAATCTCAAGGCCCAGTGAGAACACCAGGTCCAATGTATGGCCATCGCGATGAGTAGGTGCACCAACAAACTGCACCAGCCCCAAAAGGGACATACTCTGCAGAAATTCGCTGGCACACTTTTGAGCTTTATCCTCGGCCCAAACATTGAAATCCCCCAGAAAAATACATCTTGGGGAATCCAATGTTTCGCCAGCAACAAACTCGGCAAATTCCTGCAGGAAGCCCCCCATCAGGCCAGGAGGGCGATAGATGAGGAGGATCCTGCAGCCAATGCCAAGTCCTCCACGAATGGCCACACATTCAAATGAACCTGGGATTCCCATCGGGTGCACGGTAAAGGTCAGGCTCGATCTAAAACAAATGGCTACACCGCCACCCCTGCAATTTTCTCTGGGGCAGTGCACCACAGTATATCCTGGGGGGACTGCAGCCTCAAAAATAGGGCCAGCATCATCTCCCACCCAGGTCTCCGTAATGCAAGCCAGGTCGATCGATGAAATCAAAGGCAGCAATAATTGCCGTCTTGTTTCTGATCAACCTGGCACTACCTCTTACTGCCGCCAGAGATGTAAAGGTGACACAGCCCCGGGTTACCCGTACCACTCGGCCTGGTGGTCCCCCTGGAAATGGGCACCAACCACGTCTGGCTTCTCCTAGATGCCCTCCTTACTCCAGGGCGTCTCCTGGACTTAATCACCTTGATCCTTCGATCAACCCGCTCCTGGTCATCCCACAGCCCACAGGCAGAGCAATCCCTTACAATCCCCACTTCCCTGCAATGCCTGATAATGATATCAGACACAGGGAGAGGGACAAAGGGATGCAGAGCATGCAGCTGCGAGTTCCCATAAGTAATCCTGAGCCCTACAGATCGCCCTACAGACCCCCTACACATGTCTAATTAGATAAACCAATGAACACATTAATTAATGCAAGCTCAAAACGTTTAAAACACCTCCTATAAAAGAAGCCTGATTATCACAGTTAAAACTTCTGTATCCTAACTCAATTCTCTCCTCTCATCCCAAACAAAAAATAAATTTCAACACCGAGTGGCACTCGCGCCACTCACAATGCTCGCGCTTGTGAGCGGCGCTTGCATTTAAATACAAACCTCCCTGCCATACTGCTTCCGAGCATAGCTGTGGAGTGCAGCTCAATACCCAAGAAGGACAAACATGTGGTAAGGCCCTCCATTTTTTCGGGTGCCAGAGGTACCCTAAACTTACCCATTAAAATCTGGAAACCCTCCAGAGTTTTCTTAAACTTACCAGAAGCTTTGGCACCTGCAAAAAGCAAGTCATCCAAATAATGAATACCTGTAACTGAGGTGTTGCCAGTGAAAACCTTGGTTGCCCATTCTAAAAATGTGGAAAATGCTTCAAATGCAACGCAGCTGATCGAGCACCCCATTGGCATTGCCATGTCTTAATACCACTGGTCCCAGAACATAAAACCCAGTAGTTCATAGTCTTTTGGTCAAACTGGGAGAAGGCAAAAGCTGACTTTATGTCACTCTTTGCCATGAGGGTGCCAGGTCCCAAACCCCGGACCAGGTCAACTGTTGCATCTACTGATGCATACTTGACAGAGCAGTCCTCTGGAGCAATGTGATCATTTACTGACTCACCTTTCAGGTAGGAAAGGTGGTGAATCAGGCAATAATCCCCAGGAGACTTTTTAGAGACAAGCCCTAGTCGGGAGACCTGATGTGCTGGAATGGGTGGTCAATCAAAAGGACCAGCCACCCGTCCCACATTAACCTCTTTCTCTATCTTGGCTGCTAATATGTCAGGCATGGCAATTGCCGACTTGAGGTTGTGGGCAGATGTGGCTATGCAGGGGCCTCTGTAAGGGATCTAGAAATCCATACTAAAACCAACTTGTAAAAATTTTGCTGCATGTTGATCAGGGTACTGGGAAAGCCATGGCTGCATTTTTCTTAGGTTGACCAGAATGTTAGCCAATTTACCCGACACCTGATTTTGACTTGTGGCCCCCATGGTGTGGAAGGACCATGAGCTGCCAGTGGGGGCTCCTTTGCAATTTGTGACGTGGTGTCCCTCACCACAGTTTTTGCAGACATGCCTGAATTTACAGTAACTCCGAAAACACTTCCCTTCATTGTAATTGTAACACACCTTTTTGTCCCCTTTCTTGCAATCTTTCTTGTCACCAGAATTGGGAGGCGTGATTATGTGCACGAGTTGGGTCTCCCTCTGGTCATGTATCTGGCTCATAAATCTAAATGCATGTTCTCCCATTTTAGATTAGGTTGGCGAGCCAATTTCAGATGGAACTGCTCGTCATATTTAAGCCATGCATAACCGTCAAAAGATGAATGGGCAAATTTGATCATATCCCTATATTTTAGCAAGGGTAACAGCTTGTCCGGGTACTTCATCCCATAAACTGACATAAAGATATCAAATGCCGCTGTCCAGTTTTTAAATGTAAAGGGTACTTTGGGCCTCCGTGGCCATTCCCTTTTACCCTTTTTGTCACTCTCCTCTTCAGGGAGTTCCCTGTGTAAGAGGGAGAACATATCTATATATTCACCCTTCCAAATTTTTTCCCGTACATTATCTGACAGGTGTTCTCCTAACGGGTCCTCCAGCCCAACATATGCCCATTTTGGTTCACTTGGAGTTGGGACCGTGGGTGCAGTTGATGTTGCGCCTTCCCAGGGTTGGAACAAGCCCCTTCCTGACTAGATCCCCTGCTGGAGGAACCGCATTCCCAGCTGCCTGCTCAGGTGTTGCTACAGCACTCGTGTGTTTTCTGGGTGGGAGTGAGGCAGTGTTACCTGCTCTTCTGCCGTGTTGCTGCTCACAGTATCAACTGCCAGCGTCTCGGGTGGGTTTGCAGGGAAAGCATTACCGGTCCAGATCCGAGTTGCTGTGTCACCTGATTCCATGCTATTCCCCTCTACCACCCCCATCTTGGCCAATGGCTGATTTCTGGCAGGCAATGCAGGCAGGAGAATGGTCAGCTGCGATTCGGAGACCGCTCCCAATCCCTGTGATTGACCCAATCCTTGTGGAACTGGTACACCTGTTCCTAACTGTTGGGTGGGGGAGAAACCCCACCAGCCCCAGTGGTTCTGAGCAGCAGGTCCACCCATTCTTCCAGGGAATGTTGGCCAAAAGGGGGGCCACTGCATCCGCAATAGATCCAATGGAAAGGACGACCATGGTGGCATGTGGGGACCCCCCTCCATGTTCGTGTGACCCAGAATTCGACCTTCACTGGTCTCTGAATCCCTCAGTCAAAGGTGAAAATTGATTGGCCCCTGTGTAGGGACCCATGGCCCATACTCCTGCTGTGGCTCCCGACTGTGTGTTGGTAACCCCTCCCTGCTATGGCAACATTAGTCGGTCCATCAAGTGGGGGTGCTGCTTCCCTCAGCGGGGCCCATGGGCCACCTGGCTGCTGTTCACAAAATCTCATTCATAGAGACTGGAAGGAAGAGTATGCCTCTTTGCAGATAACACAAAAATCTGCAACAGGGTTGATACACAAGGGTGTGTGGAAAGGATGAGAAGGGACTTGGCAAGGTTGAAGGAATGGTCAGAAGTATGGCAGCTTGGATTCAATGCAAATAAGTGCAAAATAATGAGCCTGGGAAACAAAAACCCAGGGAAAGATTACACAATGGGGGGGGGAGTAGTAACAACAACAAAAATGGAAAGGACCTGGGGTAATCATATCAGATGACCTTAAGGTTAGCAAGCAATGTGAGAAGGCAGTAGAGAGGGCTGGGGGGATACTGGGATGTATAGGGAGCAGCATCACCAGCAGAAAACAAGAAGTTGTTATCCCTCTGTACAGACAGTTGGTGAGACCCCATCTGGAGTACTGCATCCAATTCAGGAGACCTCCCCTCCGCAAGGACATAGACAGGATAGAGGCAGTCCAGAGGAGGGCAACTAAAATGGTGCAGGGTCTGCAAGAAAAGCCATATGAGGAGAGACTAAAGGAGCTGAATATGTATACCCTTGAGGAAAGGAGGGAGAGGGGGGACATGATAGAAACTTTTAAGTACCTCAGTGGAATCAACAAAGTCCAAGAAGGTAGCATCTTTCAGAAAAAGAGATGTGCAAGAACAAGGAAACACAATTTGAAGATGGGGGAGGTTCAGGGGCAATGTGAGGAAGTATTTTTTCACAGAGAGGGTGGTGGATGCATGGAACAGCCTTCCTGAGGAGGTTGTGAGGTCTAAAACTGTGGGAGAATTCAAGAATACATGGGACAGACATAAGACAATTTTTGTGGGGGGTAGGAAGAAATAGGCTGTTGGTTAACTAGGATCTGCAGCTTATCCTGTAGGTAGGGAAATGGGCAGACTAGGTGAGCCAACCGGTCCTTATCTGCCATCGAAGTCTATGTTTCTATGTTTCTATATAATTGGGTTCTCAGATAGCCTGACAGGAGTGCCTGTGAGATGGGCTGGAGGGGGTGGGTGAATGCCAGCCTTCCCCAGCCCTCCATCCCCTCCCAGGGTCTGGAGTAGAGTCTGTGCCACTGCACTCTCATCCTGTTCTGGCTTTGGCTCCAACCCTTTTCTTTCCATGATAGACCTCCATGTCTGTCTATGTGGGGTTCAACCTTCATGACAGAGGTGTTGTCCCCATTCAAATATACTTCCCCAACAGACAGCTCCTCCACCTCTGAGGTGGGTAGCGAGTCCACTGACTGAAAATCTCCAAACTCACCGGAAGGCCCCTGTGTGCCTCGCTCATCATGCTGCGTGTCTCCCTGTCCAATGGACATCTGAGGTAGGTCGATCGTTGCTGCTGCTGCAGTTCCTTCCATCTCATCCTCAAGCCTCCATTGGCCCCTGTACCCTGGGGCTCTTGATTGACACTCCGCAATTTTCTTCTCCTTACCTTGCCCCTTTTTCCTCCCTTTTGGCTTTTGAGCTATGGACTCCAAAAGGTGGGCAGATGGCTGTCTCTGCCTTGCAGTATGCCTTTCTGACTCCACCCCTTGTCAGTCAGCTGAGATCTCGCTACCAGTCCCAGGCCCCGCTTCTGTGTGTTGTACGTTGCCACTGAACTGCAAAACTGGATCCAGCTTGGCTACAGCTTCTAGCCAATTGAGGCCCCCAGGTTCCTTCCTTCACTGAAAGGCATCAATGAAGGCCCTGTTTGGACCATCGGACTGCTGAGAGCTCATTCCAGGTGTGGCCTGGGACTCATGTTCCCAACTTATTTTAGCTGCCATATCGGGTTTTAGGATTGGGGACAAGGTAATGTTAGCTGCATGTCAATACCTAGACTAAAGGAAGAGATAAAAAACATGAGAAAAAAAAAACCTTAAGTAGTACAAATTTAGTAATAATGCCACCAAAGTCCCAACTCGCTGAGGACCCCTATTCTCAGTGAGAAATTCCCCGCCCGCTGAGTAAAATATTTTTGGGGAGCGGGCCCCCACCCACCACCTGCAGCGTATCCCAAGAGAAAAATGTTCTTCAGTCCACAGACCCCCTCCTGCCACCCGCAGAGTAGCTCACAAAGAATCTTCAGTCCACAGAACCCCACCTGCCACCTGGAGATTGAAGCCACCTACCACAAATATCCTCATAGGGAGTCAAACCTATGACCCTACCTGTGCCAGAGATCACATAGCCCCCTGCCTGACCCCAATGCTAGAATATAAACCACTGGGTATCTAGAGCTGAAAAATAACTATTTTATTCATTTATATTTATTTATTTATTGTTTTTAATATATGAAATCATTCATTAATTCTTCAATTACATAGAAAGAGAAAAGGAACACAAATACCCAGGGGATCATGCAGTGGCAGCCATCTTGGGAGGGCGAGGAGGGGAATGGGCCTGCATGAGAAGGAGGCAAAAAGACTTCTGGGATAAGGTGGGGATGCAAAATTCTTGGATGTACCCCTAGTCTGTCTCACATACCCATGATACCAGATACTACATACAGATTCATGGATTAATTGCTTTAAAACTTGCAAGCACACAGAAGGCTAAGCCTCATAACAATCTAACGCATAAACGGGTGATCAACAATTTATAGATTGTTCCACACAAAAAACATTTTTTTTTAAACAGTGGACCCACATATGGAGGCAGCAAGACAATTTTTTTTTTGTAAGGGGTAACAGATGAATTCTGACCCTGATCGCTATGACTGGGTGAAAAACTTTGGACTTCCCAGCCTCAAATAAAATGCCTCCACTAGGTAATACAGCTGAAAATTAGCTACTCTATCAAGCATTGTTTTTCTTCTCATTTTTTTGGGGGGTAGAGCCTGAATATATTAAAAGAATTTAATAGCCTGGGCTCCAGGAAAGCGATGGCCCTTAAAAAGCCAGGAGGGGGAGTGTGGCCACGTGGTGCCAGGCTGATAACACCAGAGGCCGTGGAGGAAGCACAGGCCAAAAAACAGGGCTACCAGCTGGTGGAACAAGCTGGAGGGGAAAGAATGATGCCAAAAGTGATTGGAAGAAAGAGAATGCCAGGGGAATCAGGAGGAGTGGGCCATGGTGCGGTGAACACGAAGCTACCACCGGGAGCCAAAGGGGAGCCTGGCAGAAAGGTAGGAAAGGTGTGGAGGCACCCACGAGGGGGAAGCAGGTGGATGAGAGGCAGAAACAGACAGGGAATGCAACTGGCAAGAAGGAGAAGAGGGAAGAGGAAAAAGGGAGGAGGCGAAACAGGAGGAGCGGCGAAAGCGGAGGAGAGAGCTGCCGGAGGAGGTGGAGAGGAGCGAGTAGAAACAAACATGGCAGAGGCTGTGGTGTGGCAGGCAAGGGGAGCTGGGAGGCAAAAGGAAGAATGGGAAGACGATAAGGGCCGCAGGCAGTGGTGGACTTAGAGTGGCCATCACAGCAATGTAAAGTAAAAATCATGGAAAACTTTCCGGCACAGGCAACAGCTGGCAGTGTGCAGGTGAGAAAAAGCCAGTGAACAAAACTGACGGGTGGCAGCATGGCCAGTGCAGTGGAGCAAGGGCGGCCAGGTCACAAACAAATGCAGAATTCAAAGCAGGAGCACTTCAGAGGTCAACATCAGGCAGGTCTCAAAACGTCAGGAAGGAGCAGGATCAGAAGAGGGAGTGCTCCACTCTGTCCTTTTTTTTTTTTACCAGGTGAGACACACTAAGCTGAAAGCTTGTTTGCAGGTGCAACCTGGGAGCACAAGGAAGTTAAGTGACTTGCTCAGGGTCATACAGTATGCACCTAGGGGGCTATGGGATTCAAACCCAGGTCTCCAGATTTGCAGCGCAGAGCCTTAACCCACTGCGCCATACTGCCTCCTGTCCTTAATTCCCAGCCCTGGCCCCTCCCCGAGGGTCCTGGTCCAGCCACCCACTTCAGGAGCCTTAGCCCTGATTGGGCCAACATGGTACTGGGCTACCGATCACCTAAGGGCTTTGGTAGCCAAGTCCCACTCCCATATGTGGGCCCCCCCCCCCCCGTGATAGGCCGAGGGGGTCAATTCTGTGATTAGAAGTGTCTTTAATATTAATTTTTTTATTAACTTCATAGTGACTACTTTGGGATACACAATAATTGCCTAAATAACCAACCTAAATGGCAGTCCAAGTGAAAAAAAAATCCCACAACATCCCTCCATGCTATGTTAGGATGCCTGTAGCTGCAAAACAGTGTATTAGCCAGTTCAGTGCAATTGACTTTCCGCTTATCAGACACGTTTACACTAAACGGTAAAAGGACGGTGCTCATGTTAGAACTTGACTAAAGTCACCTATAAATACCAACAAAAAAAATCACTTACTAAGCGAGAAAGGTTGAGCACTCCACTCGGGGTAGGCAACAACAAACTGTACAGTGCGCTTTGTCTCTAATTACTATCAGGCAGTTCTGAAAAGTCACTCATGGAACACTCAGAAACATTGCATATGCTCATTTCATATTTATTCCAGTAAGGTTTATTTAGATATATCAGCAATATCAAGATTCTGAATTGACAGTTTAAAGTGCAGTTTTAACAAAGAGACAAACAGTGCATTTAGAATCAACAAAATGTCTTATCCCCACACACAGATAGACGGCCACATACCCCAGCGCTTCTCCCTGTAAGCTTCATCAGGGAGCACAGTGATCAGCCTGTAACATTGTCTAAATACCTCTCTGTGGTCAGGTGACTCAAAATTACTTACAAACTACATGTACATCCTTAAACAATTACTCAGCAATATAAAATACACAAAAATTTAATTATCATAGAATTCTGATATCTGGCCATTTTTGTCATGCCTAAAACACGCTTTCTAAGTGTAACAGTGATTTAAATTCTATAGCAAATTCCAGACTAATAGGATGAATTAACATCTCAGTGGCTTAAAAATTGCTTCACGCATTTCACACAAATGAGCAGGGGTCAAAAATCCTTGAATACAGCTAGCCCAGTGGTGCAGACCTTTGAGGTGCTTGACACCACACATCTTGCCACATCACTGACATCAGTTTGGGAGTGAACTTGGGTCATCAGGGGTCAGTTGGGGGAGGATTGAGCATCTGAGAGACTGTTCTCCTCTCCCTGGGAGAGGGGACATGCCACACCGCTGCTAGACTGATACCTCATGAAGGAGCAGCAGCAGGGCAGTGAGTGAGACTCAGCTGGGGCTGGCTGTCGTCAGGCGCATGGTGTGTGCATGCTCTACAGGCATGCACAGCTGTGTCAGGGCACACTGCAAGCCTGTAGGGAGAAAATGGGAAAGAGGGGCCAGCATGTGATGCTTGGCTTGTATCACCTCCTAGGCTCAACAGCTTCTGAATGTTTTCTCTGGGTAGGGGAGGACAGACCTCCCCTTCAGGGCAATCTACAGGGAAACTGTACTGTCAATAAGTCCTGGAGAAGTTGATGTTGGCCAGGGGTGGAGACTTGGGCTGAGTGGGGTGCTGGCTCCCAAGGAAGACACAGCCTGATGAAAAAAAACATCCCCATATAGGAAGTTAATGTCCACTTATGGTTTTCCAGATACTCATCTTCTTAATGAGAGCAGCAGTCATTTGCATATCACTCTGATCCCTTATCAAGGTAGGAGCACTGTGGACTGGATAAACCTAAGCTGCTTGAAACAGAAAGGGGGCATTAAAAACACAAATAGACATTATGAATAAAAGGGGTAAATGGTATTGTGGAAGATATCAAAGGTGTGGAGGGCAACACTCTCACGTTCTGAGAAAGGGGGTCCGTCAAAAATATACCTGGAGGCCAGTGGGGCACAGGACCCAAGGCAGTATGGTTTCACAGCAGGAAGGTCATGTCAGACGAACCTAATAGATTTCTTTGACTGGGTGACCAAAGTAGTAGACCAGGGAGGGGCTGTGAATATAGCCTACCTAGATTTTAGCAAGGCATTCGACAGAGTCTCACACAAAAGATTAATATACAAGTTAGCGGAGTGGGTCCCAAGGTGGTAGCCTAGATAAAAAACTGGCTGGACAACAGGATGCAAAAGGTAATAGTAAACGGAGTCCACAGTGAAGAAAGGAGGGTAACTAGCGGGGTACCGCAGGGTTCGGTACTGGGACCAGTCCTCTTTAATATCTTTATAAGTGACATTGGAGAGCACCTGGAAGGAAAGGTATGCCTCTTTGCAAACACAAGTTGGGGTGGAAAGAATGAAAAGGGACTTGGCAAGGTTGGAGGAATGGGCAAATACTTGGCAGCTCAGATTCAATGCAAAGAAGTGCAAGGTAATGCATCTGGGAAACAAAAACCCAGAGGAAGAGTACACAATGGGGGCTGAGTTAATAACAACAACAAAAATAGAAAGAGACCTAGGAGTAATTATATCAGATGACCTAAAGGTGGGCAAGCAATGTGAGAAGGCAGTAGGGAGGGCTGGGGGGATACTGGGATGCATAGGGAGAGGCATCAACAGTAGAAAACAGGAAGTTGTTATCCTCTACAGACATTTAGTGAGACCCCATCTGAGTACTGCTGCAATTCTGGAGACCCCATCTCCACAAAGATATAGACAGAGTGGAGACTGTTCAGAGGAGGAGAACAAAATGGTGCAAGGTCTGCACCAGAAGACATCTGAGGAGAGACTAAAGCAGCTTAATATGTATACCCTTGAGGAAAGGAGGGAGAGGGGTACATGATAGAAACTTTCAAGTATCTCAAGGGAATTAACAAGGTACAAGAGGGTAGTATCTTTCAGAAGAAGAGATGTGCAAGAACAAGGGGGCGCAATTTGAAGATGGGGGGACGGCTCAGAGGTAATGTTAGAAAGTATTTTTTCACAGAGAGAGTTGTGGATACATGGAACAGCCTTCCTGAGGAGGTTGTGGAGTCAGGAACAGTGGGAGAATTCAAGAATGCATGGGACAGGCATAAGGCAATTCTAGTGGGGGGCAGGAGGAAGTCAGCTGTTGATTAACTAGAATCTGTAGCTTATCCATCAGGTAGGGAAATGGGCTGACTGGGTGGGCCAAGCGGTCCTTATCTGCTGTCAAATTCTATGTATCTATATATTGAGACCGAACACTAAAGCACAGAACCTGTACTGTATGTTACAAAATTATCTGTGTGTTTATATAATTAATGGCATGGGGTCATAACCCCGCAAACAAAAACAGTGCAGCACACAGTGCCGCAAGCAAAATGCAGAAAGGCAAAAATAGGTAGGTAAATACACCGACCAGCACAAAATGCCATGGGCACAATGCAAAGTAATGGCTGAACATAGGAAATTTCTTTACACCCCAACGTGAGGAGCTTGGCCCCCCCCCCCCGCTACACCCCACAGAATTATTATAATCAACTCCAAGGGGCTGTGGACCACAGGGATGGGGAGAAACTTGGGAGGGGGGAATATTTCTTTTAAAAAAACTTTCCGACCAGGGAACCAAACCCTGATCCTCAGCTCTCTTTCTCTCAAAGGTCTAGCACCTTAGACATTCTGCCACAGGAGCAGCTCCACCAAAGCCTTAAACCCAATGCAACTTGAATCCTTCGTCCATTCTACATACAGCGACAGAAGTAGTGGTAATTCATTATTGCTATTCTACCCCTGTCATTGTCAATGTTTCCATGGTTTCTGCCACACAGTTTCTGCCGCACTCTTACAGCAGCGACATATTGACCTGGCACCATAATTAATTATACTATGTAATATCCAGGGTGTACCCCTGCATACAAAACATAAAGATTTCAGTTTCTATTCAATTTGTGGTAAATTCTGTATTCGAAATACATCTTTTTGTGAAATGTTTAGTATTCAGATAAAAGTGGAATAAAAATTGCTTTACTACTTTATAGGCATTCATGTTGTATTCCGAATATATTTGACCACTTTTTAGTCTCCATATAAACTGAAATATGTAAATTAGCTTTGCATTTGAATTTAAGTGAATATACTGGGTTAACCACTAATAGTATTCAATTTGTATTAAAATACAAATACAAACCCAGAACTATTAGAGCTTTGTATTCACATTAAACCTTTAACTACTTTTTGTATTCATTTTGAATACTACTGTCCTGATGGGATCCATTCTGTACATGCACGCTTGCCTCCCCACACTCTTAGTCATATGGCCGTTACCCCATATGTCCCATGCCCTTATGCCCCATAGGTTCCCATGCTCTTGATCAGTAGCAGATCCAGGGGGTTTTAGTGGGTGCAGGTGCACCCCCCCATTGTAACTTGCTTGCTGCTGCTGCATTTCACTTTGCTGGAGAAGTCTAATATATTGATTGTAAGAAAATATACATTCAAAACTATAGATTATGGCCCAGATATTTAAAAGGGTTGCGCATGGCGCAACAGTGTTGCGCCATGTACAACCCACTGATGCGCTCCGGTGCGATATTCAAAGGAAAATGCGCCCGAAATCCCGATGTGCCGGCAGCGATCAGTAATGTATGCAGGCATAGGTAGGGGGCATGCCCATGCATGACCTGCACAGCCCGATATTCAGTCCGGGATGTGCAGAGTCATGCATGCGCAACCCCTACCTGCGCCTGTACAAAGTTAAGCCAAAAAAAGGAACAAGTGATGGTCACCCACAGGTGAGCTGCCGCATTGCAGGGCGCAACATGGCAGCTGCCACCTGTGGGTGGCCACCCGAGTTCCTGCCGCACCTGAGGCGCCCCCCCATGCCCCATCGCGGGCATCCCTGGAGCGAAATCCCCCCGGCCAATATCCCTGGTGGTCCAGTGGACTACTATGTGCCCGATCGCGGGCATTTGTTGTGAAGATTAATCCCCTGTCCAATATCCCTGGTGGTCTAGTGGACCGCTATGTGCCCGATCGCAGGCATTTGTCGTGAAGATTACTCCCCCGTCCAATATCCCTGGTGGTCCAGTGGACCTCTATGTGCCCGATCGCAGGCATCGGTATAGTACCCCATGTCAATGTCCTGGTGGTCCAGTGGACCAATGCCACCGATCGCGGGCATCTGTAACACATAACATACCCTACTGCCCTGGTGGTTAGTGTACCCCTCCCCACCGCCCACTGGGTCCCACCACCCTGCCCCCCGTCAGTTGGCAGGCGCAGCACCCCACCTGCCTGCCGCCCTGCCACCCACCAGTGACAGCTGGGTGGCTACACCTCCATTGGTTCACAGAGTGAGCCAATGAGCGTGCAGCCCATACCGTCATTACTCAGTCCAGATATGTGAATGATGCCCGGCAGCCCTACCGAGCTGTCAGTCGGCGCAGCGGGCAGCAGGTGGTGGGTGCTGCCGCCGTCGCTGACAGGGGGAAGTGGGGCAGGGGGCTCAGTGGGCGGTGGGATGGGGGCACTAGACCACCAGGTAGTAGGGTATGTTATGTGTTACAGATGCCCGCGATCTGGTGGCAATCGGTCCACTGGACCACCAGGGATATTGGACATGGGGGAGTACTATACCGATGCCCGCGATCCGGCATATAGAGGTCCACTGGACCAACAGGGATATTGGACTGGGTTTTTTTCTTTTTCAAAATAAATATATTTTATTTTTGCTTGTAGGAGGAGTTGACAAGTCATGTGTAGCAGACATTGAACAGAGAAAAGTACATGCTGGCATTACATAGAAGTACATTGTTTGATAGGGTCTTGTTACAGTGTTTGCGCTGGATCACTTTACTAGATAATAACAGAAGTTCAGTAAAGATTTGATCTTAATCTTATTCACATAACAAGTTCTCCTCAATCGACCAAGACTTTTCCCTATTCCTCCTCCTAACTCCCCCGGCCCCCAAATACCCCCCACTCCTATCAGGTATGCGGTAGCAATTGCCTATGTTTGCATTAGCCTAGGTATAGTAATCAGAGAGGATCCAAATTAGTATATCCGTAGCACTGGTACGGTTCCTTCCCTCTTCCTCATTAGAATGTTGCTCAATATACTGTGGATCATTAAATGGTCAGTATAGTATGTAAAGGCACCCATACTTTCTGATGGTATTGTGGCCTCTTTGTCATGTGAGCGATCGTGTTTTCAGCCTGTAAAGCAAAAAGTATCTCTTTTAGCCATTCTGCATATGTTGGGATATTTTGGTCTAACCAGTGGCACATGACCACTTTTTTAGCACGTATGGATATTAATGTCATGTATTTTCGTTGAGTGCCTCTTAAAACCTCTCAATAATCTCCTATTATACAAATTTCCGGGCTAAAGGCCACAGATAGCCCCAGTAGAGGGTCCAAGTTGGACCTAATACTATCCCAAAAGGGTATAACTTTATTACATCCCCATAGTATATGCAACAAAGTGCCAGGCTTTTGCTTACAACGAGGACATAAATTTGAGGGAAGTTTCCCCATTTGGTGAAGCCTGGCCAGAGTATAATATAAGTTGTTTATTACATAGAACTGTAAAGCGTGATATCTAATCCATTTCACATCTTGGTACAAGTGCGACCAGATTTTAGCCCATGGTCTTGGAGTTGAGGTGTTTGAAGGTAGTGCTTGGTCCCAAACATAGTACGGCATTCCTCGTATTCCTTCAATTGCATCCCTAAGGAGACGATAGAAATAGGAAATGATATGAGAGGAGGGTAGGTTGGCAATAGCCAATAAGAAGGGGCCAGCTAAATACTGCATCCAGTACCCCGTTCCAAAGTGTTGTAACAACGTGTTGTAATTAAAGGTACTTGAAACAAAAAGAGTTAAGGAGATTAAACAATAAACTGGCTGTTCCAAACGGTATCAGTTTATGTTCCTGAAGTAGATCCACGACTCTCAATTGAGTATTTCCGGGCCAGAAATTATGCGATAAGGGCACTCCCTCAATTCTAAAATTAAGGTTCGCACTTATAGGCTGGGAAACATCCTTCACCAGAGATATCTAGAAAAAATTACACATCTGGGCATGCACTTGAAGTGTTGTTCCTGTGAGAGGGGAAAAAATGAGAGTATTAAGGGATATATTGTGCGGCGAGAGAAGACTCTGCTCAATCTGATACCACAGGGGGATGTATTGAGCCTGTTCCTGATATGAGATATCCTTCATCCAGTATGCAAGAACTGAACAAGTAATGGAGAACTGATAAAAAAGCAAATCCGGGAGTTGCAAGCACCCATTATTCCTACTTCTCTGCAGTTTAAAAAGAGCTCGCCGGGGTGTCTTGCCACACCGTAGAAAATTAGACATGAGTTGATTAATCTGAATAAACCATGTTTTGGGTAAGAAAAAATGTGTCATCTGCAAAGAGTACAGGATTCATGGAAGAACATTCATTTTCAAAACGTTCACCCGTCCCCAAAGAGTAAGTGGTAGCATGGCCCAGCGAGAAAGATCCATTTTAATCTGAGTAAGAATTTTGTCTAGGCTGTATTGTTTCATTTTGGGTTCTGAACTGGAAAGGTATATACTCAGATATTTCAGTTTGTCCTTAGTCCAGCGAAACCCAAAATGAGCGACTTCAGCTTGAAATGTGTGAACATTTAAAGGCATCATTTCTGTTTTTGTAATGTTAAGCTTGTAATTGGAGAATTTACCAAATGTTTTAATAATTTCAAGTGCAGTGGGGATCGATTTTAGGGGATATGTTATATGAAGTAAAATATCATCGGCATAAACAGAAATTTTATATTGATTAGGCCCAATAGATATCCCAGAGATATTTGAGGAGTAATTGATACATCTAACCAGTGGCTCCAAATATAAATCGAACAGAAAGGGGGGAAGTGGGCAACCCTGTCTAGTTCCTTGTTGTAACTGAAAAGATTGAGATAGGTGTCCATTACATAACATGCGTGCAGATGGACAAGTATATAATATCCTGACCCATTTTATATACAGTCTAATCCGCTTATAATGGGCACTAATGTGCATACTCAAGCTGTCCGTTATATGCATTGGTCGCTGTATGCAAAAAAAAAAAAAATACTTGTTTGCGATAAACGGTTTTATTGCAAAGCCCACAACAGACACAGAACAGCAATGCTACCACAGACACCAAAGTGAGAAGACTGTACAACAATTAGCGATTACAGCTCCATTTAGTTTACTTAAAGAAATCAGATATTTTACTCTGACGTGTTGTTTTCTTGCAGTACGGAGCCCATACCCTGTCAGCAGTAGGGAGTGCACACCAATCCGGCTCTACCTCAGCATTCTGCTCCATGGCTCTTCTCAGAGTAAGCAGTGCTTTAGCAACATCATCAGCTGTCACTGTCACCTCTGGCTCCTCATCATCCTCGTTATCACCGTTGTTATCACCGTTCCTCGCTTCTATATCCTCGGTGTGCATACTGCCCACAACCTCGCTGATGTCATCACTCAGTGGTTCCTCCTCCCCATCTCCTAGGATACATAGGTAAATTATGAATTTTTTGTAGAAGTTCAACCTTCTCACTGAGAGTCATGGCTTTACGTTTGCAGGACGCTGTTACACAGCACGGTTGGAATAGCGAGGAATCAACACAGTGTGCTTAAATGGATGTAGGGTGAACTATCTACAGCTGATAATAAGGGTATTTAACACCATACAACACCTTTTCAAAGGTGTGGTTGCTAACACAAATAGGTCGAAATAGACGGTGCACCATGTTCGTTATATCACTAATGTCTCTAATGGCTTTCAATGGAGCCGGCATTTGAAAAAAAGAAATCACCCGCTAAAACCGATTGCCTGAATTAGCCGTGGGCGATATATGTGGGGCGGACTGTACTGTGTTGGGATGTTATATACATGAAGCAAGTGGAATTTTTTTTTCTTTTACACGAATGCCCGCGATCAGGCTGCAGGGGGCGTTGGTCCCCGATGGCTGCTGCCTGGCAGGGCGCCAGGCGCAAGTCGTCGGGGATCAGCGCACCTGCATGCTAATGTCATGCAAATGGAGCCATAATGAGATGCAAATGGCCCCCTGTGTGCCTTGCATAAATTATGGCCCCATTTGCATGTCCACTTTTGAATATCGCAGGTGCTGTGCATGGCGCAAGGCACCTTGCGCTGCAGCGATCTCCATGCTCCACTCTGGCCACTTGTGTTGGCACAGCGCCACTCGCGCCATGGACAGTGGGTGGTTAGGCGTCTATATTCAAAGCTGCTGTGCCATAGCGCAGCCCGCTGAGTATCGCCCAGGCCCCACCCCTGCGCAACAAAGTTGAGCTGCACTCAGGCTTGCGCCACAGCCTGGCGCAGTTTGAATATCCGGGCCTATGTTTATATTTTCTGTCAAAAATGTAATGAAAAGGATAGCATAAAGGATTAAAAACACTCTAAAAGTTATATATTAAGTAGGCACACCAGCACTGCACCCTCCATGGCAAAATCCTGGATCCACCACTGCTCTTGATACCATTTATTGTTTCCGATAGTCAGTGGCGGCTCTACGCCAGGGCCCGCCAGGGCACGTGCCCCGGTAAAAAAATGCTGTGCCCCAGTTGGTGCCCCATATGGTGCAAAGCTTCCCCCATAGTAACAATATATCAGTGCCCTGGCTGCCATCGGTTGTGCCCCAGTTGTACCCTAGTAACCATTTGTGGCTAGAGCCGCTACTGCTGATAGTGCCCCGGTACCATGTTGCCCTACAAAATCCCAGTACTCCTTGACTCTCTGCCTATTCTCATTTGATCCCTACAGATACCCTCTATACAGTATGTCCCTGCCTCTGCAGGTTTTTGGTAGCCCTCTTGTAGATGCTGTGACCTCTCTATTGTCCCAGCATGCTCTAGCCCCCTAGGTGTTCCATTCCTGCTTGCTCTGTAAGTCTCCATGCTCCTGTCCTACGTTGTCCCCCATTACTCTCTAGTACAACCTTGCCATATTAAATACCATTCTCAGTAGACTGAGTGCTCTGTGTCTCACTGCCCACCACCGCAGTGGATGAGGTTTACAGAGGCTGTGGTTAGAGCATTGATTTGGGAACCAGGAGGCCACAGGCTCAAAGTCCACTACAGTAGAGCCAAATACTCACCATGTGACTTTGAGCAAGTCATTTAGCCTTCTGGTACTTCAATCCACCCAACTGCAGGTATCAGTAGAAGCACCCACTATAAACAAGATGTTGCATCTTATTTGGGCTATCTTGAAAAATAGTAAAGTAAAAGATAATTTGTACATTTATTTATCTAAAATTTTTCATTAGGATTTCCAGGTGTATCCTGAGAAAGGGAGGAATACAATAAGAACAGTGTGGCTACAAGGTATGGAAACAAAGTACAAATTACTGTGCATAGAGACATACAGGAAAAAGCAATAGAATAGCACAGTGAATAACCTTACCCCATGTAATGCCAGTCTCTGCAGGTCCCGTGACCCTCTTGCGGATGCTGCTATTCTCTTCCCCAATGTTAGCTGACCCTTGTCCCTATGTGTTCCATTGCCAATAGTCCCATATTATTCCCCAGTGCTCCTAGTGCCACTTTGCTCTAATAAATCCCATTCCCTTCCCTTGCTCTGAAGGTCCTCAGCACCCCCTTGCCTTACTGTTGCCCCACCTTACTGGATCCTCAAAGAATCCTTGCCATACAGTTGCAGCCAGTGATACAGTATAACGCCCTCGGGAGTTGGTCCTAGATGGTAGCCACCCAGTGCCCCCTGTCACGACAATGCTGGCCTGTGACTCGGGGCTACTCCACTGGGTGATACAGTTTGTCTTGGCAGAAAGACAGCCATTTCACAGTCTCTGACAACTTCTTTAAAACTGGTCCATAATTATCCTCTTTGAGAAGGGAACACAGACTGCCCCTCCACTTTTAGTGGCCCAGGCTCCTGACACTGCTGCTGAACACACTCTGTTCTTCCTCCAGCTAGATGTTGGCAGCCTGTATCAATTCCATAAAGTTCATGGTTGACTTATTCAAGAGCCTCTTTCTTATTTCTCCTTGCAGAGGGGAATCATGTAAGCCCAGAATTAGCCACTCTTAACACTTCCCTCCTCTGGATCATTAATATGTCTTGATTCTCTTTGACACACCTTTTCAAATAACTCCCACAACTCACAAGGCTCGTGCAGTCTCTTTGTTCCTTTGAAGGTGGTCAGAAAACTATCTCAGACACACGCCAGTCGGTACCTTATCTCCATAAATCTCTGTGATTGCTTGTAAAATACCATCTACTGTTGTGAATTCCTTGCACACAAGAAATTGCACTGTTTCCCAGGCCTGGAATGCACCAGTTCTGCTTGATCTTCAGCAGGCACATGAAGGACCCTCAGAGTAGATTTGTCCTGGCACAACCATTTTCTACCAGGAGGTTGCCTGGCTTCTGTAACTGTCCCATGAAATCTGGGATCCTGTTGTCTAGGAGAATGTATAAGGCAGACATCTGGTGATGGGCCAGAGCTACTTGCTGTTCTTCCTAAGCTTGTTAGAAATGGACCTCCTGGTCCACAAGCATGTTCTGCAACTTTGTAAATGGAGAATACAGATTCTCCATAGCCACTTCTCATACCAATCCTGCACTGTGCACCTAGGGTGCCCTTCACTGATCTACTGACCACAGAGTACTGCTCCCCAAGGTAACCCCTACGCTGTGACTGACTAGTATCCATTCTGTCAAATACACCAAATGTAAGAAAGCATGGGAGACCACTACTAACTGTACCTGGTAGTCATGGTCACTAGGTACTCCCTCAGCCCCCTACATAGCAAGATACTGAACACAATTTAAATCAGTTGGCAATAGTAGGATACCTATTTATTAATAAAGTGTGATTGGGGAAGAGAAAGCAAAATCAGTCATGTGGGGTGATGGGCACCCCACGGGCACAGCAACTTTTACACCGCAATTAACCAAATGTAAAACATGAGCACTGCAAATAGACAGAAATTAAATGTCTCTGATGGTCCCTTAAAAATGAGTGATAAAATCTGCTTTAGGGTCGAACTAAGCCCAGAGCCACGCACACTCACTCCTACCCCAACAGTCCTCACAGGACACACTGTGAGAAACTTTACTGAGGGCCGCAACAGTCTAATGTACTGTAAATTTACAGAAATTACCCCTCACACCAGCAGCTCAAGTGAAGCGCAGTACTTTGTGTCCTAAGTGAGTGGGGTCTGGTCTGCCTCTGATCTGCTTCCTGCTGAATGAATTACATCTTCTTGTTGCTCCACTTCGGACTCTGCACTCTACTTTCCAGTCACTCACCAGCTGGTGCCTTTGCCACCAGCCACCTGGTGACTCCGACGCTCACGGCCATCTGGTTGCTCTGCAATTTGCCGACATCTGGTCACTGTTCCACTCACTATCATCTTGTTCCCTTTGGTGGGCCCACCCTTAAACTGTATGGATGACAAAGGCTCTATCTATTTGCCAGGGCAGCCTCTAACTCACTGTTGGGCTTAAGACAAGGAATGTAAGCCTGCCCTGCCTTGCATTTGTTCTTACTTCTGACTGTGGCCAGCCCAGCTGAATGAAGGCAGGGTCTGGCCTGACCATGAGGGAGAGGGTAGGTCACCAGCACAACCCAACTAACCCCTGCAAGATCAACATCCCTCTTGTGACACCTTTGCAGATGCATCAAACAGTCACTTTTGCTGGGAAGAAGGCAGCTGCTTCTGATCAACACTATCCCATCAAGGTCCCACACATCTGCCTGGCCTCCCCTCTGGACACCACCTTGAGGCAGGTACAATTGAGCTGAGCTACTGGGCTCCCTGCTGTCCTCTCACCAAATCCCCCTCCTATCTGATACCACTCCTTACCCTTTCAGCTTACCTCAGCTGTTCCCCGGGAATGGAGCTCCTCAGAGTGCTGCCTGAATGAGGAGTACTCTGATTCTTCACCTCCCAGGTCTTACTGCTCCACTCCACGGCTTTTGCTGCCACTACAACTGCTGCACACCCGTGGTACCTACAACACAAATAACTGCCCATGGCTATTGCTGCCGCTACAACTGCTGCACACCCATGGTACCTACAACACAAATAACTGCCCATGGCTATTGCTGCCGCTACAACTGCTGCACACCCATGGTACCTACAACACAAATAACTGCCCATGGCTATTGCTGCCACTACAACTGCTGCACACCCATGGTACCTACAACACAAATAACTGCCCATGGCTTTTGCTGCCGCTACAACTGCTGCACACCCATGGTACCTACAACACAAATAACTGCCTATGGCTTTTGCTGCCGCTACAACTGCTGCACACCCATGGTACCTACAACACAAATAACTGCCCATGGCTATTGCTACCGCTACAACTGCTGCACACCCATGGTACCTACAACACAAATAACTGCCCATGGCTATTGCTGCCGCTACTACTGCTGCACACCCATGGTACCTACAACACAAATAACTGCCCATGGCTATTGCTGCCACTACAACTGCTGCACACCCATGGTACCTACAACACAAATAACTGCCCATGGCTTTGCTGCCGCTACAACTGCTGCACACCCATGGTACCTACAACACAAATAACTGCCCATGGCTATTGCTGCCGCTACAACTGCTGCACACCCATGGTACCTACAACACAAATAACTGCCCATGGCTATTGCTGCCGCTACAACAGCTGCACACCCATGGTACCTACAATACAAATAACTGCTCATGGCTATTGCTGCTGCACCAACAGTACTTCAAAATAGCCACCCGCCACTGCTTTCCAGGATGCTGAGAAGAGGGGTGAAGAGTTTGCATTGCAGTTGGGCACTTTTATGCACACCCACACCACACTTCAACCAGAGATCTGCAGGATCCCAAGCTGGCAGGAGACCAGCTAATCGAAAAGAGCCACAGGCAGGAGCGGGAATGCAGTGCACTGGGGCCCCCCTTGTGAACAACAGGGGCCAGTTGCTATGGGCAGGACCCCACCTTCATTACCCATACAAACTATAAACAGCAGGTTTTAGGATGGATGTCAGGGAGCACTTTTTCACTGATAGGATCGCTAAGAATGTGGAACTAGTTATGGGGTCAAAGTCAGTTGTCTGACAGTCTTTAAATTCCAGTTGGATGCCTTTCTCAAGTCCAAGGGTAAAAGCAGTTATGCCCATTGAGTAAGCAGGGGGAATAGACATAGATTTGCCTCTTTCGGTTCCTACACATTTCAATTTTTCATTATTTTTGGTGGTGACTAATGCTCATTTTCCTTGAGAGATAGTATATGCTGAAGATAAAAAGAAAACAGGATAGGAGCTAATATAGTGTACAGCACTATCTGACATCAATACTTGTTGGGAATTTTTTGGTTAATCCACATTGGGGAGTCACCCTCAGTTTGCCAGGGACAGTGAAACTGCCGGTGGTAGGGGGGACTGCTTTGTGTTATATGTTATTGTTTATTAAATTTATTGGTTTAAGTTTATTGGCAGGAAGACTCCATTGAGTATGCTCATTCTCAAGGAGATCCTGTAAGGACAACGTTAAACAACAGTGTACAATAAAAGTGATGACATAGCATACAGGTAGAATAATTGGTAGAAAAAAGTGCATACACGGTCAGTAAAAACAATAATAAAACAGATCGGAATCCGGTCCCCGGGTAAGCAGCGGTGACATACCATAAGATAACAATAATTGGTAGGAAATACATACGGGGTCAATGAAAAGAAAAACAGTAGTGAAGCACACAGGAACCAATTCATATTAAGAGGAGAACAAAAAGTGGTATTAGTAAGAACTTACACGATTGCTGTCAGCTACCCAAGATGGCTGAGAGTGCAGGAAGGAGGATGGCGGTAAGGAGAAATACAAAATCACACATACCCCCATAATGCAAAGCATCATGGGTTGTATTTGCAAATCACTGCAGAATATTATGCTGGTTCAACTTTAAGAAGAAATGCATGGTGCCAAAAGGCCTCTCACACAGTCTGTGAAGGGTGCCAACAGAAGATACAGACACGTGTTTCGTCCAACCAGGACTCATCAGTGTGCCTCATCTGTATGACACCCTAGTGGAATGAACCAGCTACCCTAAGTTGGTCTGTCTGGGTTATGTTGTGGTGAGCCCAATAAAAACAAAAAGCAAGCTAAAAGACGAAGAACCTAAGTGCGCAAGCACCGAGGCAAGGGGTACCCCAAAGGGCATTGGCCGGGAAGTCGAGTTTCAAAGAAACACAAAATCACACATACCCCTATAATGCAAAGCATCATGGGTTGTATATGTAAATCACTACAGAATATTATGTTGGTTCAACTTTAAGCAGAAATGCATGGTGCCAAAAGGCCTCTCACACAGCCTGCAAAGGATGCCAACAGAAAGACACAGACACGTGTTTCGTCCAAACAGGACTCATCAGTGTGCCTCGTCTGTGTGACACTCCAGTGGAATGAACCAGCTACCCTAAGTTGGTCTGTCTGGGTTATGTTATGGTGAACCTAATTAAAACAAAAAACAAGCTAAAAGACAAAAAAAGGAGAAAAACATAACTACTTCTGACAAGGAAGGAGTCCAACTGAAGGGGCAAGGGATAAGTGCAAGAAGTTGCGAGAGGAAGAAAGAGCAAGGGAAAGAGTTGGGCAGGAATCAGGGATGGAGGGTATAGAAGGAGTCCTGGGTATAAGGGTGGGAATGGACTAGGGAGGACAGAGGCCAGAGTGGATAGGGAGACTAGGGAGAAGGATACAAGAAGTCAGAGGGTACTCACTTGATAGGAGTGGCAAGAGAGTGGCAAAAAAGCTCTTACTGCAATAACCTTCTAATAGACTCCCAGGGGGACCCCAAAAAATTCTAGTCCCATATTAAGTTCTTCCTGGGCTCGAACCAGTCATCCACTCCAAATGACATGACTCTAAATGGCACACATTGTATCAACCCCCTCACTATTGAAAACTTCTTTAACAGTCAATTTGCTGACCTCACACAATATACTTCCACTTTCCCTACCTAGTCAAACCCCATCCCACCCATAAACTCCCTTAAGCATGCATTCCATTTCAAGTCCGTCCAAACCAGTGTGGTTCTCCATCTCCTAAGAAACATTTCGGAGCGCACAGCTGTTGGGTCTGATAACTTAGAACCTAAGCTCCTAAAATTGGCCGCTCCCCACATAGCTGCTCTACTTGCTAAAATCTTTACCCTCTCCCTGTGTCAAAGAACTGTCCTGGATATCTGGAAGACACCCAGAATTACCCCCGTGTTCAAAAAAGGCAACCCACTTGACCCATTGAATTACCGTCCTATTGCCATCCTATCTGTTCTCAGTAAAATACTTGAGAAAATATTTGCTACCCAGACCACCGACTTCTTACTGAAACACAACCTCTTAACTGACACCCAACATGGTTTCCCGCAAGGGTCATAGTACCACCACTGCCCTACTCAAACTCACATCTGACACCTTAGTTGCTATGGACTCTGGCAGGCTCACCGGGGCCATCTTTATTGATATGACCAAGGCATTTGACCTTGTTGACCACTCCCTCCACGTCACTACCCTAAACTCTCTTGGCTTCATGCAAAATGCTGTAAACTGGTTTGAGAACTATCTGTTTGATAGGTCTCAGTAAGTGAAATTCAATTCCACCCTCTCTGATAAAGCTACCATCAACATTGGTGTTCCTGAAGGGTCTATTTTAGGTCCTCTGCTTTTCACCATTTTCATTAATAGTACCACTGCGAATCTCCTCAATATCTCCTCCCTACTATATGTGGACGACATTGTCTTGTACTGCAGTTCAAATAACATTGCAGACATAAACACAAAACTCTACAGTGATTACCAAGTTTTACAACAGTGGCTTGAAAATCACAAACTAGTCTTAAACTCGACTAAGACACAAGCTATGTTATTTGGCTCCAGTCCCAAGCTCAAACACTCCCAAACACACTTTACTGTCTCCTCCGTGGATGGCTCATCTGTTGGTGTGGTAAATTCATTCAAGTATCTTGGGGCCACTCTTGACCCACCTTTGAGTTTTGACCTCCATATTCACAATATCTGCAAGCAGGTAAACTCCAAACTCAGGATCGCCTACTGAACTAGCTATGCGTTCGCTCCTTCAGCTAGACTCGCTATACCCATGGAATATTACTTCCCTCTCCACCTCACGGGTTCTATACGTACTCTTCCTAGCTACTCAAGTCTTCGTGAATGATACACGCTACAATAATATCTGTCGCTTTGCATCCAGCTCCCCCCGGCTCAAACATCATTGTCTCCTCTACTCTAATCTAGGATGGCTTCCACCACTTGAACTAAGGTCCTATGCACTTGGGTCCATTACTGATAAAGTTATCAGGTCCTGTATCCCAAATTTACTGACCTGTCTCCTTCCCTACCAGAAAACCCACTATGTGCTCCACTCTGCGGCAAACATCCCTGTCATCATCCTGAGACATCGCACAAATAAAGGTGGTCATGCCTTTGCCTGTCATGCACCTCACTACTGGAACTCACTTCCTATAACCTTGCGCCAATCCATATCCCACAACTCCTTTAAAAAAAACTTCCGACATCATCTCCTCTCTTCCTACATATGCTCCTGTTTCAAACCACCCTAGCCCTTCTCTCTAACCCTACCCCCTGCCTGTCATCATCTAGGAGCCTAGGGCCCACCCCTGTCTGTGAAACTCCTTCTCTTCACTTTCACTTCCTCATTTCTTTCACTTCATTACCCCATTTCCTTCTCTCCCCTCCAGGCTATCCTATCATCTTTCTCCACCTTTCTCTCAAGCTCCTCGCTTATCAATCTACGAATGGGGGCTATCGCTCTCACAGCTCCTTTTTCCCTTAATCACTTGCACAGTTCCTGGTCGCATAATTTTGACCTTATTGTATAGTTTTTTTTGTGTAAATATTAATTACTATACTTTGATCTTACTACCTCAATTTTCCTATACTGACCTGACTGTATTTAGTCTTAATCTAACTTAAAGAGCTTATTTTGGTCAAACTACCTCAATTTCTTTGTCACATTGCTGCTGTTATGTAATCTGTGCTATGTATCATAATTTTCTGCACTTTGTACAATGTATTATGATGTTCTTTGGAAGTTTGTCTCTGTACTCTCCCGGGTCGTGCCTGAAAATAATCTTTCGGGCTCGTGCACCTACCCGGTAAACAAAAACTAAATAAATAAAAAAATAAATGATATGCTAGGACCTATGTCAGTGACAGACTACTGGGAAAAATTTGTTTATACTGCCATCCTTTCCATTTCCCATATCCTTACCCACCCATCTAATAAATATGTATTGCTTTTGCATGGTACTTTAAATGTGTTATTATTCTTTTTTTTTTTTGAATCAAGCAGTTTCTCCAGGGACCTGTGGCTCTGGCAGGGCCATCAACCCTGACCCCCAGCCCACCTGCAACTGCCTCCCCTGGGACCTACCTGTACCACTGCGTATTATCACCATGGCGGGGCCAAGAAAGGGAGATCCATCCTCCCTACCCCAGTGCACAATCCAGCTGGCAGGTCCTGGATGGCACTGCTGGTCAGGCAGCGGGTCCAGCTTCATATGCTACAGCCAGGCTTTTTTCCTGTTTTCTAGTTTCCCCTTACATCCAGTGGCATGCAATGACACTGGCGCACATGTGTCTGGAGACATGTATGCACCATGCAATGGCTGCTGGACGTCCCCCTCTAGAATCTGCCTACTGCGCTGCCACCACACCTCCACATGGTAGAAGTGTAGGAGTGGCAAATCATCTCTCCCCTTCCCGAGAGAGGCGAGCAGTTCTCCGGATGCTCCATCCTCTCCCACCCCAGCCGACCCCGGTGGCCCAAGCTCACTCCCTAATGCAGGTCTCTGGTATGAAGGGAGGTAAAGCATTCAGCGCCTCAGCCCTCTGCAGCACTTGGCTTTAAATTTGTTATTAATAACTGTTTGTATGTTGTTTCATAGCATTATGGGGAGGAGCTGTTTGGGCCAGGTCATATATTACTTCCAGGGAAGGTCACATCCTGAGTGTCATTTGATATTTCCGAGGGACTACTCCAGGTTGAGGCACCAAACTATTAAAATGATGTCTCAGTGCATGCAACATAAATTACCCATGCTGGTATAACCCCTAGATGGCACTATCCCAGGGGCTACTACCCCTGCCTGATTTGCCACTAACAGGTTGAGGGGCCTGGATCCAATGGCGGGTGCCTCCACCCAGAGGTCAGGGTTTGTAATAGTTAAACTAACTTGGTCACAGCCCTCTGGGACACTGCAACCCCCCTTTCTTCCCACTAGTGGCCCACACAATATATCAGAATTACCTTCACAGTATACACTTACCCCCAGGACTGGTTCCGGCACTGGGACCTCCTGTGAAATAAGATACAGTGCAACAATCACAGTACAGTACTTTAACATAGACAAATACCTCAGGCAGTATAACTTTGCTGAAACAAGCAGCTCTGATTTATTTAGGGGGATATAACAAGGACAGGGGGAAATCAGGTTAATTAGCTTATCACTCTACTCATCTACCTATGGCTCTGTGCACAGGCCTATCCCTATCACTTACTGTCCCTGGGTACCCAAGCCCTAGTGGCTAGTCAAACATGGCAGCTGGTAGGGGCCCTTTCACACAGAGAAAATAAAAATTAGTTTAAACAGTCAGCAGTACAGTGATTCCATTTGGATTTAATGTGGCAATTCAACAGGGAAGCGACCTGAATTAGTACTCATGACCTCCAAACAAGATAGGGTCCTTCAACGTCAGCAGGGCTACTCTTGAGCTCCACGAGACTCCTCACATTTATATGGTAAACAGTCACAGGCAAAAGTCCTTTAATGGCAGCAGGATTCCTTGAGCTGCACAAGCCTCCTCACACATTTATATGGTAAAAGAAAGTACTATACCAGGCAGGCTGCTTCTCTATCCCGTATGAATTACTACACAATACCGGGAGAACACACAGCAGATTCAGTTCCTGACAGACCGAGTGCAATTCAGAAATTTCTCCAGTCTTCTACAGGGTGAGCCTGGTTTCTACTCTTCAGATATCCTTCGATTCTCTTCACAGGACGGATTCAGTCCTAACAAGCAGTTACACAAGCTGCAGACTGGAACTCTGGACCTTACACATGTTTTTGACTAAAACTGTGCACTGAAGGAGCACAGGTTCCTTTCCTTCACTGCCAGAGCTAAACTGAAACTCCAACAGACAAAACCGGCACTTCTTTGAGTTCCTCCCAGTTCTTGGCTGGATTGGCTGTCACTCACAATAGACTGCTGCTGTTGGTCCAAAAGGCGCCAAGTCTAAACTACATCTCCCAAGTCACTGCCCATACAATCCTCTTGTGGCTGGCTCAGATTATGAGTCCATGTTCTGATTCGTCAAGGCACCATTTTAGAGCTAGCTTACCCCACACTGATTGGTCCAGTTCAGCAGTTCAAAATCAGAATGGGAACTAGGCAGACACAGTTCTGACTGCAAAGAAAGCAGGTTAGACAAACTGTATTTTCATTATTGCTCTAAATTATTTCTGGCAAACAGTTACATCTTTCAGATAGGTTCCTTTGCACTCTAGTGACTGCAAAAATGGAGTGAATTGGCAGCAGCTCGAGTGGTACTCAAACAGAGAAGCACACAGTCCCCATACAAACTAATTATGTCTGCAAGCAGACAGCTCTTTAAAGAGACAGTACCAGAGGCTCTAAAAACACTCACTGATAAATGGCTTAAACGCCAAACACCATTCAGGCTTGGAGCATTCAAGCAAGCTCCTGGAAGTCTTTTGGGAACCCCCATTTGCAGGGGGGTTACACTGGTATTGGTGAGGCCTCCCTCCCATGGCCCCAGACATTACATAATGAAGAATGCAATGGTTGAAATAGTAATTGTCCAAGAGCGAAGTTTGTCAGAAAGTTATGGCTTTGTTAACTATTCAGAGGTGAAGGATTACAGGCTACCTTCTTCTTTATTTAGCTTTCCAGCAGCAAAGGAAACGAATAACTTGCAAAATTACTGAACAGCCATAATAAAGGACAAGCATTTGTCAATGCCGAACATTGCTTGCTTGTATTTGCTGTTTAAGTGCTTGGCACTGACAGTGCAGAGGCAATAATGATCAAATTAATAAACTAGTGAAACTGTCATGATTCTGAATTCAGAGACTGCCAACAAGGGTGCCAATTACTGCCAGTTGTGTTGCTGATTTCTGTGATGTGGACACCTGCCCACTAAGAAATTAACTGAGACCACACAACTCATTTCACATAAGCCATTGACTAGCCCTCAGGTGATAATATGGCTTTCAACCTCTTCTGGCCTGTGCTGGATTTGAACCAGTAAACTAGAGGTGAAAGGCTAATACACAGACTTTTGCACTTTGACCAAATATCTGATCCGAGGTTGGATCTCGGATTGAATTGTGCAAAATCCGATCTGATCCAGTCCGGTCTGAGTATTAGTCAGTGAAAAAAAAGTTCCCTGCTATCTAGTGACATTCCCTTCCCTCACCCAGATGCAAAGGCTCTTGGGGCTTGTCTGCCCCAAGCCATGCCATGGTCCTGTACTCCCCAGCCATACTGGCATGCTTGTGGGGATCTGGTGATCAATTTTTGTTTGTTTTGGTTTTGTAGTTTGCTGCCTTCAGTGGTGACCTGTTATATGTCTCCTGGCCCTGATTGCTGTGTCTGTGGGTCTGAGAGGAAGTGTGATCAGGTGGCTCGCTGGCTACAGCGAGACTGGCACTTGGTGTGAGGGAGCAATTACTGAGTGACTCCATGGCCTGCATAGATGTAGGCGAGAATGTGGTTACAAATGGCGCAAACTGGCATTGGCAGAGTGCATGTTTCCACAGCATTGATTGCAGAGTCTATGAGGGCCCGTTCATCAGGAAAGAGGATGCTGTTCCAGATGAAAAAAGAGAGTCTGCTGGATGCTGCTGGTTTGTGCTCCTTTGCCCATTTGGAAGTTAGTGGGGGGGGGCTGGGTGAGCAAGGAGAATGTGCAGCTTGCCAGTCACAGCACCAGACAGGTGCTTGGGAGTTGGGAAAGGTTTATGATCAGGCCTGCCCTCCTTATCTTTGGCCTTCAGCACCAAAAGTCCTCATTGTAGTAGTAGTAGATTTTATTTTTTGGGGGCACCCTTCCCCAGAGGAAGTACATGGAGGCAATGCCACACTGCTTGGTACTTGCTAAGTTCAGGGTTATATATGGCCTCTGTGGGGAATGCATTAAGTCCTTTATCCAACCAGAACATCAATACAGCGACCACCGGATCTTCCTGTTAGTGGTCCAGCAAACTTGGCCATTCTGTTGGCTCTAGGATTGAATTGTGCAAAATCCAATCTGATCCAATCTGGCCCGAGTATTAGTCAGTGAAAAAAAAGTTGCCTACTATCTAGTGATAAGCCCCTCCCTCAGGAGTTCAGCACATCCCAAAGCCAGGACCTTTCCTGGCGTTGGGATACTCGATGTTGGCCCCTGCGATAGGGTGTCTGCATTATTATGCTGCTTTCCAGAGTGATGTATTAACTGTGCCAACTGTTTCAGCCAATGAGCAAACTGTCCTTCAGGCTCATGAAAGTTGTGCAGCCAGCGGAGCGAGCCATGGCCTGTCCCTAACATGAATGTCTTTCCAAGAAGGAAGTGGTGGACATGGCAAGTAAGGTTACAACAGCTAATAGCTCTTTCCTTGTCATGGCACACTTGCGCTCTACCTCGGTTAGAGCCCGACTTGTATAGGCAACCACTCTCTCCTTGCCATCTACCACCTGGGCCAACACTATTCCAATGCCCCCCTCGCTGGTGTCAGTGTTGAAGATAAATGGCAGTTGCAGGTCGGATATGCTAGGATGGGTGCAGAAATCAGTCATCATTTCAGTTCCACAAAGGCCTCCTGGCAGGAGTATGCGCAGGCAAATTGCATCCCCTTCTCAGTACGTTTGTGTAGTGGCTGAGCAATGGCGGCGAATTCCCCAACGAACCTTCTGAAGTATGATGCCATTCCCAAAAAGGTCCTCACCTCTGTCACTGAACAAGGTACTGGCCAGGACCACACTGTTCCTACTTGGCATGGGTCTGCTCCCACTCCATCTGCTGAGATTAGGTGTCCCAGATTCTTCACTTTGCTGCAGAAGAGGTTGCACTTAGATGGCTTCACTTTCAGGTTTGCAGCCCCTAGCTACCTCAGAACTGCCTCCAGCTTGTGAAGATGTTCACAAAAAGTCCTTCCAATAACTATTATGTCATCGAGGTATACCAGGCATGATGTCCCTTGTAGATCTGCCAGTACGACATCCATCAGGCATTGAAACATTCCTGGAACATTACACAATACAAACTCAAACAGTCCTAGTTTAGTAGTGAACAGTCTTTGACTGGTTCTCAGGGCAAATTTCCACTTGCGAGTACCCACAAAGTCCAGAGCGGAAAACCTGTGAGCCTTTGCCAACAGATCGAGGGTGGCATCAATACAGGGTAGTGGGTATGCATCCTTTGTGGTAACCTCATTCAGGCAGCAATAGTCCATACACATTCATACACCCCATCCTTCTTCCATACCAGGACTACCTGGGCAGCCCATGGGCTTGTGGAGGGCCAAATAACTCTGATTGTTCATCTGCTGCAACCTGCTATTTGAAATTCCTCTGATAATGGAGCGGGATCCTCCCAGGTCCTTGCTTGATCAGACAAGTGTCTTCAGTGTCAGTCTGGTGCTTGGTTAGTCCAAAGCATCCCAGGTCATGATCTCCCAAACTGAATACAATGGTGAACTCCAACATCTTAGCAAGTGCTGCTCTCATCTGCTCTGATGTCAGCTTTCGTTACTTGACTTGAAGTTTTTGAGATAAGGGTTGTTGTGTCCAACCTGGCACTTGTTCTCTTTTTGTTTTTGTGGGGGGTCTGGTTTGCAAGCCTTGAACTGTGATCCAATCTTTACACAATATCATCACCCCAGAGTGGAAGGTGCCAATCAGCATCCCTTGGTATACAGTCAGTGGCTCTTTTGTCACACTGGCAACCTGCACTGGCTGTAGTCCCTGTTTTACTCTACTGACTAACTGAGCTACAGGGAAGTCATGACTTTCTTTTTCCTGGGGTTCCGTAAGCCCTTCTTGGTCTTTGGCCTCACTTCCTCCAACCTGGCCAGAGATGAGCACTTCACTTTTTGGTGGAACAGTCATATAGCTGCTGGCCACAGTCTCACAGACCTATGTCCCTTCACTGTTGGATTTATTTATTTATTTAAAAGTTGATAACCAAGAAAGGCACACTGAGCCGAAGCTCATTTCCAGGTGCTACCCGGGGCAGGAGGTAAGGGAAGTACACAAAATCTATAGACATTTAAATAATACAAGTGGGAAGAACAGCATATGATGCACAGGCATACATCAGCATAGTCAGCAGTTACAGGATATACATGTAGTAGGGCCTAGCAGATTACATAATAATATACAAAGTTAATAACACATTAGTTAAATATCACAGTGATGTGCTTTGAAGGAGGAGAATGCACAAGTAGGTATGGCCAGGTGGACAACACAGTGACACATAGTGGACAACAGGATAGGAGTAAGAACTGGAGTTGTCACGATAACAGGAGGGTTTGCTCAGCGATGCTTGAGGTATCTGGAATTAGGGAAGGTTGAAACACTGGCATGGGGGGGTGGGAGGCGCTTGAAATATTTCAAAATATATTACGGGGTGTGGCCAGGGTGAAGGATCAATGGTCACGTGAGCATAGGGAGTAGCCTGTACTAGGAGATGGTGTTAAGGAGGAGAGGTAGGAGGGAAGGGAGTTGAACCAGAACTTAACGATAAGGGTTGTACAATGAGCCAGATGGTGCTTGGCAAGAGAGGGCATGAGGACAGATTGTTAGAGGAGGCAGTGATGAGTGCGGTAAGAGAGATTAGAGGAGAATCTGCAAAAAGCATGAAATAGAGGGTCTAGTTTGGCCAGGGAGAATTTTGGTGCTGAGCTATAGACCACATCCGCATAATCGAACAAGGGAAGGATAAGCTTGGAAATTTTTTCCCTCCTCGGTGTGTAAAGCATTCCAAGTTTTGGATGCAGTTTGTTGTGGATGGTATCTAGGGGTAGGGAAAAGTCCAGCTTGGGATCCAGCCAAACTCCCAGATATTTATATGAGGCAACTGTTGTGATTTTGGAGCCATCTAGGGCATAAAGGGAGGGAGCAGTAGTCATTTTGGCTAGTTTCTGGGTGGAACCAAAAATCATTGCAACTGTATTTTTTTTTTGTGTTGCATTTGAACAATTTAATTTCAAGCCATCTTAGACTGTTTGCGAAATCAGTTTGGAGGATGGGTTCAACCTGGGCTAGAGATGGGGACAGAAGCGAAGATAGCAGTATCGACAACATACATTCGAACCTGGGATACTGAGCAAGAGGATTGGAGGTTGTTTACAAAAATGGAGAAAAGGGTAGGCCCGAGGATCGACCCCTGGGGTACACCTGCCAGAATTGGGAGTGGGGCTGATTTGATTTCCCCAAGCTGAATGAATTGAAACCTGTCTGTGAGGTATGCCTTGAACCATTCAGTGGAGGTTGTGGATAGGCCTATGGCTAAGAGATCCTCCAGGAGTAGATTATGGGCCACTGAAACTAGGTGGGCCAAGCGGTCCTTATCTGCCGTCAAAGTCTATGTTTCTATGTTTCTATGAATCAAAGGCTTTGGCTAAATCTATAAAGATGGCAAGTGTCAGATGACCCTTGTCCATGGCCGAGTGGATGAAGTTGGTGAGGCGGAGAAGGGAGGAGGAGGTGGAGTGGAGGTGACGGAAGCCAGACTGGTATGGAGTCAGAACGTCCATAGAGGTGAGGAAGGAGTTTAGTCTTTTAGAGATGAGGGATTCCAGGATTTTGGAGAGGGAGGGGAAGGGAGGAGAGAGAGATAGGCCTGTAGTTGCCGGGGATGGAAGGGTCACCCCCTTTGTGAAGTGGGATGACTTTGGATAATTTCCAGGCCTTGGGCAGGGAGCAGGTGGGGAGGGACAGATTAAAGATATGAGTAATTGAAGGGACTATGGCGGAGGCGGAGATTTTCAAGAGGATGGGGTTTATTCTGTCCGGACTTTGTTTGGATGAGTTCAGAGATTTGAGGGCACGAAGCACCTCTAGAGGGGTGATGGGGGGGGGGAGTAATTGGGTAAGTGAGAGGAAGGGTTGGCTTGTGCTAGAAGAGGAGGGTGGGGATTTGATAACTAACTGGTCCCTGGGGGGAGCTGTATAGGTGCCTAGAAATATAGAAACACAGAATTTGACAGCAGATAAGGACCGCTTGGCCCACCTAGTCTGCCCATTTCCCTACCTGATGGATAAGCTGCAGATTCTAGTTAATCAACAGCTTACCTCCTCCTACCCCCCACTAGAATTACCTTATGCTTGTCCCATGCGTTCTTGAATTCTCCCACTGTTCCTGACTCCACAACCTCCTCAGGAAGGCTGTTCCATGCATCCACAACCCTCTCTGTGAAAAAATATTTTCTAACATTACCTCTGAGCGGTCCCCCCTCTATCTTCAAATTGTGCCCCCTTGTTCTTGCACATCTCTTCTTCTGAAAGATGCTACCCTCTTGGACTTTGTTAATTCCCTTGAGATACTTGAAAGTTTGTATCATGTCCCCCCCTCCTCAAGGATATACATATTAAGCTGCTTTAGTCTCTCCTCATATGTCTTCTAGTGCAGACCCTGCACCATTTTGGTTGCCCTCCTCTGAACAGCCTCCACTCTGTCTATGTCTTTGCGGAGATGGGGTCTCCAGAATTGCACGCAGTACTCCAGATGGGGTCTCACCAACTGTCTGTACAGAGGGATAACAACTTCCTGTTTTCTACTGTTGATGCCTCTCCCTATGCATCCCAGTATCCCCCAGCCCTCCTTACTGCCTTCTCACATTGCTTGCCCACCTTTAGGCCATCTGATATAATTACTCCAAGCTCTCTTTCGATTTTTGTTGTTATTAACTCACCCCCATTGTGTACTCTTCCCCTGGGTTTTTGTTTCCCAGATGTATTACCTTGCACTTCTTTGCATTAAATCTGAGCTGCCACATATTTGACCATTCCTCCAACCTTGCCAATTCCCTTTTCATCCTTTCCAACCCACCTTGTGTATCAACCCTGTTGCAGATCTTTGTGTCATCTGCAAAGAAACATACTTTTCCTTCCAGGTGCTCTCCAATGTCACTTATTAAGACATTAAAAAGGACCGGTCCCAGTACCGAACCCTGCGGTACCCCACTAGTTACCCTCCTTTCTTCACTGTGGACTCCGTTTACTATTACCCTTTGCATCCTGTTGTCCAGCCATTTTTTTATCCAGGCTACCACCTTGGGACCCACTCCAAGGCTGGCTAACTTGTATATTAATCTTTTGTGTGAGACTGTGTCAAATGCCTTGCTAAAATCTAGGTAGGCTATATCCACAGCCCCTCCCTGGTCTACTACTTTGGTCACCCAGTCAAAGTAATCTATTAGGTTCATCTAACATGACCTTCCTGCTGTGAAACCATGCTGCCTTGGGTCCTGTGCCCCACTGGCCTCTAGGTACTCAACAATTCTTTCCTTCAGAAATGATTCCATCATTTTCCCTATCACTGAGGTCAAACTAACTGGTCTGTAGTTTCCTGCCTCTGCCCTGCTCCCATATTTATGAAGTGGAATCACATTTGCCCTCCTCCAGTCTTCAGGTACCACCCCATCCTCCCATAATTTGTTAAAGAGAGTAGTCAGTGGTGTTACTAGTTCTACCCTTAGTTCTTTTAGAATTCTTGGGTGAATCCCATCAGGCCCCACTGCTTTGTCCACCCTTAGTTTCAAGAGTTCTTTCAAAACTCTTTCTTCTGTGAATGGACTGGTATCGACCACCCTATTCAGAGTTTCTCTCTTGTTTGGTTTAGGTACCTCCCCCTCCTCTTCCGTTATGAATACTGAGCAGAAATATTTGTTCAGTATCTCTGCTTTTTCACTGTCACCCTCTGCCCACATTCCCTCCCCTTTATTAAGTCTCTGTATCCCTCCCTTGGTCTTTCTTCACTCCCTACTGTACCTATAAAAGGTTGTATCCCCTTCTTAGCAGAGTTGGCTATCTTTTCCTCAGTTTGTGCCTTTGCTATTCTCACTGCCTTCCCTGCCTCTTTCAGCTTTAACTGATAAAGTTTTCTGTCCTGCTCCTTCTGTGTTTCCTTATATTTCCTGAATGCTATCCTTTTCTCCTTAACCTTCCCTTCCACCTCTTTTGAGAGCCATAGTGGTTTTTTCCTTCATTTTGTTTTGTTGATTTGCTTAATACAAAGGCTTGTTGCTTCTGCGATGGCTGTTCTGATTATTCCCCATTGTTCCTCCGCCCCTCCTTCTTGCCCATTTGCTAGTGCTTTTCTGAGGCACTCTCTCATTTTCCCAAAGATAGCCTTCCTAAAGTCCAATACTCTTGTTTTTGTATGGCTTGACTCTATGGCTGTGTTTATTGTGAACCACACTGTTTGGTGGTCTCTTGTTCCCAGATGCTACCCACTTCTAAATCTGAGATTCTTTCTCCTTCCCCATTTGAGAGTACCAGGTCTAAGATTGCTCCCTCCCGAATGGGTTCCAACACTAGCTGTCTGATGCATGCCCCCTGTAGGGCCTCAAGAATTACCCTGCTCTTGGATGCACCTGCAGCAAAGGTACTCCAGTTAACATCTGGCATATTCATGGAGGGCATAATGGTGTGGGGGGTTGCCCTTGGGGTAAGGCACAGGTAGTGAAGAAGTGGTTTATGGAGGAAGCTACTGCTCCAGGGCCATCGGCAGCATGGTCCGAGCGGGGGGTGGAACTTGTTGAGTGGAGCCGAGCAAGGAGTGGAGAGTTTTCCAGAAGGCAGTTGGGATGGGGCAGCAGTTCTCAAGCTGTGACTCCAAGAATTCAGCTTTAGTGGAGCGCATAGCCTGAGTACATGCATTCCTCAAAGATCTGTACATTTGACGGTCAGAGGCATTGCAGGAGGCTTTAAATACTTTCCAAGCTTTATCCCTGGCCTTGAAGAGCTTTACAAGTTGTGAGGAGAGCCAGGTGAGATGCCTGTGCCAGAGACGCAACTTCTTTAAGGGGGCATGGGAATTCCATATAGCTAGGAAGGTAGAGTTCAATGCCACAAGTGCAGAGTCAGTGTCGGGGACAGTGAAGACTCCAGACCAGTCAGCCAGGTAGAGATCGGCTAGTAGTGCCTGTTGGTTGAGGGACCTTAGAGGCCTAAACCACATATACTTGGGTGGGGCAGAGGGTGGGCAGTGCTTCCTGTAGCAGAAGATGATACAGTGATCGCTGAAGGCATCAGGGAGGGTGCCAGCTCAGGAGAATTTCTGAAGGTGGGTAGTTAAAATCCAGTCCAACAGCAAATGGTTGGGGGAATGAGGGTTGAATCTGGTGGGGTCAGTGAAAAGCTGCGTCATGTTAAGGGACTCAATTTCTTGGGTGATAGCCTTTGAATGCTGTGCTAGCCAGTTAGTGTTGAAGTCACCCAGGATTAGAAGTTTACCCGAGGCTGCCTAGGATGTTAGGGCAGCTAGATTAGCAACCAAGGAGGCTGGAGGGGTGCTAGGAGAGAAATAGTAAACTGCGACAAAGAGGGGTGAGGAGGAAGGAAACTTTATCTTGGACAGTAGGATCTCGTGGGATTTTGGGGTGACTTCCTGTGAGACAATATATGTGTGAAGGGAGTTATGGGTATAGATGGCAACACCACCACCCCCCTCAGGGGAAACTTCCTCTCCAATAAAGTACAGGCACCCTCAGCAAAGTTCAACGTTTCTTTCTTTCTTCTTTGTATTGCCGCAACCAATCAGTCCTACATAGTGCAGTTTGGGTCACGTCTTCAGCCACTAAGAATTCACAGGCTAACCGCTGTTTCTTTAAGCTGATCACAGCTTGCCACATTCCCAACACTTTGAGAATACTGCCATTTGAAGTGCGAACTGTTCCTTCATGAGGCCGTAAGCTTTGCAAGGATCTTTTAGTTGCACCTCCCCACATTCAGGCATTTACAATGGACACCTGTGCACCATAAGCCACCAAAAAGCTACAAGGAATACTGGGTCCCATATTTAAACATCCCAGGTTCCATCGCGCAAGTGCCTGCACCGTGCAACTGAGATACGCTGGTACAAAATAATTATATATTCAGAAGATGCATCGTGAGACGCAATCGCACATGTCTAGCTGAATATCCCAAACATGTGCGATCACGCAGGGGAGATGTGCAGTGCGGCAGGTGCCCTGAGCTCTATGTGGAGCATGGGCTATATGGAGCATAGGGAAATGTGCGATTGGCAGCCATATGCACGGTGCAATTTTTAACAGGGATATGCAAATGCTCTCATTGCACATTCTGAGCCTATTCCCAGCATGTGCAGCTCATTACTGGAATGTATTCAGGCCATTTGGAGGAGGCAGTATAGTGCAGTGGTTTAAGGCTCTAAGCTACAAACCTGGAGACCTGGGTTTGAATCCCACATCCCCCACTTGCATACTGTGTGACCCTGATCAAGTCACTTAACTTCCTTGTGCTCCCAGGTCACACCTGTAAACAAGCTTTCAGCTTTGTGTGCATCTGCTGGTAAAACAAAACAAAAAACACACACAAAAAATGTTTGCATACCCCAGGCATGCACAGTTCCAGCTTTGCAGGGCTGCCCCACCCCCCCCCTCGAAGGTGAACAGGAGGTACTGCAGCCTAGCAGGTAGGTGTGATGGAATGTTTGTGTGTGGATGGGTGGACTGCATTGGCCTGGGTACAGTGCTAATACTCATAGCCATGTATAGGGTTGGACTGGAGGACAGGGGGCCCACAGGGACAAGCAACAAGGGAGGGCACAGGGTGACACATTCTGAACAGTATACCACATGTATATGATACACCAGCTCCATATGCAGCATATAGTCACCTGCAGTGCCCCACACACCACTATATAAGAGGAACATGGTGATTACTGCATGGAATGGCAGTGTGTAGAGGGTGACCAGGTACCCGAGTGGATGGGTCCCACCTGTGCGCACCTATGGTGTACCACCATGGGTGTGTGCTACAGGTCAGTCCCTGGCCTGTGCCAGGCTGCCACTCGTAGGCTACTTGGGCACCGTTGCCCCAGAAGTCACCCTGGGTGCAGGCCACATGGTTGCAGGCCATGGCCCCTGGTACATGTGCTGCAGTGTGACCGTCTGCTCCACTGGTGTGCTCGGGGGGCACCTGATGGCAGCTGGGTATCTACATCCTGAGTGCAGTGTGGGGGTGGCTTTCTGGGTGGTGCCCATAGTGTGCCGGCACCTGTGGCTTTGGGTACTTCCGTCCTGGCACGACTGCCATTTATGGGTGCCTGGAGCACGTCCTGGTGTACGTCCAAGGGATGTCTCAGGATGGCCTGCCTGCAGTTCCATGGCCTTCTTGTGGGTGGCTGGCCAATTTAGGCCATCCTTTTTTCTGCCTAACTTTGCAAGGCACACTTCTAGGATGCATGGCAGATGCGCCGCACACTTTGGCTGAATATATGGATGTGTGGCATATTCATGTACCCACCCCATTTTTGTGCCGAATACACTATTTTTGCGTGATTGCACAACACATCTCTCCCTTCTGAATATCGCACTTCCGCACATTTTCTGAGATGCTACCATGCATCTCCATTTTGGGCAGCACATCTCCTTTGAATATGAGGGCCACTGTCTATTTCCCTGAGAAGGTAGTACCCAAGTCCCACTGTAGAATGGATCACAACTTGCTGAGGGGCATCTCTTTGCCTGTTGTCAGGCTTCTTACTATTGCATGGTCCCTAGCTTATGCCATTGACCCTGCTCCCCCCGACTGCCCCCCATGGCCCCATGTGTTCCTCTTATGCCTATCCCAGGCACTCTTAAAGCCACCCACTGTTTTTTCTGATACCACTTCCTCTGGCAGTGCATTCCTTGTGGCCAGCACCCTCTCTGTAAAGAAATGCTTACTAACATCCCTCCTAACCCCCCCACCAGCCTTAAACTGTGCCTCCTCGTGGTTTGGTTGTCTCTTAGCTTAAATAGACCTTTCCTATCCACTCTATTTATCCCCATCAAGTATTTGAAGGACTCTATCATATCCCCATCTCTCTCTCTCTTCTCCTCCAGGGAGTGGTGTTGGGTCTCATCAGGAGTGGTGGGAGCCCCTGGACACCAGGGAATGTTGTTAATGGGATTGTGCTGAGTTTTGGAGGGTGGAGAGGAGCCCCCACCCACCAGGGAATCCTTTTTTGTGATGGTGTTGGGTCTCGGAGGGTGGGGGGTTACCCCCAGACACAAGGAATGCTGTTTTGGGGATGGTGTTTTGTCTTGGAGCATGGGGTGTGTCCTGAGACACCCATGGGATGCTGTTTGTGGGATGGTATTGGGTCTCGTAGTGTGGGGGGTAACCACTGGACACGAGGGAATCCATTTTATGGGATGGTGCCAGATGTTTCACGGTGGGGCAGACACCAGGGAATGCCTGGAGGGTGGTGGAGAGCCCACAGACAACAGGGAATGCTGTTTGTGGGATGGTGCCCTGTGTTCCAACACCCTGCAGCATCCAACAAATAGCAGTACCAGGTGTCTGGGTGCCCTCCCCCCACCCTCAGACACCTAGCACCATTGCACAAAATGGATTCCCTGGTGTCAGGGGCCTTCCTCCCACTATTAAACACCTGGCATCATCTCACAAAATGGATTCCCTGATGTCCAGTGGTTCTCCCCCTACCCCCAGGTGTTTGGTGCTGGGTGTTTGAGGGTAGGATGGTGCTGGTCTCGTACAAGTGAATGCTGTTTGTGTCTTTTGGTGTGGGAGAGTGTACAAAAGACAATGCCTTTTGGTGATGTGCTGGTTTTTTTGGGGGTGTGGAGTGTACAAAGAAATGTTTTTTGCTGATTGTGCTGGGTCTCGGAGCATGGGGGGTGGGACCACTGGACCCCAGGGAATGCTTTTCTGTTATGGTGCCCAGTATCGGAGTGTGGGGAGAACCACTGGACACCAGGGAATACATTCTGTGGGACAGTGCTGGGTATTTCACGTTGAGGTGGAAGAATCCTGACACCCTGGAATCCATTTTGTGGGATGGCGCCATGTGCCTGATGGTGGAGGGGGAGGTCCCTGACCCAGAGAATCCATTTTGTGTGATGGTGATGGGTTCTCGGAGGTTGGTGGGGAGCCCCCAGACAACAGGGAATGCTGTTTGTGGGATGGTGCCCTGTGTTCAACAGCCGGCATCATCCAACAAACAGTGGTACCTGGTGTCCCTCCCCCACCCTCAGAGACCTGGCACCATCACACAAAATGGTTTCCGGGGTGTCAAGGTCCTCACCCCCACTGTCAAACACCCAGCACCATTACACAAAATGGATTCCCTGGGGTCAGGGCCTCCCCCTACTGTCAAACACCTGGCACCATAACACAAAATGGTTTCCGGGGTGTCAAGGTCCTCACCCTCACTGTCAAACACCCAGCACCATTACACAAAATGGATTCCCTGGGGTCAGGGCCTCCTCCTACCGTCAAACACCCAGCACCATCTCACAAAATGTATTACCTGGTGTCCAGTGGTTCTCCCCACTACCCCCTTGTGTTTGAGGGTGGGGGTGAGGCCCCATATTTAAGCCACCTCTCTTTTGAGAGGGGCTTGTGCTCCCTATAGGGACCCCTTCCTCTGTTAATTACCCCAGAAGAGTTAGGACATGTTTTAGTGTTGGGACGCAATTTCAGCTGACCGCCATGTGGTGGCAGCAGAGAATAGTTGTTTGGGGGGTATAAATAGGCCAGAGTCGGGAAGTTAAGGAAAGGGGGGGAGGCTGGAGGAAGAGTGGAAGGGGAGGCAGGCAAGGTAGGAGCTCAGCGGTCCGGGTTGAGCCTGAAAAGTGGAGGACCCCCCCCAAGTAAATAGACAGGATTGGTGGGTGCAGTGACGCGGTGCCAGAGGGAGGAGGGCTAGATAGCCTGGTGGCATCATTGGGAATGTAGGTCTCCCAGGGCAGGGTTGTGAGAGTGCCCAGTAGGAGGGAGATGAAGGGCCTAGGAAGGATCCCAACCTTTGTTTCCCATGTTGGAGGATTTCTGGGCCACCAGGGCTGTGGGAGTCATGGCAGGGCTCCCACGGAGGATGGGGTAATGTCAGTGTCTCCTCCCATACCCGACATAGCAGGGCGACCCAGGTTGTTGTGGGGGCGCAGGAGGGCGCCCACCCATTTTGGGGCCTGCTAGGAGGGACAGGTCCTGGGGCGCTGTTCATATGGTTCAGGCAGGCCGCAGGTCAATTTGGACAGGTTCTGAACAGCTCCTCCCGGCCTGATGCTTAAATCAAGCTCTGGAGTATGGTAGATGGGATGCCTTAGAGACCCGGGTTGCCTTCCTCTCTTTCCATTGGAGGGGCACCCAGGGTGGGCCAGAGTGTCAGGTAAACCGCGTAGCACTTCCTCGAACTGTTTGGGGGTTCCCAGGTCATGGCAGGGCCTGGGTTCTCCTGTGTGGCAGGACAGCTCGAGGTGGGGGGTAGCTTGGAATGGGGTTGTGGTCTGGGTATGCTGTGGGTCTGCCATGCCCGTGTCTGGGGCAGGCCCAGGTGGCCTCCATTTATGAGCAGGTCTTTAGGCCCGTTATCCCATGGTCTTTTTTTCGGGTGAGAAATTCTAGGGCCGCACAAGTTTGTGAGAGTGTAGGGGGATTTCAGGCTCGAAGTCCCATGGTCTGGTCAGGAGAGGGAAATTTCCTGGCCTCCCTGTAGGGTGCTTATTGGTTTCAGGGACCAGGCTGGGAGAGGTTACTTGCTTCTCCACCAGTACAGAATGCCTGACCAAGGAGTAAAGGGAGGAAACAAAAAGTAAATCAGTGTCAAAGGTTTCTGGAGCTCTGCACTCCTGGAGAATGTGAAGTCCATGTTCCAGCATATCATCTAAGATTTTGAAACTATAGAATAGTGAGCCTTGTGAGTACTGTCTATAAAATCTGTCTCCTTCCTGTTTGGATGCCAGCCTATGTACTATAGTTTATGCCCCATGGAGCAGGTATTTAAAGTACAGGGAAGTGATGAACCCCGAGCCCTCTAAATCATTTGGGCACAGAAGAAATAAAGTGATTTTATTAAGAAATATACTGGAGTTGATCTCGTCTGTACATACTGTCAATGAATTAGAATAGCCGAAGCTAATTTCCCTCTTTCAAGAGCTATTTTCTAATGGGCCTATGATTCTCCTCTTGCATCTTGGTCCCTGGGTTGGTGAGCTCCACAGCTTGTGAGAAGAAGATGGTGTTGACGTGGATCTGAACTGAAGGTTGGGGTGCCTCTATTAAGGTATTTCACTCACAGAAGACAGCTCAAGGTAGGCCCATTCTGTTCTACTGTATTTTCAGTGGCTGGGCAGGGTAATGCTTCTGAGTGAGTTTCTTGTGTGCCACTGTACCCCCTCCTTAATGTAACATGTGGAAGCTCCTAGACAGAAGGAGGGGGGTGCAGGGGGGCCACACGTACACTCATGAATGTTTTTTCTGTGATGGTGCTGGGTCTCGTACGAGTAAATGCTTTTTGTATCTGTCGGGGGGGAAAGTGTACAAAAGACAATGCCTTTTGGTGATGGTGCATGGTTTCACACAGGAAAAACTTTGAACTGAGAAAAAAGAAATGGAGCATGCACATGCCAAGAACTGGAAGAGCAGAGTACAGAGTTAGCATCAGGGCTTATTTCACTCACCACACCAAAGGGGCCAACTGAAAGAGCTAATGGAGGGCTGAAACTTGCATTACTTTGGCAGTCATCCGTTACCTTTTTTATCTGAGGTAGTTTCTTTCCCCTTTGGTCAGTTCAGAATTGCTGTTACCAGACGTTATGTGTGATGAGCGTAGCAGCTCTCAGCCTGACAGCGGACATATGTGTAATTAGCTTCAGGCTACATCATTTGTGAGTGTACTGACACAGTGGAGCAGCCACTCGGTGGCTTCACGGTCAGTATTTACACTGAGAGATCACAACGATAATACTGTGTGGTGGCATAGACGTCGATGTGTCAGCTGCAAGACTGAGGACTGTTGTAACAAAATGTTATCAAAGCAGAGGACTCTAAAGATCAAATGGAATAAGAAAAATACTTCAGAAATAAAAAGTGACAAGTGACTATTCCGGTGTGCCTGTTTTTGTCTCCAGTACCTCTTTCAGTATGATTTACATGTAGTGGAGCTTTTAGCTTAGTATTTTATTTTCATTCGGCCACCACATTGGCTGTTCCCTGTTTTGCAGTCTGTTGTATATGACGTTGACTGTTTGGTTGAAACCAAGTCCTACACTAGGGAGAAAGAAGAATGTAAGACACCAAATGGACCATGTTCCGAAGGCATGCAAGGCGTAGTATCACCTACGACATGATGGGCTGCCATGGATGGATTGGAGAGACGCGCAGAGCTGGCGGATGATGCCAAGGAGAGCAAAATTGGGGAACAGCAGAGGAGCAGAGCAGCTGACTTGAAGAATGACGCCATGACAGAAGCAAGAAATGGTAGAGAAAATGGTTTGAGCAGTAGAGGAGTGCAGAATGACAACCAGGATAAATTTGCACAGGATGACTACAGGAGCACAACTAGGTGGGGCAGCAGTGACTATCAAACACTACGTGACAGCAATGAGATTACCAATGTTACACACCTTATAAATATACAACACAGACAACAGAGGAGAAGCCAGAACTACTGTTTTTCACAGAAGGACTCCGCAGACAACAGAGAAGAGGATGGAATGACTTTATTTACAGAAGGATGCCACAGACAACAGAAGAGAGAATGGAATGACTTTATTTATAGAAGGATGTCACAGACAATAGAGGAGAGGGTGGAATGACTTTATTTACAGAGGACGACACAGACAACAGAGGAGAGGGTGGAACGACTTTATTTATAGAAGGATGACACAGACAACAGAGGAGAGGTTGGAACTACTTTATTTACAGAAGTACATACTGTACGACACAGGCACGAGAGTAGAGGATGGGTAACCATCACAAAAGGTAAGAATGTTGTAATCTCTTCAGTGCAGATCATCATGGGATGCCATCTGATAAAGGTAAGAAAAATGTCATTGTGATGATTGTAGTAATTTTGTTGTTGATATTCTGTATTCTGTATGCTAAGACTTGTGGCTGCTGTGCCATAATACCATGGGTGCCGCAGTGCACATGCTTGTACATGTTGTGATGTTATGCTCACAAAGTGTGCAACAGTGCTCTTTATTGTTACATGATAGTGTTGTGAAAGACAGTGTGCCACTGTGCACCTTATGATATTTTTGACAATGCTGTGTTGTTGTATGTGTTCATTTTGGTTATGTGTGTTTCGATACTGTGACTTGCTTTATACTTACTGTGACAATGTTTTTAGCAGCAACTAAGCTATACATGTATGATAAAGTAGATATTCAAAAAATTAAGACTGAATTAGCCGGATACAATTGGGAAACCATCTTCTCCACTAACATCATTCAGGATAGTTGGAAGTTGTTAAAAAACATATTAATTAGGCCAGCCCGATGGCGTAGAGGGTTGAGGTGCTGGTGTCTTGCCTCTCATCACACCGGTGACAAGGGTTCGGAAACAGACTCGGGCGCTGGTGGGTCGGCAGGGGTAGGAGCTGGATTGAGCATCCGGAGGACAGATCTCCTCTCCTGCGGTGGGTCAGGGAAAGGCGTCGCTCTGTAGCGGCCCCCAGTGGAGACAAGGGGAAGCACAGAGGTAGCGCAAGCTGGGGAAAGCAGGAGGAAACACAGAAACATGGCATCTCCACCCACCATGATGACGGCCGCCCCAACCAAGTGCCTCCTCGGACTCCGCTACGACCAACCGCGGCAGCACCCAGACCCAATGCCTATGCCGCCAGGCCCTTTCTCCTCGGAAGAGGAGGACCCACCTGACAAAGGGTTACATTGGGGTACTCTGTGGTGGCTGCAATATGCGGTCGGGCGGCGGGGACAAGTGGGGTGCAGGTCTTTGGAGGCAATTGGTCCAAAGGGGGTGAGTGGATAAAAAAAAAACATTAATTAAACTAAGAGATGGCTGTGTTCCCTTTAAATACAAGAACTACAATCACAAACAATACCCCAAATGGCTAAATAGATCCATGCAGAGGTTACTAAGGCAAAAAAATTAAAAATATAGTGAGTATTTAAAATCACGTACGCAGGAAAATTGGGCATCATTTGTAAAAATTCAGGAAAAATGCAAATCAAAAATTAGAAAATCTAAAGCTACATGGGAATATAATTTAGCAAAGGATGCAAAAAAAACAACAACAGTAAAATCTTTTATGCTTAAATTAATTATTTGAAAAAGCCGTCTTGTCAAGTTGGTCCACTTATTAGTAGATGATTCACTGGTACATGAACCTAAACAAATGGCAGATATTTTGAATTAAAAATTTTGTGATGTTTTTCATAAGTCTAATGAATTATGCCCTACTGCTGAGATTATCAATGAAGCCAGCATGTGTCTTTCAGAAAACGTTATACATAAAAAACTACTAAATATGAAGGGCAAAATGAACCCTGACCCAGATGATGTTTCAGGTCACCTTTTATATCTGCTGGCTGACAGTCTGGCCAAACCATTCAAATACCGACTCCAAGGATGCCTAGCATTTAATTTTGTTCCTACAGAATGGAAATCTGCTCATGTTATCCCACTACACAAAAAGGGTCCAAAGTGTAATTGGGAAAACTATCACCCAGTTTGTCTTACTTCCTGTGTTAGTAAACTATTGGAAAGCAAGATTAAAGACCTCATCACTCCTACACTCAATATGGCCGATCCTGAACAACATGGATTTTAAAAAGGTAGAAGCTGTTTAAGTAATCTGATGTGTTTTTATAAACAGGTCAGTTCACATCTTGACAACAGTACTCCTCTGGATGTTATTTTCATCGATTTTAGCAAAGCTTTCAATGTCATGCCTCATCAATAACAAAATTAAATACTCTAGCTATTAATAAACATTTAATTAATTGGATCCAAAATTGGCTTAGTGGCCATACACAAAGATTAGTAATTAATGTTAATAAATCTGAGTCAGGAAAAGTAACTAGCGGACTCCCGCAGGGCTCGGTACTGGGCCCATGTCTATTTCAGTTATTTATTTCTGATTTAACAAAAAACTGCTTCTCGTCATCCACCAAATATGCTGATGATATCAAAATAGGGGGCCCATGCAACAACAGTGACAATATATTAACCGTTCAAAGGGACTTGGATATAATTACTAATTGGGTATTCAAATAGGGTATGCGATTAAATACCTCCAAGTGTAAGGTCATGCATGTGGGTTTTAACAACTAATCGGCAAATTATTATTTAGGCAGCTCTTTACTCAATACTAGTGTAACCCCCTTGTTCCCAGGGGTTACTAGAATCCCAGTTAGAACCAGTGACAGGCAGGGAAAGGCAGCTAGTGAAATGCCAGTTAAATGGGTTTCACACTGTCATGCTCTGGTTTCAGTCTCAGCTGGGCTGGAGGATGATAAGCTGCGTAAGCCACACTCTGGCAAGCAGTTGTCAGCTAGAGTAGAATGTTCGGTAGTCTGTGAGTGAGTCCTTCTGGAGGAGGCTGTAGTTTGCTGTGCAGCTCGTCATTTTAGCTCTGACAGAGAGCTACCTCTTTGTTTTGGGTAGTTTGTTCTCACCCTGGAAGAAGAACACAGAAGACAGTGACTGAAGTGGTGGAGACCTTGCGAAGTGGGGTTCCTTTGCCCCATCCCAGGAGGGACAGGGGCGATCTTCAAGGTTCAGGGACAATCCCCTCAGTCCAGTCTGTCTGGTGACGTTGCCTTTGTACATCTTCAGAACTGTGAGTACTACTTCTGAGTAAGCCCAGGAGGAGCACCTGCAATACCTAGGGGTGAATTTCTCTGACAAAGGGACTCTGTCACCTAGACTTTCTGTGTTTTAAAAGTGTCTGCCTACGTTGGAGTCCAGTATGTAACTGTCCAAGTACAGAACTTTTAACTTCTGACACGTCAGAGTTGTGTGTGTAGTATGTTAAATGTGTTATACATTTCAAGACAGCATCTACAGTTTTCTACAGTTGTGTGGTGTTATTAACCAGATGAATGGCCGAGTATAAACTTGGAAGCAAAAGGTGGGAGACCCCCCCAACTGGAGTAACCAGTTTACCTCTCCGGGTTCAGTTTGGACACCAGTTCAATTTTCAGTCAGTGCATTTGGCCAGTGCTTGATGTAAATAGTTACCCAGATGTAGGTTTTGGATTCTCTGTTTTCAGTTCACCTCAGTATAGTGGGTGCTGGAAGATTTTGAGCCTGATGTGCTCTTTTGTGGTCGTGTGTACCACCTTCATTCCTCATGAAATATGGGAAAGTGTCCTAGTACTGGCCATGTGTGCCTAGTCGATGGGAAATGTACCAGTAACTGGCCGTGTGTGCCAATCTCCATTTTCAGAATGACAGTGTTCACTGTTTTGTGTCTTTACCCTATGATAAATGGGAATGTCAGGAATTTCTGTACTCTGGAGAATCTGCAATACCAGTATGTGTAGTCCTGTGAGGGTCCATCTTCGCTTTGTGAGTATTCCTGCTCTGTTACGTGAATAAAGGCCACACTGTAGAATCCCAACCTGGTTTGGACAGTATTGTTATTGCTTCCATTGTGTCTGTATTTACTTGGGTGCCCCTGACCAGAAGAGCAAACCTAACACAATTATGAGCAAAAGTTTTCTCCCAGGGACCTGGGTTGCTGGCCATGGTAAATGGTCCCACCAGGTGTGTGCCAGGTAGTTGCCACACTTGATTGCCTGTCTGTGATTACAGGCTTAGAAAAGAAATGTGTGTATTTGTTATGTAAACCCCCATCCCTCTCTTTTGCCCCTAGACGTTAAACAAACAGAACGGGTCCAGAGAAAATTTACTAAAAGGTTATCTGGGTTAAATCATGTACCATATGAAGTTAGAACTGCACAACTTAATTTAATGCCCCTAGCTTCTCATTGACAGAGAGGTGACCTATTATTCATGTTCGAGATAAGTCAGGATACATATTTGTTATCAGAACTGGGTCTTGAGTTCAAGAACGATCATTTTGCAACTAGGGAACACCCTCTCCAATTAAGGAGGAAATTATTTTTTCATACCAATCGAAAATACTTTTTCACTCAGAGAATTATTAATCCTTGAAACAGACTTCCTCTAGATGTTATCATCAGCAAAACTAAGTCTGAATTTAAAAGGTGCCTTGACAGCCCTATTATGATAGGTTTTGATACAAGCTATTATTCCAATTAAATTAACAGGTGCAAACATGGGCGCATAGCCTTCTAGCACCTTACAGACCTTAGTGAATCTTAGTGAACTTACTGTACTACTGGCTTCAAATGTATTGATACATAATTTCGTGTTGATAGGTTCCATAGTTCACACATGAAAATGGATTTGCGGTGACTATTGCATAAAATCATTGTTTTTTGGTATTTAGGATAGTATACAAAAAAAACAAATAATTGACCTTAGACCTGGTACTCTCAAATGGAGATGGCGAGAGGATCACATATTTAGAAGTGGGTAGCCATCTGGGAACTAGTGACCATCGAACTGTATGGTTCATGATAAACACAGCAGTAGAGTTAAGCCATACAAAGGCAAAGGTACTGGACTTCAGGAGGGCTGACTTTGCCAGAATGGATGAGTGCCTCAGGAATGCACAAGCAAATGGGCAGGAAGGAAGGGTGGAAGAACAATGTGGAATAATCAAAACTGCCATTACAGAGGCAACAAGCCTTTGTGTGAAGCAAATAAACAAAACAAAACGATGTAAGAAACCACTATGGTTCTCAAAGGAGGTAGCAAGGAAGGTTAGGGAGAAAAAGAAAGCATTCAGGAAGTACAAGGAATCACAGAAGGAGCAGGACAGAGAATTGTATCAATTAAAGCAAAAGGAAGCAAGGGAAGGCAGTCAGAACAGCAAAGGCCCAAACCGAGGAAAAGACAGCCAACTCAGTTAAGAAGGGGATAAAACCTATTATAGGTACATCAGGGAGCGAAGGAAGACCAAGGGAGGGATAGTGAGGCTTAATAAAGGGGGCGGGGTGGACAGAGGGTGACTGTGAAAAGGCAGAGATATTAAACAAATATTTTTGCTCAGTATTCACAAATGAAGAGGAAAGCAAAACCAAACAATAGAAACATTCTAGATATGGGGGTTGATACCAGCCCATTCACAGAAGAAAGGGTTCTGAAAGAACTCTTAAAACTGAAGGTGGACAAAGCAATGGTGCCTGATGGGATGCATCCCAGAATTCTAAAAGAACTAAGAGTAGAACTAGTGACACCACTGACTACCCTCTTTTCCAAATCATGAGAGGATGGGATGGTACCTGAGGACTGGAGGAGGGCAGATGTTATTCCACTTCACAAAAGTGGGAGCAGGGTAGAAGCAGGAAACTACAGACCTGTTAGTTTAACCTCTGATTGGGAAAATGATGGAATCACTTCTGAAGGAAAGAATTGTTGAGTACCTAGAGGCCAGAGGGCCACAGGACCCAAAGCAGCATGGATTCACAGCAGGAAGGTCATGTCAGACGAATCTAATAGATTTCTTTGACTGGGTGACCAAAGTAATAGATCAGGGAGGGGCTGTGGACAAGACCTACCTACACTTTAGCAAGGCATTTGACACAGTCCCACACAAAAGATTAGTATACAAGCTGGCCAGCCTAGGAGTGGGTCCCAAGATGGTAGCCTGGGTAAAGAATTGGCTGGAGAATAGGACACAGCGGGTAATAGTAAATGGAGTCCACTCTGAAGAAAGGGGGTTACTGGTGTGGTACCGCTGGGTTCAATATTAGGACCGGTCCTCTTTAATGTCTTTATAAGCGACATTGCAGAGGGACTGGAAGGAAAAGTATGTCTCTTTGCAGATGACACAAAGTTCTGCAACAGAGTTGATACACAAGGTGGGGTGGAAAGGATGAGAAGGGACTTGGCAAGGCTGGAGGAATGGGCAAATGCATGGCAGCTTAGATTCAATGCTAAGAAGTGCAAAGTAATGCACCTGGGAAACAAAAACCCAGGGGAAGAGTACACAGTGGGGGTGGGGATGCTAACAACAAAAATGGAAAGGGACCTGGGGGTAGTCATATCAGATAACCTAAAGATGGGCAAGCAATGTGAGAGGGCAGTAAGGAGGGCTGGGGGGGGGATACTGGGATGCATAGGGAGAGGCATCACCAGTTGAAAACAAGAAGTTGTTATCCCTCTGTACAGACAGCTAGTGAGACCCATCTGGAGCACTGCGTGCAGTTCTGGAGACCCAATCTCCACAAAGACATAGACAGGATGGAGGCAGTCCAGAGGAAGGCAACAAAATTGGTGCAGGGTCTGCACCAGAAGACAGATGAAGAGAGACTTAAGTAGCTAATATGTATAGCCTCAAGGAAAGGAGGGAGAGGGGAAACATGATAGAAACTTTCAAGTACCTCAAGGGAATTAACAAAGTCCAAGAGGGCAGCATCTTTCAGAAAAAGAGGTGTGCAAGAACAAGGGGGCACAATTTGAAGATTGAGGGGGATGGCTCAGAGGTAATGTGAGGAAGTATTTTTTCAAGGAGAGGGTTGTGGATGCATGGAACAGCCTTCCTGAGGAGGGTGTGGAGTCAAAAACAGTGGTGGATTTCAAGAATGCATGGGACAGTCATAAGGCAATTCTAGGGGGTGGGGGTAGGAAGAAGTAGGCTGTTGGTTAACTAGGATCTGAAGCTTATCCATTAGGTAGGGAAATGGGCAGACTGGGTGGGCCAAGCGGTCCTTATCTGCTGTCAAATTCTATGTTTCTATGTTTCCATTACAGTTATTTGCATATCACCATCAGAAAGTTTACTGTTGAACAACTTTGTCAGTCATACTTGGTGTGTATCTCTTATAGTTTAGTAGGTATTTGCATACATTGATGGTGTGTTGTGTATGGTTGGCTAAAAAGGATAGACGTACATGGTATATATCAGAAAGATTGGTGTTTAGTACCAAATTACTTTACTAACTGCATTTAGTGTCAGGATACCTAACTTGGGGCTAGATATTCAAAACTTTGCGCTGGGCGCAAACCGTTTGCGCAGAGTTAGTGCCGGGGTTGCAGGTTAGCTATATTCAAAGGTCAAATGAATGCGGGCAAGCTGAAATAGCGCCCGGACAAAGTATAATGTATGCAAGGGGCAAACCGAGGGGTGTGTACATGAATACAGGTGCAATGCTATATTCAGCACATTAGAGCTGCGCAAAGTGTTTTTGCGTAACTTAGCACGACACTTTGCGTGGTGAAAATTACCACCCAGGAAAAGGTAGTCTTAACTCTGGGCAAATCAGCTTTGTGTGACTATGTGGCTTTGCGTGACCCTAGCCAGTAAATATTAAACGTAGAATAAAACCAGACATGGAAGAAACATGCTGCACACCAATGGCACCTCCTATGATGCCATCATCTGCCACCAGTCCCAGCCATGCCAGGCAGTAAGTGGTGACCCGGCACCCAGTGGACACCATGGCAGTGTGTCCATACAGCACACACTTGCAGACCACCCTTCGGTGGACACCAACAGAATCCAGCACACACATGTAGCACTGGGGGTGTGGAGGGTGTTGAGGGGAGGGTGCACAACTGGCTAGTTTGCACCACATACTGGGTGCTACCACAAGGCTGAGACAAGCCACACAGTGCAAATGGTCCAGTGCTAGGAATACCCCAATACCAGTGTGCCTGTCTGATGGTATGTGCCCCCCCAGCCACATACTGCACATCTGTACAGACACCACAGCACACACAACCAGCCATGTATATGTCACTGTGAGTATCCCATGCCAGTGTTACAGCATCTGTGGGTCACACAACAGCATAACAGTAATGTCCACCGTCAGTACGCACCTGCAAGATGGGCCTGTCACTGTGTAAAGTGCAGTGGTCACTGATGCCTTACACACCACAGGCATTGCTGTGTCCCTCACACTACTGGCCACCTTGTTACTGTAGTGTCTGCTGTGCACTGTAGCAAGAACTACAGTTTTACAATTACATGCAGCACCACCACCTGTGTCTGTGCTATGTAGTCCCTGGCGCACAATATTCTATGTGGTTCCATACAAACGTAGCCTGTAGCTACCACCATGGACTTCCAGACTGACCTACATGTGCAGATGTGGACAGACCCAGCCAGCCCCTGTACTTCCAGACTGACCTACAGGTGGAGCTGTGGGACCCTGCAATAGCGCTGAGCAAACTACATGCAACTCAGGACATAATGAGATGCTACTCTGGATGTTTGCCCACAGACTGCCTAAGTAGGCTCATTTGCATGTTACTTTTGAATATAGCAAATTTTTGCCCCAGGAAAACATGATAGCATCAGGCAAATAGATTAGCTCTGCACAAAACCTGTGCAAATGTGTCTGTGCTGTGCAAACATTTCAGAAACATGGTACATTTCTGCAGTATTTCACATGCGTGGTGCTTGCAGCTTTAAAGAATCCACTCCTTTGCTAGCACACACATTGGCCACATAGTTCACCTTTACCTTCCTTCCCATCACTGTGTACTGGGCTGCTGTTGTGGTTTGCACTTCCTGGTTGCTATATTCACAGCTGTCTTATTTCCCGGGCTATTTTTGCACTGCACTCCCAGACCAGTTTGCACGGCTTCCTTTACACACTATATTCAGCAGGTTTAGTACCAGGGCTATCCCTTTTGAATATAGCAGGCTATTGAGTCAGGGCTAATTTAGCATGCTGGGTAATGCTACTTTAGCCCTGGGGCAAAGTTTTGAATATCAGGCCCTTGGTGTTATGTGACATTTTCTACCAAGAAATGGTTCACATTGTTTAACTGTTCAACAAAAACAAAATGTTTTAGTACCTCAGCTAGTATAAAAACACAAATTGATTAGAATTGAATGCATGGCACCATTAAAAATGTAATTTTGTGCTGAACAACTTGGCCACTGATACTTTGGGTGTATCACGTATACTTTAGGAATTATCAGCATTTGTTTATGGTACGATATGTATGGCTGACATTTTGTCCATCAAGTCTTACCTAAGTGCCTTGAATAAAACACACCTTTCTGGTATTTCAGCAACTATAAACATAAAACCGAATTGATTACAACTGATTGCATAGCACCGTTGGACAGGTAATTTTGTGCTGAACAACTTTTCTGCTGATACTTTGTGTGTATCACGTATACTTTAGGAGTTCTTCACATTTGTTTATGGTATGGTGCGTATGGCTTACATTTTGACCAGCAAGCCTCACATTAGCACCTTGAATAAAACACACTTTTTTAGTATTTCTTCAAGTATAAACAAAAAAATGAATTGATTACAATTGATTACATAGCAGCATTGGAAAGGTAATTTTGTGCTGAGCAACTCTGCCGCTGATACTTTGTGTGTCTCACATATACTTTAGGAGGTCTTCGCATTTCTTTATGGTATGGTGTGTATGGTTGATATTTGTCCCTCAAACCTCACAAAAGCACCTTGAATAAAATGGGGAAAAATGCATGTTTTATACTAGAAAAATAGTTTTTTTGGGGTACAAATGTACTATTATAACTACATCTAATGCATGGATGCTTAATTTGGTGTTGATATGTTACCTATTTGCCAACCAAAAAGGGCTCGTGTTGCCTTTTTTAGAGCAAAAAAACACTTTTTTGTCTATTTCAACTAGTAGAGAAAAAAACATTATTAATTGCATAGCACCGTTGGAAAGGTAATTTTCTGCTGAACAACTTTGCCATTCATACTTTGTGTTTAGCACGTACGGTTCATGTGCTATTAGCATTTGTTTGTGGCATGTTGATTGGGGCTTGATTTTGCTCAGGAAGGCTCAGGATGCAGTGTTAAGAGTACAGTATACAGGAGACAGGTGATGGAACTCTCAAAGAGCTCCTGTGGAGTGAATGAGTCTCAGACCCAAATGGGAGCTCCCTTAACTCAGTCCCTGGGTACCACAGGTGTAGAATCGCTACAGGCCAGTAGATGTTGTTGTGTGTGGCTAGCGTTGGTGCACTTTAAACAGAGCAATGAGCTAAATTACCCAAACCCCACAGGCTATGTAACAATGGCAGAAAACTCAACATGAGTAGTTGTAATCCAAATTGTGAAACAACAGGTGCTGTCCCTTGAAACAATGCTGCACTGCAGCTAACACATGGTTCCTGGATGTGGATGGCTCCTACTGATGTAGCAAGCCTCTGGATCTCTGCTCTCCAAGGGCATGTTCAATGCAGGTAGGCTTCCTTCCTCTGGTCTGTGCAGAACCGGCTACCTTGGGCACTGGCTGCAGACACTTCTGACCTCCTTCCACTCATTCCAGACTGCTGAGGCCACAATCTGACCTTCACACATCCTAGCTTCCAAACCCCTAGGTCAAAGACAGCCTGGCACCATGTTGTAGTGCCTACTAGAGGACCTGGATCAGTAGCCCTTGGTCTTGTTCTCCAGGCTGTATCTTCAGTGCCGCCCACGTGCTGGCTTGCATGTGGTTGCCACTCTCTTCCTCTCTGGAACTCAGCAGCTCTGTTCACAGTTTGCTTTCTGCTTTTGAGGTCATGGAAGGCACCGCTTCCACACACTCCCAGCACTGCAGACCTTTCCACCACAAGATCTCCACCAGATCTGCCCTCCTCCAGGACAGTCCTCTTTTACAGGTCCTGCTCACAGTCTGCCTTGGTTTGTGCCTAGAGCTGTCAATCCCGAAACTCAGCTGACAGAACACAGTGAACCTGAACATGGTGCCCCTCCTTTCCCCACAAGCCTCCAGGAGTTCCTTGCCCTGTGAGGTTTCTGAGCATGGGGGCAGGCCTACCTGAGCAGGTTCACTACAATACTCCGGATGTGTTTCAGTATTGTGTTCTCAACTCGCCAAATCATTTGTCCCACATGTATCTTGTCACAGGAGAACATAAGGCAGTAAACTACAAATTAAGTATCACAGTTGATAATCTTTTCAATCTCATGGACTTTTAGAGTCATTGAATGTGTCATTTGTTAACATGGAGTTCTTTACTAAGAGATATTACCTCTTTTTGCAGGTGAAAAAAACCTTTGGGAGTTGCCATAGACATAAAATGTTTTGTAAATTCTTATTCTTACAAAAATAGCTCTGCATCACGTTAAGATTAAATGGCCTTCTAAAAGAAGCCTCGGCCTTCCTCACACATGTGGTGCAAGTTCATTTTCAATTAAAGGGGCACTGTCAACTTTGCCCCTTCGTTTTTTCGCAAAAGCGAGCAGCGTGCCTCTTGGCCACACAGCACTCAGAGATATACTCAGAACACCCCTATAGTTATAAAAAAATTGGCTTTTTACCTGTTTTCTCATTTTTTGTATAAATATCTTTTTGGTCAGTCCGGCGCTAAACCCCCGCAAACCGGAAGCACATCCAGGTCAGGACAGCAGGTCTGCCATGAGCACGGTCCCGAAGTATGATTTGTTTCATAAACAGCCAGTAGATTCATATTGCCACTGTCCCTTATGTTATTCTAAAAAGTTCCAGCGATCTGCCATCACAAACCAAGCACTGGAAGTAGCATAATTTGTATTTTTATGCTGCGGCTAAAATCCCATGCATGCACATTAATGGCATGCTCTTGTGCATGCATGGGATCTTTTGGTCATGAATCTTGTGTGCATGTGCAGGATTTCGGCTGTGGCTTAAAATACAAATTATGAATGCTGGCCCAGTGGCACCGAGGGCTGAAGTGCTGGATGCCTTACCTCACGCAATGCCAGTGACCCGTGTTTGGGAATGAGCACAAGCCGCTGGGAGTCGGCAGGGGTGGAGAAGGATTGAACGTCCAACGGACTGCTCTCCTTCTCTGGGGAAGGGGGTTCCCAGATGTCGGCGCCTGTCTGCTCCCTAGCAGAGGATGGGGGACATGGCTGCCACACTGTAGACAGGGCAGGAGGTGGGGCAGATACTTGGAAAGAGCATGTGTGGGACATGTGTGCACGCCTCTCCACAGGCGTCACTGCACGCCTCGATTCCTGGAGAGAAAATACAGGAAAAACTAAGTTGTTACAGCAGGATGGTGGAGGGCGCTTTGCATGCTCCACTCCCGGCCAGCCACAGCACTAGCCCCTTGAATCAGGTCTCCGATGGGGGTTGGGGAACCCCACTGGCCCTGCCGGGGGGGGAGTTAGCCCTGGGGCCGGGTCGGTGCCGGATGGTGGATGTCGGAGATGGGGCTGGCGGCTCCCTCCAGAAGGAAGCTGGCAACAATAAAGAGATAGCCAAAAAATATATATATACAAATTATGCTACTTCCAGTGCTCAGTTTGCAATGGCAGATCACTGGAACTTTTTAGAATAACATAAGTGACACGGGCAATATGAATCTACTGGCTGCTTATGAAAAAAATCGTACTTCGGGACTGCGCTTGTGGCAGATGCACAGTCCCAACCTGGATGTGCTTCCAGTTTGCGGGGTTTAGCGTTGGACCGATCGAAAATATATTTATGCGAAACATGAAAAAACAGGTAAATAGCCTAATCTTTTATATCTATAGGGGTGTTTTGAGAATATCTCCTGAGTGCTTTGTGGCCAAGAGGCACACTGCTTGCTTTTGCCAAGAAACAAAGGGGCAAAATTGACAGTGCCCCTTATTGGCCAGAATCTGTGTATTACTGCTTCAGTGTGACCAATAATGGAATTAAATTCTGTGCAATGGGATTTTCATCTCTGCTCTGTTTGTTTTTAGGTGTAATACATTTGATTTTGTCTTTTCCTATTGCTTTTTGGTTCCCTTCCTCTATAACTTTCTTTTTATAACACCTTGCTAAAAAGCTGTGTTCTAAATCTCCTGCTTGTTTTGCAAAATACTCCATATTGTTGCAGTTCCTCAGTACTCAGAGAACTGTCTGAATAGGACTGCATCCTTGAGGGTGATTGCATGTGCACGTGTATCTTGTAGCAATGAATTTGTTGCTGTGGGTTTATGATACTTCTTTTGCAGCAATATTTTTACCTGTGTGCCCCAGGAGTGTTAGATCAAAGAAGTCAATACATTCATCACTGAGTTGATGTGAATTTCAAATTTAACTGGTTTTGATTCAACCAAGTCACAAAAGCAGTTGCTCCCTCATCAGAACCTTTCCACACACAGATGATGTCAGTGACATAATGAAACCACTGGATGGCATCATCTGCATTTGGAAAGTCCAAAGAGAAAACTGTTTCCAGCTCCCACAGACCTAACGTGTAATTTGTGTACAACAGGGCCATATGTGTCCCCATTGCCATATAAGTGTCTGCATGTCATAGATATTATTAAATCCGAACACATTATGAGCAAAAATGAAATTTACGCTTTCTGCCAGGACTCTGACTGGTGCTGTTAAGTTGTTATGACTCAGAAAATAATGTCAGGCTGCTATAACAAAAGAAGACAGATTGAAGAAAACTGGCTCACTCACCAAAATGACTTGTATTAAAAATATATTTTTTATTCAGAAGAAAAATAATACACATCTCCAGTTCATAAAACACCACCAAAGTTTTGGGGTACTGTGAACCCCTTTTTCATGGTGTCTGGCTAAAGTCTAAAATAATAAAAAAAATGATTCTTCTTTACATCTCTTAAAACACTGCTAAACGTACAATTAGTACTGGGAAGTTAAGCTGTAGCCTGCACTTACATTAGTATCATCAGATCATTCTCAATGTATCCTGATGTATTCCTTTCATTGAACTATAGAAGAGAATAAAAAATTACAGAATTTATTTAAATTTGTGCCACTATATAAATGCATTCAAAAATTATGGCCATCAGAGTCACCTCTTACTTCCCTCTTCAAAGTAATGTCCTGTAGTAAGCTTTTTTCCTGCAAAATAATAAAATACAGTTTCCCTTAACACTGAGCATGTTACTACATTACATCATTTCCATCTTTCATATAGTTTTTAAATGCTTAGGACCACAATCATCACTAATTATAAAGTCCAAAGTTCAAAACTGAGTTTCATAAATGCACCTCATTTGCTATACTTCAAAAATATAGACACACACTTCTCCCTTAGTGCACTATTAAAACATGTTTATGTAGTAAATCTTGTTTTCACAGGCCGAAATACCTAGTTTGTTCTGTTAATGCAGGTTAACCTATAGTGTCAAGGAACAGGACATGTTTTAAATATTTTTCTTTTCCACACTAGCTTAACTGCTCTGCCAACACTTTGTATATGGACTGACTGTGTACTTACACAGCCGTGCAGTAAAGCACCATAGCCCCTGAGCATTCTGCTGACAAGGGCAGCAAACATGTCTGCAGGCTCACTGCTTCTCGGGTTCTCAGCACTCGGGTTCTCTGCTATACCATCTTCATGTCTGATCGCAGAGAAAAGGGCCCCCACATCAGTGGAAACCCACTGTTAACCCTCCTGGCACACAAAGTCTTGTAGTTTGTATAGCAGGCCACCTGTGCCTCTGAGGTAGGATTTCAATATTACTACCTCATTATTTTAGAAAGAAACCAACAAAAAAACAATAATTTATATAGGTTAAGAGATCCTACCACAGAGACAGTCAGGTGACCTAGCAAGGTCTCTACCCTTTTATGAACTTTTGGGAGGGCACAGAAGACAGGCATGATTGGTTGTGTGTTCCAAATAAATCTGAATTATATTTGGTAATATCACAATATCTCCTTGCTCCCTTCAAAAATATATTTTTCAAAAAGGGGGCACTGGATTACCAGAGACAACCTTGTAAATCTCATCTGGTCCTTTAATGGATCCCCCATCATGGTAACATAATCCGCAGTGTTCAGTAATACACTGCACTACATTTTCATCTTTGCCAGCTACAGCACTTTGATGATTATATCATCCCAGCCTTGAATTCTCTTGAGGGCATTTTTCCCATTGATGTTAGATTACTATAACAATTCTGAGGTCTTTAAATTTGTTTTTATTTCCTTGGATGTCACCTTTTTAAATACTGCTATACTAACATTATATTCATTCTAGGGCATATTGTGGATTTGGGACATGACAGTCTCTCGCTAGCTGCCTACATTCAATCAGTTGTAGCATTCTGTATTATATCATGTGCTATTCCAACATTTTCATTTGTCCTCTCCTCCCCAGATAGATACTCCACCATATCAGGGTTATCTATTTGATGTACTTCCAGATATAACTCATTGAGGATTGCAAGATTCATACTGTCCTGCTCATTAGTACAGCACTCGTGTGTAGTCACTGGAACATCTGTTTCTTCCACTTCAGTTGGATCTTCTCTTGCATAAAATTCTTTCAAACGTAGCTCCCTAAAACACTTGAAAATATCAATGCTAACGTTAAATTCATTAATCACTGGCATTGAAGCAAATGGCAATCTCTTTGAGAACACTTTTATTTGAACTGGATTGAGTGCTCTTCAGGACAGATTTAAGACTTGCAATGGCTGTCACAGTTTTTCTCTTCAATCTCTTGTTTCCTGCTCCTGCCCTTTGCTCCACTGATGGCCCCCCCTCCTCATTTTCCTTTTGCTTGTTTATTTCTTTTTTGCTTCTTGCTGTGCTGGAAAATTTGCTAAAAAAGGCACAGTGCTTATTTCCCTTTGAGACTGTTCTTCACTATCAGCAGAAACTGAGTCTGACAATCAATTGTGACCCATACTTGTATCAAATGAAACAGTCCTCCTTACTCCCTGTTTATTTTTTCTGTCCCCCTTCCTTGATCTAGAGTGGACCCTGCTTAGAGCTCTCCTTTAATTTTTTGCCCAATTTAAGAAGTAGCCCCTTTCATAATTGACTGCATCTCTCTTTAATTTTGACTGCCTTCTCTGCATCAGTTTTTTCGTAGTTCACAATTTTCATTTTTAGTGCTTTGTCAAGGTCGTTAAAGTGGGGGTTAGCCAGCCGCTGGTGCAGCGGTAGCGCTACCGCTCACGACGTCACCGAACCAGGTTCGGAAACATGCCTAGGGAGATGGAGGGCCGGCCAAGAAAGGAGGCTTGAGCGTCCGAGGACTGCTTGCCTTCTCCAGGGAGGAAGGGGGGGTTGAGGCTTGACACTTGACTGGCCTCTGGTGGAAGCCAGGGGCACAGCAAGCACCAAGCAGTACAGAGAGGATGGAGCGTGACGGATGTCAGCGACTTCGCCTTGATGTCAGGGCACAACATCACGCCCCCGTCGGAACACTGGAAAATGGCTCCTTGTATGCCAGGTAGACAGAGCACCAGCACAGACCCCTCAGCTCTCCCTGCCTGTCCTGCTGGAAAGTGGACCCCGATGAAAGATAAGAATTACAGGGTATACAAGCCCCACCTCGTCCCCACCGGGGGGGGGGAGATCCACGGCTCCATGGGGGAACCACCCAGGGGCTCAGGTAAGACAGAAGGGGGTAGATGCCACTGGTGACTCCCGAAGGTGTGGCACATGAGGGGCGGGTGGGGAGCATAAAGAAAAAAGTGGGGGTTAGTATGATTTTTGTTTAGCTCTTGTTTGTGTTCTTTAATTGCCTGGCTGATTGTTTGATACTTTTTAGTATCTGCTTTTATTAAGAAAACAAAAGTCCAAGAGCAGTATTTTGTAGCCTTTATCCAATCATTTTTCCATTTAAAGGTCTTGAGGCTACCTGATGGTGTGTTAATTACTCAAAGGCCTCTTACCACCTGATTCAGTTTGATGTACTCCTCCAAAGTCATCATATTATAGACTAAATTCAATTCTGTGATTAGCAGTGTCTCTAGTTTCACAAACCCTAGTTTTACATTTCTGTTTTTTTTTCATTAACAAAATTAACTGCTTGACCAGTTTCAAGATTGTCTTTTGCATGTAGTTGATGAGTTTCTAGAGTGTCCATGTTCTCTGAACTGAACATTTCTGAGCCAGAATCACTTTCATTTCTTTTTTGGTAGTTGGTTCACAGTTGCTTTATTTGCAACATTTTTATTTACTTCATAGTGACTACTTTGTGATACACAATAATTGCCTAAATAACCAGCCTAAATGGCAGTCCAAGTGAAAAAAAATCCCACAACATCCCTCCATGCTATGTTAGGATGCCTTTAGCTGCAAAACAGTGTGTTAGCCAGTTCAATACAATTGGCTTTCTGCTTATTAGTCATGTTTGTGCTAAACAGTAAAAGGAAGGTGCTCACGTTAGACCGTGGCTAAAGTTACCTATAAATACTATCTAAAAAAAAAACTCATTAAATAAGTGAGAAAGGCTGAGCAATCCACTCGGCGTAGGCAGCAACAAACTGTACAGTGCACTTTGTCTCTAATTACTATCAGGCAGTTCTGAAAAGTCACTCATGGAGCACTCAGAAACATTGCATATGCTCATTTCATATTTATTCCAGTAAGGTTTATTTAGATATATCAGCAATATCAAGATTCTGAATTGACAGTTTAAAGTGCAGTTGAAACAAAGTTACAAACAGTGCATTTAGAATCAACAAAATGTATTACCCCCACACATGGATAGACAGCCACATACCCCAGCGCTTCTCCCTGTAAGTTTCATCAGGGAGTACAGCGGTCAGCCAGGAACATTGTCTGAATACCTCTCTGTGGTCAGGTGACTCAAAATTACTTACAAACTACATTTACATCCTTAAACAATTACTCAGCAATATAAAATACACATAAATTGAATTGTCATAGAATTCTGATATCTGGCCATTTTTTGTCATGCCTAAAACACTCTTTCTAGGTGTAACAGTGATTTAAATTATACAGAAAATTCCAGACTAGTAGGATGAATTAACATCTCAGTGGCTTACCAAAAAATGGCTTCAGGCATTTCACACAAATGAGCAGGGGTCAAAAATCCTTGACTACAGCTGGCCCAGTGGTGCGGAACGTTGAGGAGCTTGACGCCACACATCTTGCCACGTCACTGACATCGGTTTGGGAGTGAACTTGGGTCATCAGGGGTCAGTTGGGGGGAGGATTGAGCATCTGAGAGACTGTTCTTCTCTCCCTGAGAGAGGACACATGCCACACCGCTGCTAGACTGATACCTCATGAAGGAGTGGCAGCAGGGCAGTGAGTGCGACTCAGCGGGGGTGACTGTCATCAGATGTGTGGTGTGTGCATGCTCTACATGCATGCACAGCTAAGTCAATGCAAACTGCAGGCCTGTAGGGAGAAAATGGGAAACAGGGGCCAGCATGTGATGCCTGGCTTGTATCACCTCCCAGGCATGACATCTTCTGAATGTTTTCTCTGAGCTGGGGAGGACGGACTTCCCCTTCAGGACAATCCACAGGGAAACTATACTTTTGTAAGTCCTGGGGAAGCTGGTGTTGGCCAGGGGTGTAGACTTGGGCTGAGTGGGGTGCTGGCTCCCAGGAAAGAAACAGCTTGATGAAAAAAAAAATCTCCATATAGGAAGCTAATGTCCACTCATAGTTTTCCAGAAACTCATCTTTTTAATGAGAGCAGCAGTCATTTGCATATCAGTCTGATCCCTTATCAAGGCAGGAGTACTGTGGACTGGGTACATCTAAGCTGCTTGAAACAGAAAGGGGGCATTAAAAAAACACAAATAGCCATTATGAAGAAATGGGGTAAATGCTATCGTGGAAGATATCAAACCTGTGGAGGGCAACATTCTCATGTTCTGAGAAAGGGAGTCAGAGAAAAATATGTTGAGACTGAACACTAAAGCACAGTACCTGTACTGTATGTTACAAAATTATCCATGTGTTTATATAATTAATAGCACAGGGTCATAACCCCGCAAACAAAAACAGTGCAGCAAACAATGCCACAAGCAAAATGCAGAAAGGCATACAAAGGTAGGTAAATACACTGACTGGCACAAAATGCCACGGGCACAATGCAAAGTAATGGCCACCTCACTGAAACATTTCTAGAGCCACTGCTAAAACCAAGATACCCACATTGAAAAAGTACTGCTATCTACAGAAGCTTCCTGCAGCTACATGTACTCGTGCATGCTGCATAGCATACACACACAGGTGTGAATCAGAAGCACAGGCCCCTGTGAGGCCTGTGCTTGTGCAGCTGCAAATACAAATCCACGAAGGTAGCACATTAGTGCTATTACATTTGTGTCATCTGGAAAAAGTTGTATGTTGTTTGTCTTACCTGATGATGGCTGCCTGTGGTTGCTTGTGTGGCCTTGTCCTTTTGCTGCTTGGGATGGGTGGGGAGTTAGCGTAAGAAACCCTAACACCTCACTTCCCTACTTTTGTGGTGCTAAGTTGAACCCTAACTGGTGCAGTAACGTAGCCTTTTTGCAAAGAATTTCCTTTCTTTTTGAGAAAGTGGAATCAAAAGATGTAGATGCCCAGGGCCCTCTGGGCCTTGCACCAAGGGAAGAGTCCATCTGCCTGAGGAAGTGCAAGGCCCTCCAGACCATGCACTTCTGTGTTGCAATGGGTGTCAAGAATATGTGGGGCTGTGTGGTGGGTTGTGGACTTGCTGGGCCCTCTGAACCATGTGACTGCCTGTGGCTACAAATACAGACATGCAAGGCAAAGAGTACATCTCTCTGCCAAAGCACAGGACCTTCTGGGAGCTATGGTTGCTGAGGTGCAGGGCTCCATGTCAAGAGAAGACTTTTCTTCAATATATGGTAACCTTACACCTTCCCTTCCCAGGCTGGGTGGTGGTGCCGCATGACAGTGCCATCCCCCCAGCCTTGGCCAATCCAGTTGGCTTACTATGTTCACCCCTGACTCAGCTCACTGGCACAGGATCACAAAGCACTAGCCACTGGGGTAAAAGCTGCCATTACGTACAACATTTCTTGATAATTTTTTTTTATTTGTTATTCCATATTTTTCAAGATGGTTATTTTATGACTCACCCTTATAAACACAAGTGGCATTTATTGCATAGTAGCCAAAATGTCATTTTGCACCAGAACTGCAAAAACACGTCTCATCTAAGACTTGAAAACTAACACCAGCCCTGTTTATGAGATGAGGGGAATAGCTATGTTAAAAGACTGGAGTGAAAATATTGAAAATTAGCAATGTTCTGAGTGAGCTTATACCAAATGTTCAACATACTCTTCTTATGACACCACCTCATGAACCCAGTAGGTGAAAAGTTTCAAATCCCACCCAAAACGCGATTTCATAGGGTAACTGCAAAATCACCTTTCAGCAAAGATTTGAAAAATTTTACCTGCATTATTTATGAGGTGGAAGCCCCAAAAGACCATGTTGAAAGTTTAGTGGAAAATTTTAAAGATCAATGAAGTTACTTGGTATTACTTGGTATTACTTGGTTGGGTGAGATGCAAGAAGGCAATGTGCCCATCAAGAGTATCTCCCACAATGTTGTGGATCATTATTTGTTAACAGTTTCTAACCATGAATCTAATTTAGTTTTAAATGTTTCAAAATTGGTAATATTAACAAGGTCATTAGGTAATTTGTTCCATATTCTGGGAGCCCTAATTGTAAAAAAGTGTAATCTTTTATTGGTATTTGCTTTTGGAACAATTAACTGTTTGGTGTGTAATCTGGGAACTAGTTTCCTTGTTGTGTAATTTAGTCCACATTGTTGCATCAGGTTAGATTGTTTAAAAATTTTATGAAGAAACAGGAGATCTCCCCTCAACCGCCTAGTTTCTAGTGAATGAAGTTTTAGTATTTTTAACCTATCTTCATACGGTAAGTGTGCCAAGTGCGGTATCATCCTTGTTGCTGTTCTTTGGATGCTCTCAATGGTAGCTATATCTTTCTTGAGATATGGGCTCCAAAATGGTGACCCATAGTCAGAATGCGGTCTAACATACGTCCTGTACAAAGGAATAATACAATTTTCAAGTTTTGATACAAATGTACGATTTATTCTTCTGAGTAATCCATTTGAGTCTTTGGCTAATTTGTTACAGTGGTCACTAGAAGATAATTTGTTGTTAATATTAATTCCAAGGTCTTTTTCACAATTTGTTGTTTTTAATAATATATTGTTTCATTTATAAAATTGATGTGGATTATTATTACCGAGGTGAAGTACGGTACATTTATTGCTGTTGAATTCCATACCGTTTAGTAATGCCCATTCCTCAATTTTATGTAGATCTGTACACAGTTGGTTCATGTTATCTGGTGTATCAACCTTTCCTCCCAGTTTGGTGTCGTCAGCAAATTTTGATAAATAAGTATTTGAACTAGTCTGCATATCAGAAATAAATATGTTAAACAGGACAGGCCCGATCACAGAGCCCTGTGGTACCCCACTGGTCACCCCACCCACGTCAGACAGGATTCCATTAATTCTAACTTGTTGGGTCCTATCTGTTAACCAGTTTTTCACCCAGTTAGTTAGGCATGCTGAAATTCCTAGGAGTGTCAGTTTGTTGATTAATTTTGTATGGGATACACGATCAAAAGCTTTACTGTAATCTAAAAGAATAATGTCCATGGGGGTCTTTACATCCAATTCATGGTGAATTTGATTATAGAAAGCAAATAAATTTGCAGTTGTTGTTATGTGTTATGTTATGTTATGAGTGGACGTTGAAATATTTCACTGTTAACCACATAACTTGATAATTTTAACATATTTGTACACCAAAGTTTCAACATAGTCTTCTTATGATCCCACATCAGGAACCCGGTAAGTGAACATTCTCAAATCCCACATGAAACGTGATTTCACAGGGCGACTGTGAAATCACCTTTTGGCATGGATTTGAAACATTTACCTGCATTGTTCATGAGGTCCCAAAAAAGCCATGTTGAAAGTTTGGGAGAAAAATATTGAACATCAGCAAAGTTATGAGTGAACGTGAAAATATTTCAATGTTCACTCATAACTTGCCCACTGTACCATATTTTTCCACCACATTTTCAGCATAGTCTTCTTATGTTCCCACCTCATGGACACGGAAGGCAAAAATCTTCACATCCCACTCAAAAGGTGATTTAGTGGAGTGATCACAAAATCACCTTTCAGGACAGATTTGAAAAAATGTCACCTATCGTGTTCATGAGGTGGGGTCCATAAAGGCCATGTTGAAAATATAGTGTAGCAATATTAAAAAATGACAAAGTTATGAGTTAAAGTTCAAAATGCATTGAATTACATTGAGCGCACTTACCTTCTTTTCTCATATCACAGTTGCCAGTGCCAGCAGCAAGATATGTTTTCAATCAAGGAGTGAGTCTGTGCCGTGGGACACTTTTAGGCTAGTGTCGGCAGGTAGGGGCATGGGGTGATGAGTGCTGAGTGGGGTTGGGGTGGGGTGGGGTGGGGTGTAGATCAGCAAGGACTGTTTTCTTCTTTGCAGAATTCCTTAAAACAAACAAAAAAGATCAACAAGGTTGTTTTCTTTATTTACAGGTGGATGTGAGCTGACAGTGGGGATTGGGTACCCCAGTGTCAGCATAATCTTCAATTGCACCCTGCTGCTGCCACCTGGTTTTTTTGAGGGGGTTGACCTGAAGGATAGGGGGTAGAAAAAAGTGATATGGGGTGGGCACCCCGGTCAGCTGTTTAATGCTGATTTTACATATTGGGAAGGGCAGGGCGGGCAACCTGGAGGGGAAACAATTGAGCCGAAGTGATTGCGGCTGCAGATGTTTTAAGAATCATTAACTTTTTGGGTCATGCATGGAATCTGCATTTCATAAACATCTTTGGGCATTTATGCTGGGGCTTCTTTTTTTAGCATCTCGTCCGCATGTAGAATTATGGAAGCCTCAGTTTTACAACTATATTATATAACGTAATTTCTATATCTGTATTACAAACACTGTGCATACCCTGTCAACTTCAAAGTACCCTTTCAAAAGGAGGTATGGATGAAGAACGGTCAAAAGTTGTAGAAACTGTGAGCCGTGCAGATAAAGGTCTAAACCACAGAGTTATGCACTATGATAGATGTTGCCCACAACTTGGGCACACTACTGGATCCAACTATGTGGTGAAGTAGCATGCACTGCCCCCTAGCTAGAAAAAAAAAACAAGCTGTATTAGCCTAATCTGAGTTTTTAAATGAACATTTTTTTTCTGGGAAAGTGTCACGTAATTGAATAAAAAAAGGAACAACCTCTTCAAAATTCTCACCATTTCTATTGGCATGTCGGATTGTCATTTACAGATAAAATATAGGGGATCCACACTGAAAAAGGCACCACAGTATGGGTGCGATAGGTAGATAGATAGATAGATAGATAGATAGATAGATAGAGAGAGACAGACAGACACACACTAATGTGTGTTAATCACAGAGAGAGAGGGAGAGAGAAAGAGAGAGAGAAGGAGAGAGAGGGAGAGTGAGAGAGATCAAGTAATCACCAGCTCACTGCTGCCACTCAAGCCAACAGCAGCAGTCCATCTGCAGCTACAGAAATCAAGAAAGTCCTGCTGTTCTCATACAGAGAACATGGGTGAATAACTCCTCTTGCTTTTTCCGTTCGTGAGAACCATTTTCACTTCATGACACCTAAGTGATGTGACCTGAAAATGCCACCACGAACCAAAATTTTTCAGTTTATATGAGAGGGCTATCCAGAAACCCTACTGAGCATTCCCAGAAAAAAAAATTTAAAATCCTTATAATTCTGGAACCGTTTAATATTTTTTTCACAAAACCTTCTAAAGGCACAACCTTGGCACAGGTCACTTCTAACCTGAATGTTTTTTGGGGGAAGAAAGTTTATTAAGTATAGGAAAAAAGAACTTCACTTTTCCAAAAATAAACATTCCAGATCTCGGAAATAGCACAAGATGTCATCACAAAACATTTAATGCCTTAGGACTCTGCCAGCGAGACAATTTCAAAAAAAATCAATGTTCAATGTCCCGGAAAATGGACAGGATGCCGTCATGAAGCTTATACTGTCTAGAGACTCTGCCAGCCAGACCACAAATGCCAAAATATTTGGCTATTCCATTAAACACTGCCAAAGTTATTAAGGTGCAAAAATTGGGTTTAACATTGAACACCTTACTCAACCCTACCTATACTAGCGCTACTGGTATTATACATTTTTTATTCTCACAGCCATTGTATAAATATGTCTATGTCTACATTATAGTGCCACAGTAGTGGCACCATAGTTAGGGCTACAAGGCCACTTCTATGTTAAACCCAAAATTTTGCACTTCAATAACTTTGCAACCATTTATCCAATTTGCCTGGAATTTTGCATGCACCATCTGGTGCCATAGATCGCTGGATCTGACAAGTTTTTTTCCAGGCGGATGTGCAGTTGTGGAGCTTCCGAGTACCAAAAAGTGTGAAAAATCCTCACTTTTTGGCAAATTCTTTGCTCAGAGTTAAAGCCCAAATGGTTTGTGGTTCTGGTCTGAAATTTGTAAGCTATTTGGGGACTGGGTCACTGATGTGCTTTTTGAAGGTTTGGTGAAAAAATATTAATCCGTTCAAAAGTTATTAATGTTTAAAGTTTCCCATTATAGCCTATGGGAAAAAATATATGTCGAACACGGAAGCACATTTTTACTTTTGCAAAAGCACTTTTTACTGCTGCAAATGGGTTTTGTACTTTCGTGCTGCCACCATCTTGTTATCAGTTAGCGACAGCTAAAGAACGCTGTTACTGTCCCTTGGTAAACACCAATAGTTGTGTTTACCTAATCGGGGCCTGAGGAATATGATCCTGACATTAGTTTTTCAAAATAATGCCTAGAAATATGTTTTCTTAATTTAGCAAATTTGAGAAAGCACTTTTGCAAAACTTTCCCAATTTGCGAAAATTTCCCAAACATACTTTCATGAAATTACGAAAGTGTTTGCAAAACTTTCACAAATTTTGTGAAACTTTCGCAAATTTGCAGAAGTTCCCCCCCCAAAAAAAAAAACTAAAACAGTTTATTTGCCACGTCATAGCAAAAAAAACGATTAGGACTTTTGGGCTGAAATTTGCAGGGCAGTAAGGGTTTGCATCACAGATTTCCCTTTTGCTGGATTGGTGAAAAAAAATTACAACAGTTCCATCGTTATAACATTCTGAAGTTTTGAGATTTCCCACAGAATAACATTGTGGTGACTGTGCCACCTTTCGGCGGCTATATCTCAAAAATGGTTTAAGATACAGATTTTTCGCGAAGGACGCATGTAGGTTGCCAGGTCATGATTACAACTGTGGTGGAATTTTTTTTCAAAGTTCCTGTGGTTACTTGAGATATTGCCACATTTGCAGAACAAGGGTTACTTGGAATGTGCCTGGAACATGGAAGCACTGGGCCCTCTAAGATGCAAGCTCATTAAACTATCTCTACACTTACGTATAGATGGGATTGCATCCCACATGAAAATCAGAGACAATTAAAAAATGCATGCATGAAGGGCACGCAGGGCCCAGAGGGACCTGCGCTCCCACAACCACATATGAGTAACATTACATTTTCTCAAAAAGAAGGGAAATTAATTGCAAAAAAACTCCATTAATGCATCAGTTAGGGTTCATATTACAGCGACAAAAGATTGGAAATTCGGTTAGGGTTACCAACCTTACCACCCCACCCCTGCACTCCCCACACTCTCTACTCACCAACAGGCATTGGGGTGTACCTTGGGGTCATTGGGCCTAATGCTCACCCAATTCTCTATGCTGTACCATCTCAGCTTGTTTATACATGGAATGGGGTGAGAGTTAGGCCCAATGACCCCAAGGTACACCCTGACGCCTGTTGGTGAGTGGAGAGTTGTGGGTGGGGGTGGGGTGGTAGGGTTGGTAACCCTAACAATGAATTTCCAATCTTTTGTCACTGTAATATCAACCCTATCAGATGCATTAATGGAGTTTTTTTGCAGTGAATATACACATATGTATGTGTACCATGGAAGTGATGAATAACACTGGTAAATAAACAGTGTTATTTTGTCTTGTTATCCAGCTGCGGTGGAAATAACATGTTATTTCCACTACAGCTTTTTATTTCCACTACTGCCCTTTCACAATTGCTTTCCTTAGCTAATCAGGACCAGTACAATCCACACTACCATCACCTAGCTATGGCAGGACAAAACAAGCTGCTTGTACAACCCTTCAATATGGACAGGTTCCTACACTAATTTTGGTTAATATGGTGATCATTCAGTATACGCAATGCTCAAGGGGGAGCCAGAATAACAACTTGCCGTTTTCATGTACTGAGCAGTGAAAAGCATACCAACAAAATCCACTTGCCCATGGTATGCATATGGGATATGGGGGGGGGCTTGTGTGATATATGGTTTATGTACCCAAGTACTGTTTGACCTTGGGTAACTTCACCAGTGACATAAGCCACAAGTGAGATAGCCAAAGGCAAACAGCACGAGTGTACATATATCATGTATCACACAAGGTCCCCTCTGCATATTTCACTTATGCAATAGGATAAGAGTTTATATGATGGGCTATTTTCTGTTTTATTTTTTTTTATAATATAATTTTTATTAAGTGTATACAAATGAAACACACCTTTCATACTACCATTGAAAAGGTGCACATGCACCACTGCATTACACCCATGGTCACAAGACACATACATTTTGATATTAAGTAAGTCCAGTCTCTAATAACTCAGTTTTAAATTCAGTAGACATCTTTACAGATCACTTAACATTATAAAGACTAAGCACCATTGTAGTTTTTGTAACAACCATACAACCCCCCCCCCTCTCTTTCAGTGAGAGCAGCGCACCTCATCCACTTCTGCACCTAAGTGTTTAAGGAACAAAAGATGCATTGATCTGCATCATGTGTAACACCCATCGTTGCCATTTGCATTTAAATTTTGTAGTTTTGCCTTGTAAGGCCGCTGTGAGTTTTTCCATTTGATATATGGTCATCATAATATTTCTCCATTCTTCTATTGAAGGATTTATTCTAGACATCCACCGTCTGGTGATGGCCTTTTTGGCCGCCAGAAGATAGACTGACAACAGGTTACGTCTCCAGGGGGTCTGTGGGGTGGCAAGACAGACACTGATACCATTTCTGCTGTTAATTCTATTCCCTCCCCTAAGCATTCCTGTAATGCTAATTGGATTATGTGCCAAAATGGAGTCAACAAGGGGCATGCCCAAAAAATATGGCCCAAGTCAGCTATCCTACAATTACAGCCATACCAGCACTGTCTGTATCTTTGAGGTAAATATTTAACTAGAACTGCCAGTACATGAACAAATCATATAATCGGCACTTCCAAGCATATTCTCTCCATACGTGTGAGAAAGTGACTCTGACCACTGATAAGGCACTGGCCTGCCTGGCCTCATGTGTTACTGAAACCTGCAGATCAGTATTCCATTTCTGGAGCACCGATAAGGTATTGTCTCCCAGTGTCTCTCTTAGTATTTTATATATGCGGCCAATCACATGTCCTTCTAAGTTACCACTAAGAGTCTCTATTAAGAAGCTTATTAAGGGTGGTCAGGGGTTGGGAAGTTGGGTTCTAGTTAAGGTTTGGTTTTGGATATAGGTCCTTAGTTGTAGAAAACAAAAATGGTCCCCTGATGGTATACTGTCCGCAGTTCTTCGAAAGAAAGGATACCTGTCTCATTTAGTATTTGAGATATATAGTGAATCCCCAGCTGTCCCCACCTTTTGAAGGCTGGATCTAGGGATGATGAAGTGAAATCTTCATCTTTTGATATTAATCATAAATAGTAGAAAGTTTCTGCAAAGTTTGGATGGTATTTTACTGAGTTCCAGACATGGAGAAGCTCACACATCAATTTCAAGATGTGTCGAAGAGCAATGGAGTTACCTCTGGTTGAAAATAATATTGACGGGATATCATATAGGTCATTGAGGGCAAATTCTATATCTTTCCAGGGCACTGAATATAAGGAAGTTATCCACCAAAAAATAATTTTGAGAAACCTTGTTTTGGAGTACCACTCCAAATTGGGTAGATTAACACCAGCTAAGGCCATGGGTATAGGCAACATCAAATATCGAACTCTCAGGCATTGCCCACCCCAAATAAAGTTTGAGATAAGTTTGTTCCACGAGATGAAATAAAAGCGGGGGGGGATTTAACATGTTTTGGACTACATAGAGTAGTAGAGGTAGGACATTCATTCTTACAATCTCTACCCTTTGGAAAAAGGATAGAGGTAGCTTGCCCCAAGTCTCAAAATCCTGTTGTATCTGAAGAGTAAGGGACTCATAGTTCATAAGGTCTAAGTTGTCAATGTTTTGCCTAAGGTCTAAGTTGTCAATATTTTGTGTTATGGTAATCTCTAGATATTTTATTTTAGTTTTCCTCCAGCTTAGGGGCAATTTGTTCTTTAGAGATAGCGAAGGGGTGAAATTAAATGTGAGAATACCCGTCTTTTGGACATTAAGTTTGAACCCCGCTATTTGTTCAAAGGTTTGCAGTATTTCCCATTGCATGGGAGCCGACTCCTCTGGGGACAAAAGGAAGAGTAGTACTTCGTCTGAGAACAGTGCTACCTTATGCTGTGACTGGCCCATGGGTATACCCTCTATTTCCACATTCCTGTAAATTGCCATAGCCAGAGGCTCCATGTATAAAGCAAATAAGACCCCGGAGAGAGGGAAGCCCTGTCTGGTTCCTCTCTGCAAAGGAATCGGGGAGGTCAAAGACCCATTAACTCTGATATAGGCCCTTGGGTTTGCATAAATATTATTTCAACCAAGTTTGAAAAATTTCTGGAAGGTTGAAGGCCGACAGGGTGTCCCAGAGAAAGTCCCAGGACACCCTGTCAAATGCCTTCTCAGTGTCAAGATTTAAAGGAACCGCTGGGATCTTTCTGGTGTGTATGTATTTGAGGAGTAATAATGTACAACGAATATTATCCATTGTACTTCTGGATTAGATGAAGCCCGATTGACCTGGGTGCATAATTGTGGTAATTATGTGTTCTAATTGCATTGCCCATATGGGCATGTGTATTTTATAGTCTGTGTTTAATATTGAAATAGGATGATAAGATGACAGGAGCGTTTTGTCTTTATCTGGCTTCAGGACAGCCACTAATACCGTGCAGTCTCATTACAGAGGGTGAACCTCTCCCTCTGCAACCTCGCGAAATAGGCAAGTTAGTATGGGGAGTGTCAGCCCCTTTAATTTTTTATACCACAATGCTGTGACCCTATCAGGTCCGGGACATTTGTAGGGTTTTGTATTTTGAATTTGGTGGGTTATTTCCTCTGGAGTTATCTGTGCTTGTAATATCTGCCGTTGTGTCTCTGTTAGCAGGGGCAGGTCTAGAGTTTTTAAGAACTGTCTCGATTCCAGGCCACTGCCCGAGCTTCTGTATAAAGTGTTTGATAAAAAATAACGGGAATTGTCTGTATCCCTTCTGCAGTATGAGTAATGGTGTGAGTAGTGGGATCTCTCAGTTTCAGGACGGTTGCAGTTTTTTGCCATGAACAAATTTTCTGTGCCAAATTCTACGAACCCCTAGCTCCCCTCCTCATTATTAGTTTGTTTAAGATACATCAGTGTCTGTTGAACTTTATGATCCATTATTTTCAGTATTTCTTGTTTTGTATCTTTTATTTTGAGTTGGTGCTCCCTGTCTCCTACTCCATATACTTGTCGATACGCCTTAAGTTTATCCATCAATTGGTGGTACTGTGTCCCATACTGTTTCTGCTTTTTAGCTGAGTAGGCTATAATTTCCCCTCGCAGAACAGCTTTTAAAGTGTCCCATAGGATTGAGGCAGATGTTTGTTGTAAATCATTGTCTTGGAGAATTTGAGGGATCCTGTTTCGTACCAGGGATATACATTGAGAGTCTCTGAGCAGGGTTTCATTAAGCCACCAGAGTGTTTGTTTTTTTCCTTTTGCCCAGATCTATCTTTAGGATAATAGGGTGATAGTCAGAAAGAAGGCGCAGGCCGTAGGACACATCTTGAAGCAAGCGAAAGTCTTCGCATGAGACAAAAAAATTGTCTAATCTAGAATAACTATGGAACCTCAAGTAATATATATAAGCTTTTTGTGTGGGATACATTTTTCTCCATGTGTCTATGATTCCCAGCCGCTCAAAGGAGCCCCTGAGAAAGCGTAATGCATTGGTCACTCTATGAGAGCGAGGGTTTGTTGTGTCCATATCTACATTCCAAGTCATATTGAAGTCACCTCCTATAATCAGTTTTCCCTTATGTAGGTCTAACAGCTTATTCAAAAAGGTTTGGACTACTGGGATTGAAGACTGTGGCAGGAAGTAGACGTTTACCGATGTTACATCCTGTGCATAGTGTGTTCTCTGCAAAATCACATACCTGCCCTGTATATCCATATAACTATTCTTAACCTCTAGGGGGGTGGATCTAGGGACTAAGACTGCCACCCCCTCCGTCTACCACTAGGGTGGAAAGAGGCATAAACTCCATATCCCCCCCCCACTTCAGTTTAGAATACTCAGCATCTGATAGATGAGTTTCTTGGATAAAGTATAGGTCTGCTGGGTTTTTCTGTAAATATTGTATAAATCTTGTTTGTTTGATTGGGTTTTTCAAGCCATTGATATTCTGTGAAAATATCTTTACAGGAACTGAGGACATCATCTCAAATGGAATAAAGGGCGCTGCTCCCACTGAGAAGGACCTCCATCATCCACAAACATGAAGACTAGTTCTGCCATCATTTCTGAAGGAAGAACCAGCTCGCTGTACAGCCGTCCCGCAGGATCCAATGCTGTAGACTGGAGAAGGAACTCCGCATGGAGATGAAAAATCCAACTGTCCAGCAACCTGAAACAGACCCTTTTTTGTATAATAAAGTTTCATCTGTGACCTTTTTCTGGTGTTTGTGTCTCATTTGTTGATTTAAATAACTTTTGCTTAGTTACCCTTAGAACAGTATTTGGGATATTATACTCATTCCCATTACAAAGTGTACAAAGAGGAAAAACATTTTGTTGAGGTAACCCAAGAACTCCCCCCCTTTTAAACTGAACTGTCTCCCAACATGGGGAAATAAACTATTAATCCAAGTATATTGAACTATATTACAAAATGACTTCCAAAAATGAGGTACGTACGAGGCATTACCTCTATTCACCCCAAAAGGGAGTGTTTCATAACCCCAGGGCAGAGTGCCCTCTCCACAAATTCTGTGGCCGTGGCACTCTGAGGGACGATTTGTTCCTTGAAAATTATAAGAACCACCAAGGCTATTACACCCAGTAAAGGAAAAGTACAAAGTGGTGGCGCCATGGGATACCCCCTAGGAAGAATCGCTCCCCCTATTTTAATATAGAGGTTTTTTTTAGTTTTGTTGAAATAGCAATTTATTCAAGGTTTTTCCATTACAAACAGTGAAACATACATAGTCATACAATAACATTATACAATACATTCCACCAAGACTCTATCTGATCAACAATAGTACCACTGTAGTAAAAATACATCAGTCCATTGAGCTTTGCCTTGAAATATTCAGTGTGCATCTGACAGACCAAAACCATGGACATTAGGGGTATCCAGGTGGCAGATGAAAGACTAAGAGATAGTAAGAGACAAGAACAAAACAGGGAAAAATAATAAGACGAGAAAAAAAAAACATGAAAAAGATGAGAAAACACAAAAAGAAAGAAGAAGTAGAAAGAAAGAGGAGAAAAAGAAAATGAGTATGGTGATGAGAGGTGGAAGAGAGTATGCAAGTGTGAGGCCAAAGGAAAGAGGGAGGGGAAAAAAACTCCATCACTGTGAGCAGTCAGCCCTGAGTGTCCCTATCCTGAACAAGACTGCTCCCCCATCTCTATTCAGATATAAAGAAGTGAATGGGGAGATGGAGAGGCCGGGGAAAGGAAGCTTGCCCCCTAAGCAAGGATTTCCAAAATATTTTTCTGTTCCTTAGACCCCGTATAGTGAAAAAATGGCAGCCATCTGCCTTTAAACTTGTCCGTACTAAGCCTTACTTTGGATGTGAGATGCTCCAGCTACAATATACCAAGGCAGATGTTGCACCATGAGTTTAGGGAAGATTTTTTAAGGGTAAGCCAGCAGCGGGTAATAGCCTTAAGGACTTAATATAAAGTTTTATTTATCTGTGGGTTTGCTGATAATTGGCTTACAAATGGGCCCAGGATCTCCCCCCATCCACCGCGAGGAGTTCCCAGCTGTTATTTCACCCTCCTGGGTCTCCTATAGTATATGGGATGAGCAATACCCAGGGATCCGCGTGGAGTCAACCCCGCAAAGGCCTGCACACAAGATCACCTCAGGGCTCAATCCTCCCTTCCCCTAGATCAAAATAAAAGATACGGCTGGGTGGGAAGCAGCATAAAATCAACCAGAGGGTCCCCTCCATACCATATGCCCCGCCCCATGTAGCAGCTGATGGACAAGGGCTCCGAACAGTGCATTCCCGTTCCCCTAGGTCACCTCGCCCCAGCGGGTTGAGCCATCTCAAGCAGTGTCTACGAGATGCCATCTTACTCCATGTCAGGTGATGGCCATCTGTCTCTCAAATGCTCTGACGGTCCTCAGTTTAAGGGACCATGCACCTGTCTGGATTCCTGGGGGGGGGGGACCTACCCGAATCCCTCTCCATTTCCACCCACAACGGTGTAAGAAAAGGGCATGGTCTCTGTTCAGACCAAGTCTTGAATCTACTCTCCCACTGTCTTTAATCACACAGCAAACCTGGGGGCAAAACCCGCCGGAGGTTATGAGGGAACTTAGGAGCTCCCCCCCCCCAAAATCACATCACAGACTGCAGCAAACCTGGGAGCAAAACTCGCTGGAGGTCATGAGGAAACTTAGAGCTGCCTCCTCCCCGAAACTGCTTCGCAGACTGCAGCAAACCTGGGGGCAAACTCGCCAGAGGTCATGAGGGAACTTAGGAGCTGCCCTCCCCCCCAAAACCACATTGCACACTGCAGGTAGACTCATTTGCTGGGCTCCACTGTTTAAAACGATCGCTGTGCGTTCTGGCACCATTTTTAAGTTTGAAATAAGAGAGGACTTCAGACCATTGCTCAAATGAGGAACTTTAATTAATACTGCTTGCAATCTGCCTTTAAACTGCCTTTACAGTCGCCACACAAGTGGAGATAGTTTTTTTTGATTTAAAAAGTTTCTTTAAACTGGTAATTTTCAAGAATACCTAAGTTACCTTAATTAATTTACTCGACTGAGCGTGGCTGGAGACTCGTAATTCTGCAAATCCTGGGCTCATTGCACTAATCACTTGTTGGTCTAAGGTTGCATTAATCATTTGATTGAACTGTGTAATTTCTATAAATACATGAACTGTGTTTTTCTCTGCCCCTTACTGCTGATACTATGGAGGAGTCAGTTTTCCTACGATAGCCCTCCCCTATCGCGGTAATCTCCTGACCCTCCCCTTTTAGATCCTATAAAAAAACTCACCCTCTCTTCTCTCTTCTCTCTTCCACAGCAAACCTGGGGGCAAAACTCGTCGGAGGTCGCAAGGGAACTTAGGAGCTGCCCTCCCCCCCAAAACCGCATCGCAGACTGCAGGTAGACTCATTTGCTGGGCTCCTCTGTTTAAAACGATCGCTGTGGGTTTTTCCCACCGACTTAGAGCGTCGGCTCCCCACCACTCCCACCACCACCCTTGGTGGGCTCTTAACTATATAGCTGAGGTAACCCTCACCCACTTGCATTTATAACCGATCAGCCAACTTTCCTATCTGCTGGTTATATTCTGTCACCACCAGAGGTCACACCATCTCCTCCATTCTCACTCATTATCTACACTACACAGTTACTCTTACCTGTCTAGCTCCCAGCTTCTTAAGCTATAATTTTCACCTCCCTAGTCCAACATGCTACTACCCACGTCCATCTATCTCACTATGCTGCTCTCCTCTTGCTCCCTGCTTCATCATACCATAATCTCACCTCCCCAAGCCAGCATGCTACTGCCCACTTTCATCTTTATCTCCAGGCTGCTCTCCCCCCCACACAAAGTTGAACTTTACGCATGCACTACATCTACAAACAGAATGGCACTCTCCCTCCTGCCCTCCCCTCTCCTGTCTACCCCTGAGCAGGGAGTTACCACAATGGCTGACAGATACCCCTCTGCCTGCTCCCCTCACACCCTGAACAACTGCAACCTTAAAACTCCCTACTGTCCTACTCTTTATCATTCGGTATTACTATGGGCACTGGACTCTATGTAGCCCTGCTTCCTACTGCATACCCCTTATCACACTCCCACAACCGCTCCTCCACCCCTGCCCCTCCTCCTCCTCCTCCTCCTTGCTGCACCCCAAACCTTGAAGGTCCGATACCCACCTTCCATCCAGCCAAAGGGTATATGCTACGTAATTGCCACCAACTATATACCCAAACAACAAAAAAATGCCTTCGGTCACTTGTCCTATTACTTCTTCTAATGGGCAATGTCCACCCCAACCCTGGCCTGAAGACTCCCCCCAGCCCACCCTCTCCCCTTCAAAAGGGCTACGCAACGCCTCACTTAACATCTGCAGCCTGCAAAAAAAATGGGACACCTTTCAAGGGTGGGTACTCCAGCACCACCCTGATATCACTGGACTGAGTGAAACCTGGCTCTCCCCCTCTGAATCAGACTCTGCTGTTAACCTCCCCGGTTACATCCTCTATCGCTCTGATAGAGTGGGTAAACAAGGTGGTGGCCGCACTGCCTACCTTAAAGCCTCGCTGTCAGGCTAACTACTCCCCTCCCTGCAGCTTGCATCTAAGGCACAAACTCTAACTCTAAAATTAGCTCTTGGCAGGTCTACTGCCCCCCTCCTTCTCACCATTGTCTACATTCCACCCAATGAACACAAACTAGCCTTCCAGGCAGTTCTGAACTATATCGCAACTCTACCACCTCAATATGAAAAAATAGTCATGGGTGACTTCAATATAAATTGGTTGGCCAAAAAAACAGCCCCATATACCGATGATGCCGCAGCGCTCAACCTCACCCAGATTGTCACCGCACCCACCAGGGCAAATACCCGTACAGGGACATCCTCCCTCCTGGATCTGGTTTTCACAAACCATCCTCACAGAATAACCAACACCCACGTACTCCCCAATGCTCTAAGCGATCATTCTCCTGTACTCTGCTCTTGGTCCTGCAGGGCTCCCAAACACCCCCCAAAATTACTCTACAGCGCAAACTTGGCCATGGCAAACTCTCCCAACTCAAGGCCTTCCTTCGAGAGTGGGACTGGACACCCCTCATTAACACCCTAGACCCCGATCATGCGCTTGACCTATTTATCTCCACATTCAATAGTATCTGTGATAATTTCGCCCCCTTACCAAGAAAATGTCCAAAGGAATCCAAGTCCCCTGGTTCTCTGATCACCTCCTGGGTCAAATGCAACAGCGTGACTCCCTTTGGCATATTGCTAATGAAACCAAATGACCAGCTGACATGCAACGCTATAGGGAGCTGCGAAACAAATGCACGTGGGCCCTCCGCACCAACAAAGCGGACTATTACAAAGCGTCTTTAACATCCACCTGGGGTAATGGGTGTAAATTCTGGAATAATATTAAGGAACTCTGCGGTAAAACCCCAAACCAGCCCCCAGACCATTTAGAAATAGACGGTGACACCTCCACGGATCCCGTCAGCATAGCCTCAGCCCTAAACACCGCTTTCACTAATCTCAACCATATCCTCCCCCCAAACTTCTTCGACCCTCCACCGGCCCGGGCCCTCCCGCCTGCCCTTGCTCCTCTATTTTGCCTTCGTGTTCTCTCCCCCGCAGATGCCAAACCTTACCTAGCCAAAGCCCTTAGCCACTCAATAAACTGCAGCGATTCCCTTGACCTGAAACTTCCCCGCCTTACTCTCCTGGAAGTTCTCTACCCTGTTACTCATATCCTTAATCGCTCCCTTTGTCAAGGGAAATTTCCCTCCCTTTGGAAGCCGGCCAACATCACCCCTATCTTTAAAAATGGGGACCGCACCTCCACCGACAACTACTGCCCTATATCCATCCTCCCCCCCCAAAGCATTAGAGTGTATTGTTGCTGACCAAATCACTAACCACCTCACAAAATACAATCTTCTCTGTGACCAACAACATGGCTTCTGGAAGGGGCATAGTACCACTACCGCCCTCCTCGCCTTCACCTCGCATGCCCACTCCACCTGGGATCGTGGCCACCTCACAGGTGCTATCTTCGTGGACCTCTCTAAAGCTTTTGACACTGTCAACTATGCCCTACTGCATAACACTCTCTCCTCCATTGGATTCTCCAACGACTCTCTAAACTGGTTCACCAGTTATCTGTCGGATAGAACCCAACAGGTCAAGGTAGGCACCGTCCTGTCCCCTTGCCTCCCGACACACTTTCATGTCCCACAGGGCTCGATTCTTGGTCCCCTACTTTTCAGCCTATACCTTAACTCCCTCCCATCAGCCGTCTCAGGAAACCTGCTCAGCTATGCGGATGACGCCGTACTGTTCGCCTCTGACTCCGACCCACTTAAACTCCACCAAACACTCCAACATAACTTCCACGAAGCAGAACATCGGTTCTCCTCCTAGTGTCTAATAATCAACTACAAGAAAACTAAAGTCATGATCTTGTCCCACCTGCAGAACCCTCGCAAGAACCTCTGTCCCTCATTTCTCACTGTCAACCACACCCCCCTCGAGCAAGTTAGCAACTTTAAATACCTAGGGATCACTCTAGACCCGGCCCTCAACTATAACAACACATTCTCCTCCTTGCCTTGGCCCTAAATGCGAGACTAGGTGTGCTTTATAGGTACAAATACTGCCTCACCCCAGAGGCTCTAAGGATCACCGACAATTCCTCCGTCCTCACCCTCCTTGACTACGGCATTACCATATACTGTGCTGCCCCCAACTCCACGCTAAACGCACTCGGCCTGGTACTCAACAAAGCCTGCCATCTCATCCTAGGCTGTGATCGCCTCACCCACACCTGTACTCTCTACAACGCCTTTAAATGGCTAAACCTAGATAGTAGAATCAGATGTCATACAAGCCTTATGACAAAGAAGATACTCCTAGGTCTTGCGCCTCCCTCTCTCTCCTCCATTATTCGACCAGTATCCCCAGCCAGACCCACACAAAACTCGAACAAGCCGCTACTCTGGGTACCCCGCCCCCATACCTCCCAACTGCAAAGGACTTTCAGCTACCAAGCCCCAAATTGGACGAACTCTCTCCCAATCCAAATAGCCAATGAAACAAGGCTAGGTCCTTTCAAAGCGGGATTAAGGAAGCTCCTCCAAGTCTCTAATGCCTGTGACTGCCCCTGACCCTTTCCTACAACATTCTACCCTATTGGGCACAAAACTATCTCTGTTTCTGGGTTAAAATCTCGACTACCTCTCTAGCTGACTATCAGCCAGTTACAGTCTTTTCTGCAACTATTGTTGGCTGTGCTAAAGTGTGACTTAACCACTGTTTCTGACCTTGATCTCCTCCTGATCAACCTTGACTGTACCTGTATTGTAATGTAATGCATTTCCTCATTATGTATTATGACTGCCATGTATTGAAATTTAATGTAACTCTGTCATTATGTAATATGCTGAACTGTCTCAGCTCTGTTAGCTAATGTTTGCCCTGTGCTTAATGTATGACTTGGAATCTTTGTAAATGAGTTTTTGACTCAAAGGTCTTTAAGAATATGTCCAATAAACAAACAAAAAAAAAACTTCGAGTTCCCGGAGGCATGGGGGGGGTGGGATCCCCACCTGTCAGGTGAAGCTCTCAATCAGGCCAGCCTACAAACACTTCTCTGTGATACTTGCGATGGAAGGCATGGTACAGGAGAAGGGGGGGTCGAGAGGCAACCAGTACCTAACTAGTCCCTCTGCCCCACACCCTCCCCAAGACCCCAAGCAGGGACTTACAAGAGCAGTGGCCTGTTGTGCCTCAGACTCATTTGCTTTCCAACACGTTTTCCTTTTTGTCCCACCCCTGCCCCCCCCAAACATTTGAACAGCTATAACAATTTTAAAACAGTTTTTACACCAAGACTTAAAGCTTATTTGTATGAAGTGTTGCTCTCACAGAGTGTCACACTAACTAACAAACCAGTGTTGTCTATCTTGTCCCTATATGAGAGAACTGAATGCTCCCCAAGGGGAATCCCTGAACCTCTTTTCAATCCAGGACATTCACAGGGTAGAAGCAAGGCCAGGTTAAATTCAAGGGCTAGTCACCTTGTTTCTGCATAGAAAACTAAGTGAACTCTGCAATATTTCGAACCACGCCATAGTTTCCTGCCTTCTCCACCCGGCCCTGCTGCTTCTCCTACCAGCCAAGGAAAAAGTTATTTTTCTTCCACAACATCTCTCTCCCATTTCTTATTTTAAAAGTACGTGCACTTGTCAGTTTGGGGACACAAGAATTGCCCCGTCAATGAGGTCCTCTCTTTTATTAGTGTGCTTGGAATAAAGGAAAGGTTAGGTTTAATATCGATGACCCCACACTGAAGTGCTGCATATATGAGTCTCCTCCCCAGCAACTTCTTGATTAGCCAACTCAAAGAATTTATCAGCACTAGGGTCATAGAATGGTGGGTCAGGTCTTCAATGCGTTTACCACTAAAGGACCCCATCCATGCAGGTCCACAGGGCTTTGGCCCAATCCAGCGCAGCCTCATTTTAACAATTTAAGTTACTGTCCCTTTATAGCCAGTCTGGTTACATTTCTTTAAGGCCTGGCCATGGGCCCTTTTCACAGTGGTTGTTGGCTTAAAGTCAGTGGTCTGGGGCAGCAACAAGGGGGGAAGACACAACCACAAGAGGGCCCAGCCCCGCTGCACCCCCACCCCCAGACCAAACACTGCACTCCTGGCCAGACTTATTAGTCCTACCACCTGGAGGAGCCAGAGGAAGGGGATGATAATTTACTTTATTCCCCAGCCCCATAAGAATGGCCCAGTAGGGAAGGTGAGACACAGAAACCAGCCCCCGAACCCCCCCATGCCATCATCCTTCACAGTGGAGGTATTCCAGAGGCTTCTAGTTCAGTTTGTTTAAGCCGATCCCATAGACATAGCTGGCTGTTGGTGATAACACTGGAGTTCACCCAGTATCTCAGCAAGAGGGATGTCTGGCATATTGTTCGATGCCATCCTGCCTGGTGTCTCCGACCTGTTTGCTGGGTTGTGTGCCTCCTGAGCTGTATTTCTTGGACGCCACTCAGTATAGAGACCTCGTGCCTGTAGATCGCTAGCTGCTTCCTCAGCCATTGTGTAGACCTTCGGACCTCCCGGAAATTGTACCACTAGTTTTGCTGGGTAAGGAGTCTGAAATATTAGATTGTTTGCTCTGAGACATGGGAAAAGGGGAATATAGTCCCTTCTCTGTTTTTGGGTGAGCAGAGCATAATCATTATCTATGAAAATGTGCCAAGTCACATATTTTACAGTTTTCCTGCTCCACGCTTTCTGAAGCAGCTCATCCTTTGCTGCATAATTGAGAAATCTGGCCACTACATAATGGGGTCGGGCATTGGGACCAGCTGGCTTCAGCCCCAGTGCCCTATGTTTCCTCTCTGTGTCTATCAAAGATTCCAGAACAAGCCATCAAGAAAGGCCTCCATATCTCGGCCCTCCTCATCTTCTGGAATTCCATATACGTAGAGGTTTTTTCGACGTCTGCAATTTTCAACGTCCTGCTGCCTGGCTGTTATTCGGAGTTCTGAGTGGGCTAATTCCATGATGGCTGCTTCCAGAGAAACAAGTTGGGCTGTGTTGGCCGTGATTTGCTTGTCAGCCGTATCAGCCCTTGTCTGCAGCACCCCCAGATTGGTGCGGAGATCTTTCAGGAAGTCCTGCATTTCTGTACGAAACTCTGAGATAGCTTGCAGTATTATTTCAAACTTGTCTGGTGGGTGTTCTTTATTTAAATCGTTCCTCAGTGTCTTTTTAGTGTTTCTTCCTTTCTTTTAGTCATCTTGTAGCACCGCTCCCAGGTCCATGGCTGGTGATGCCACAATCCCACCATTATCGTTATCGTCCTCCTCTGCAAGCACCGCAAAATGGTTTCTGGTAAATCTTGCCAGGATTAGATATGCCCCATTCCTGTTGTAACAATTAAATCTTATTTGAGTGAGTTTTGCAAGGCTTTTCATTTATTTTTTATACATTTATCAACTGTACTCGGGGGAGCTCTTCCTCCACGTTGCTTGTTACTCCATGGCGCCACCAGAAGTCTCTGTTTATTGTTATTTGTTAAACTGTAGCTTAATTTGTGGGTTTATTTTGTGAAGTAATATAATGCAGCTATTTTCCCCTACAGGTTGCCAGACGCATTGCTATAGATGTGGTGTGGGGACACTGACAATGTGCTGATGTCCCCACTGACTGGTGGAGCTACCCGGCTTTAGAAAAAATCCAGAGAAAATGGCATTGGTTGGTAGTGAGACCATCTAGGAAAACGGAGACCACCTAGAAGAACGAATGGAGTTGCAATGTACCTCTATTAGATGTGTGGCTGACTTTTTTAAAGTACAGAATCTCTTTTGTATTTGTAGCGTTGTGAGCTCATCTTGTGAGTAGCAGCTAGTTAGTGAAAGCCCAGTTCGGCGACTTGGGAGACAAAGATAAAAAAGCATGCTTTTCCTTTTTGGTCTCGGGGCTACCATGGTGAGCATCATTGATCATGGAGCATGTCCATTTGGTTTTTAAAAAGGTATCTAGGCCATTTTCAAAGGAGATGCCTGGCCCAAAATAGAGATGTGCCGTGCATCTCAGAAAATGCACAGAAGTGCAATATTCAAAAGGGAGAGATGTGTCGTGCATTTCTGAATGCGTGATCATGCAGAAATAATGTATGCAGTGCAAATAAAGGGAGTGGATCCATGAATATGCCATGCATCTCTATATTAAGACAAAATGTGCAGCACATCTGCTGCACATCACAGAAATGAGCTGCTGAAAGTTAGGCAAACAAAAGGACAGCCTAATTTGGCCAGCCACCCACAGCAGGCCACAGAACTGCAGGCAGGCCATCTGGAGACAGCCCTCGGAGGTGCACCAGAACATGCTCTAGGTACCCACACACAGCAGACATGCCAGGATGGATGTACCCAGAGCCACAGGTGCTGTGTCACCACCGGTACCGTCCAAGGAGCAACCCCCCAAACTGCACCCTGGATGTAGACACCCAGCAGCCAAATGCCAGTGCTGTCAGGTGCCCCCCGAGCACACCAGCGGAACAGACATTCATAATGCAGCACATGTACTAGGGACCATGGCCTGCACCCATGCGGCCTGCAGGGTGTCACCCAGTGGTGGCATGCACCAAGGGTGCGTCTGTGGCAGTGGTGCCCAGATAGCCTGGTAATACTAGTGGCAGCATGGCACAGGCCATGGACTGACCTGTGACATACACCCACAGTGACACACCAAAGGTGTAAACAGGTGGGACTCACCCACCTGGGTACCCAGTCACCTTCTGCACACTGCCATCCCTTGCTAGTCTCACCATGGTCCTCACATACAGGGGGTACTGCAGGTGACTATACGCAGCATATGGAGCTGGTGTATCGCATGCATGTGGTATACCAATCAGACAGTGTCACCCTGTGCCCTGCACTGTTCCTTGTCCAGGTGGGCCCCTGTACCATAGTCCGACACTGTACATAGCTATGGGTAATAGCACTGTACCCAGGCCAATGCAGTCCACCCACCCACACACAAGCATTCCATCACACCTGCCTGCTAGGCTGCAGTACCTCCTGTTCACCTTTGTGGGGTGGTGGGGCAGCCATGCAAAGCTGGAATTGAGCATGTCTGGGGTATGCAAATGGCCTGACTACATTCCAGTAATGAGATGCAAAATGTGCAGTTTGGGCACAGACTGTGCAATGAGGCCATTTGCATCCCAGCTGAATATTGCAAATCTGTGCACCGTGCAAGTTGCTCTGCATTATGCAATTTCTTATGCTCTGCACTGGGCTCTCGGCACCTGCTGTGCTGTGCATCTCCCACTGCTTGATCGCGCATGTTCAGGATATTTAGCCGCACATGCGTGATCGCATCTTACAGCGCAACTTTTGAATATACCATTATTTTGTGCCAGCGCATTTCAGTTGCACGGCACAGGCACTTGTGCGATGCAGCCTGAGACTTTTGAATATGAGGCCCTTGAGGTATTGGTAAGCCAGTAACATTGCAGCGAGATGTCCTCATCTGTGAGGAGAGGGTGGGCAGGCTTTTGCTCTTTACAGTGAGTGCGCAGGAGCTGGGCAATGTACAAGAATTGTGGTCAGGAGAGTTAACTTAAAAAAAGGAAAAACTACAAGCAGGCAATGTTTTAAATTTGTTTCTGTGCTGCTCAAGTGGGAACGAACTGCAGCTGCAAAGCGTGGGAAGTGGGTTGAGTGCAGAGTGCAGTGTCAGAAACCGAGAAAAACAGGAAGGAGCTTCCCAGTGTGCTGAAGATATAACAGAGATGTGTCCTGAAAAAAAAATTGTTTAATAACACTGCCAGACTTTAAGGAAATGTATGCTTGCAAGGAGAAATTGTTTACTTTAGCACTATTTGTGCAAGGAGTGTAAGAGCAGAGTATGACCGGGGGATGCTGCAGACTTATAAAGTACAGGCAGCAAATGAAAGTAGGAAGTAGTGCCAGCAGGCAGTCGGGTATGTGTGATGTAGAAAGTGTATACATAAATGGATGGTGATGTAGTAACCGAGTACATAAATGTAAGATTCTACATTTATACACACTGTTACACAGATAAATGGATTTATTACACTCCACTTATGTCCACCCCTATTGCATATATAAGGAGATCCCATGTGTTATCACAAATAAGCTTTTTATTCAGTCTTTCATGATTCTAACAATGCAGTCTAGCACTCGTGGCCAGGCCACTCGTTGCCAGGCAGCACTGTCACAACATTCCAGTGTGAAAAAAAAGCTTATCTGTGAACAAGCCATGGACTATCCAATATATCCCTCCCCTTCATAAGAGAGGGACAAGGAGGAGCCAGGCAACTATTGGCCAGTGAGCTTAACATCAGTGGTGGGCAAGCTCATGTAGAAACTGCTCAAGAAGAGAATCTCAAGCTACCCAAAGACCAATGGTCTGCTGGACTGGCGGCAACATGGTTTCACTGAGGGAAGGTCGTGTCAAACGAACTTGATAGAGTTCTTTGACTGGGTCACCAGGGTACTGGATATGGGGGGCTCTATAGACATTGCGTATCTTGACTTCAATAAGGCGTTTGATTCTGTGCCGCACAGGACACTACTGCACAAAATGAGATGCCTTGGGCTGGGGCCGCTAGTGATTAAGTGGGTACAAAACTGGCTGGGGGGCAGAAGGCAGATGGTAATTGTTTTATGGGGTACCATCAAAGGAAGGTATGGTCACCAGTGGGGGTACCTCAGAGGTCTGTACTGGGGTCATTCCTTTTCAATATATTTATAAGGGACATAGCGGAGGGGCTAGAGGGAAGAGTGTGTCTATCCACGGGCGACACAAAGGTCTGCAATAGAGTAGATACGCCTGAGTGGGTTGAGAGCATGCGAAGGGATGTGGAGAAGCTGGAGGAATGGTCCAGGGAATGGCAATTGACCTTCAGCACCAAGAAATGCAAATCATGCAGATAGACAAAAATAATCAGGGCACAAAATACAGTATGGGAGGGCAAGCCCTAGAGGTTACCGAGCTGGAAAGAGACCTTGGCATATACATTTCATGGGACCTGAAAGTGGCAAAGCAATGTGAGAAGGCGGTGGCAAGGGCCAGTAGGATGCTGGGTTGTATCGGCAATGGAATAACTAGCAGGAGGAGGGAGGTCATAATTCCCTTGTACAGGCAGCTTGTCAGGCCACACCTTGAGTAAGGAGTCCAGTTCTGGAGGCCATACCTTAGGAAGGATGTGGAGAGGGTGGAGTGTGTCCAGAGACGGGCAACAAAAATGGTAGGGGGACTCAGGCATCTGTCATACGAGGAATGGCTGAAGGACCTCAATATGTATTCCTTCGAAAAGAGGAGGGAAAGGGGGGACATGATTGAAACCTTCAAGTATATCACAGGTTTCAACAAAGTAACAGCAGGGGATATCTTCCAGCTAAAGGATACATCAAAAATAAGGGGACATGATATGCAGATAGTAGGGGGGAGATTCAGGGGGAACATCAGAAAATTCTACTTTACAGAGAGGGTGGCGGACAGCTGGAACAGACTCCCAGGAGAGTTTCAAGAGCGCATGGGAAAGACACAATGGACTGGTAGTTCCAAGAAGGGGGGGGGGGCAGGTGGAAGGGAAGTCCTAGCGGTTTGCTAGGCATACAGGGCAGACTGGGTGGGCCTGGCAGTCCTTTTCTACCAACAAGCTCTATGTTTCTATATATGCAGTACCAGTGGATATAAAAGAAATCACTACTAAATGCATTTATAAAATGGGTCTAAAAATCAAGGCAATGTAATTGGTTAAAACAAGTCAGGTGACTGTGCATTATTACGCAGTAATGCATGCTCATCCTTGTCTTAAACCTAACCGAATTTGTTAGTAGCCATGTAATAGGATGTGGGATAACAGATGGACACAACAGTCTGATAGAAAGTTCAATGCACCATTGGCAAGGCACAATGTTTATTTGTTCCAAAACCAACAGAAAGGAAATAAAGTAAAAGACTCAAACTGCAAGCAAAATAATGACTATATACAACAGATGACATTCTTCACTATTGTGGCAAATGTAAACATTCAGTTTCCACCTTCAATCCTTCTCACTCACTGGTCAGAAAGCACTGACTCCATCTGAAGAAATGCTGAACCGGTTTTACCTTTATACCCGCCCACACAGTCATGTGTCCACAGCATCATCATGTTCATATAATTTTGTTTTTAGAGCTCCATTTAATTTATAATATATAGGGAGCCCATATTAATATACATTACATCAGATCTGAGCAATCAGAACATATTTCTAGTTAGGGAGAGCTTTAATTTCGAACAGGAAACATTTCATTCAAGGGTGTTGCAGTATAATGGTAGACACCAAAGGCCGCTGCCGCCCTATAATGCAAGCACACAGTGACTAGACAAACAGAGCACACACCCTGCTTGCAGGAGTCTGCAGAGCTCCACTTCTTTTGGGAGTAAGTTTAACTTCTTTCTTTACTCTCCGGCTTGGTTATTTATTATTTTAATACAAGAATGCCTTGTTACCAAGCAAAGGAAACTAGCTGAGGTTTTTAAACTTGCAGGGGGGAGTTCGTCAGAGCCATAACTCACTCTTTCTAGTGAGAAAAGATTAGTCGAGTAGCTCCAGTCTGCAAGCGAGTCTAATGAGACTCGCGCTGCACAACTTAGCCCCTTTTGTAGTTCTGACAGCAGGGAACACACAGCCGTCAGCCTGAAATTCCTGCAGCTCTTTAGAAAAGACATAATATTGGGAGCAATGCAATATGCTTTGTAGCTTTTATATTCTGTACTCAGAATCTCACTGCATGCAGCTACACTCATGTCTCGGGAAATAAAATATTGCAGAGCAACTTCAGCATGCAAGTGGGTCTGGCGAGGCTCACACTGCACACTTACAGAAGATAGTAGTCAGGTAAGCTCAATACAGGAGTCGGACAGTTTTGCAGAACAAGGGCATGAATCTCTCTGCACTCTCTACACCGAACTATCGTGTACAGAACAGGAAAATGACATTATACAATGTTTTTAAGTGCAATTCACCTGTTGCTATGTGAGGACGTTTGGGCACGGCAAGTACCTGATTAAAGTATTTCTAAACAAGTATTCGAATGCCTTTTTACTAGACACACATGAACAAGGTAAAACTTTTACCCCTTTTTAACCTTTTCACTAATACGAGCACTAATAGCACTACCAATAACTTTTTTCAACAAATGAACCTGGGGATAAGGAGTCACTACTAAAGTTAATTAAAGCTTATCATATTCGAGAGTAAATTGAAGGGGAACACTGATTTTTCAATGACCGAGTCCTCTGGGACTTGCGCTGCAGGAGTGCAGACTTATACTGCACATTTTCAGCTTTTAGCTGTACAAAAGGGTCATGGACCAGTCTATAGCAAGCGGGCATAATTTCCTTGCTAAACTCGGCACCAGACGTTCTTGTACAAGAGCTTTTAGAAAACAAATTGTACCTTATGCGGAACACATATTACTGGCTGCTATGCGCTTTTACCTGTGTGCATGACAATTACCTGTTTGTTTGGTTCAAGACCCAAAATAGCAGAAACTCAACACATTTAAAGGGGCTCTTTTCGCAAAACTCATATAGCACAAAATGTAGCAACTTCAAGGCTTCTTAGCTACAAGTTAACTACCAGTCTGGCTTTTAAATTACCACATTCGCCTAATACAGATAGGCAGCTTCTAAAACCAAACATTCAGATATTTAACAGTAACTAGGTAATTATACAGTGCCAGGCTCTTTTTCTATCACCATATTCTGACTGCACATAGACATATGTTTGGACCACAGGAAAAATTGAAAAACAGCAGAGACAGAAAGGTTTAAGAAGGGGGGGGGGGGTCAAGTGGTGGCCAACCCTCTGAACTAAGAGCTATAGTACAGAGAAAGGATATCAAGAAAGAACTGTTGCAACAGTAGTTGTAGTAGAATTAGAAGGTCCAACTCAAGAAACTGACTTACTTTAACCAGTAGAAATCTAACTTCTCTCCATTTTTAAAAGGTTTGATAATGCAGACAGTACCATTCTATATTTCTCCTATAAGGGCTCTGTGCTTAACCTCTGACAGGGGTCACCCTGTCACAAGCTACATCACACTATAAGAAAATCTACAACACCCACACCCAAAACCTTTAACTAGGCCCGAGAAATAGAACTACTGTAAATAAAAAACAAATTAATTAAATGTTGTTTCCCTGGTCCTCACAGTCTCCTTACACACATAAACAAATCAGAAACATTAAATAGCTGGCACGGTGGTGCAGAGGGTTGAGGCGCTAGCACCTTACCTCAAACCACACCAGCGACCCGGGTTTGGGAACGGACTCAGGCGCCGGAGGGTTGGCAGGGGAAGGAGAAGAATTGAGTGTTCAGAGGACTGCTCTCCTCTCCTCTCCTGGGGTGGGCTGGGGAGAGGCCTCGCTCTGTAGTAGCCCCCAGTGGAGACCAGGGGCAGTTCAGATGCGACATGAGTAAGGGAATCGGAGGAAACACAGAAAAATGGCGCCTCCACCTACCGGATGACGTCTGCCTGGACCAGTGCCTCCACGGAACTCCATGAAGCCGACCCAACCTCAGCAGCACCCAGGGCCAACGCCATTGGCTGCCAGGCCCGTTCTCCTCAGAATAGGAGGACCCATCTGACAAAGGGTTATGTCAGGTTACCCTGAGGTGGCTGCGATGTGGGGTCGGGATCGGCGTTGGAGTAATGTAGGTGAGAGACCTTGGCAATTGGCCCGAAGGAGTGGTAGGTGGGGACAGAGGGGAGATGAACAAATAATACAAAAAAAAAAAGAAACATTAAAGGTTGTTCATAGTTTTTATTACCAGTGTTTCTTTGCTGACAGTGAAAAATCCTCCTCCTGTCTTACTTGCTTTTCAGGGAAATCCCGGCTGCTTACCCTGACAGAGGAAAAAAAAAAGAATAGGTTAAAGAAAAGGCGCAATAATACTATATAAACAAAGGGAGAAAAGATGAGAAAAACACAGTTGCATAAGCAGGGGCAGACCCAAACTGCTTAAGTACATTCCTGAAGTACAGTATATAAAAGCACATATATCTGAATCATATATGGGTGTTTTGTTAATAAAATCTACCCCATCCCAAAAAAGCAAACTGACAGGTTCAAAAGTTGTGAACACATTTCCATTAAAATACTGTACTTGTACCTATGATGTGCAGAAGTCTGGCCTGGCTCTCCACTATTATTGGGAGACTGTGAGGATATAGCCAAATTACAAAAGACACAAAAGAGGTTCCATCTTAGGGTATCCTGTCAAGTCTGCGGATCCGAAAAAACGTGGTGAAAAATTGCACCATGATAACTGTGCACGAAGAAACAGCGAAAATGCCACTATACAATCAAGCACACTTCCTATAGTTCATTATCTAAATATACACATTGGACATATGGGGTGCCAACTATATATTTTGATAATAAGGTAAAGGAAGTCTGCTAGGTTGTATATTTATATTAGCACAGTTTTTGACCATGCTTTTTTGGCTGGCATGGATGGCGTGGTTTTTGACCATGCTTTTTTGGCTGGCATGGATGGCGTGGTTTTTGACCGTGCTGTTTTGGCTGGCGTGGATGGCATGGTTTTTGACCGTGCTGTTTTGGCTGGCATGGATGGCGTGGTTTTTGACCGTGCTGTTTTGGCTGGCATGGATGGCGTGGTTTTTGACCGTGCTGTTTTGGCTGGCATGGATGGCATGGTTTTTGACCATGCTTTTTTGGCTGGCATGGATGGCATGGTTTTTGACCATGCTGTTTTGGCTGGCATGGATGGCGTGGTTTTTGACCATGCTTTTTTGGCTGGCATGGATGGCGTGGTTTTTGACCGTGTTGTTTTGGCTGGCATGGATGGCGTGGTTTTTGACCATCCTTTTTTGGATGGTGTGGTTAGGATGTGGAACCCCTTCTAATTGCAATTAATTTGCTAAACTGGCCATATTAAAGGAATGGAAACAAGTCAGACTACAGACTCCTGCAACTTGCAGTTTCAAGTGTTGAAAGACTGCACGTTTTTGGAGACAATTTTATACAAAGCAAAAGGAAGGGAAACCATTTACCATAGTACATGGAAGGGGTTTGTCAACATAGTGCAAAACTGACAGGGAAGAGATATAGCAATGGGCGCAGTCCCCTCAGGGTGATGAACTTTTGTTGCTGTACCCAGGTTACATTTATGAGCAATGGATCAATATAGTCTCAGTGTATTGCTGATTATCACAATTTCACAGAGAATAATTGAAACTATTAGGTTTGACCTAGATACATTGATGTTTTTTCTCCTTCATTTTACTTGTGCTATTTTTATACTATATTGTGAAGTAGACAGTTATAGGGGTTTCATTTTGTTGTTAATTGAATGTCAACCTGTAGCTAATGGTTTCTAGTTTACACTATTGTTGCAAAGGGTATATTTGTCAATGTTGATAATTTCACATTGTTATCCATTGTAGATGCAACATATTGCTGTAACACATGCTTTTTTTTTATTTAGTTGTTTAACCAGGAATAGCACACTAAGTTGAAAGCTTTTTTACATGAGTGACCTGGGAGCACAGAGAAGTTAAGTGACTTGCTCAGGGTCACACAGTATGCAAGTGGAAGCTGTGGGATTCAAACCCAGGTCTGGTCTGCTGGATGTCACCAGATTTGCAGCTCAGAGCCTTAAACCACTGTACTATACTGCCTTCCACTGCTCTGACATCAATAAAATATTTTTAAAAAATACTGCACTTGTATTGATTTCAAAGTAACTTTTATTATTTTTAGCTAACCCCTCATTACCAGAATATAGACTATTTTATGTCTTTAAAGTTAAAATGGAAGCATATTTCAATGAAAGATCCTACTTTTTATCTTTTAAAAATAATTTCTTATTATACAGTACAATGGCAAAAAAGAATCCTGGCCCAACAACCCTAGGTGGGATGTTATCCCAGCATAACACCCACCCGGTCAGGCATTATTCCTTTATTATTTTCTGTTATTTAAGTCAAATATTTATAAGTGCAATAAAACACTCCAGGGTGTGCCGTTATAGTGATATAATCAGACTTTTCAGTGCATTTAATATCACTCGGCTGTGCCTTGTGCCTAACAATGCACCTGAGGCATGTGATTATATCCACATAATGCACACCCTGTCATGCCTTATTGCTTTCTTATTTTCATGGGCAGGGGAGCTGCAATGAAAATCAAATAATTTATTTCCACTCCAGCTCAGAACACAACAGATACTGTATTTCCACTCCAGCGCCACAATGTTCTGAGCAGAATCTTCCTTTATACCTTGACATTCTGTCCTGACCTGCAAGTAAAAAAATGGCACACAAAACACTAATTTACCAGCATGGGCTGCCATGAAAACATAGAGAATTGTGTATGAGCAATCATACAACGCAGTTGTATGACTGAGACGTTTCTGTGGTAACCAGAGACCTCGAGAGTGCAGCTTGAAAAGTCCGTTACCACAGAAGCCTCGAGATCGTAAAACTGCCTTGTTTGTGTATGAGTTGCTCATACACAATCTTTTATAGTGTAGGGGCACTCATTACTGAGCCACAATGACAAAATGTCTCCACTGCTGGTAACTTCCGTGTTAACTATCACCACCGCGGCCACTTCAATGCGTATGCGTGATGACATTTGATGTTGTTGTGCTGCACTAGTGACATACTCAGTGCAGGACAACAACATCATGACATACTGAGGGCAGCACAACACTGTTCCAGTCACTGATTTCGGTGGAGAACAACGTCCCACCATACACTATATGATTTATTCTGAATGGCAGGGTATGATCTCTAGAGACCTCACTTATGTCACTCAAGACGTCGATATCGGTACTTATGATTGTTTCTAATCTTTTGTTAGGCTTTCTGTTTTGCTTTCAGCATGCCTTGTCAATAGCAGTTTTGCAAAGATATGTGTACTACATGCCTTATCTTTTGTCTAATTTTCTACATCCCTGTGTGGATGATATGTGCTTATCATACATAATCTCTGTATATCCCTGCATGGATAACTAATGTAAACTGTTCGTCATTTGTTTGCCTGTTACCTTGTACTTTTTGTTCCATTGTATTCTGTACTCTCCTGGGTCATACTTCAAAACAGGCAGGTCTATTGCCTAATGCACTTACTCAGTATTTTGAAATGTCTGGTTCTGAGCATGCTCAGTCTGCATTCACAAATAGCTTTGTGAGGGTTTTTTTTGCGTACCACTATCTTGTTTTTCATTTAGTCAAAAAAAAAAAAGGGCCAGCCCGGTGGCGTAATGGGTTGAGGCGTGGGTGTCTTACCTGGACCCGTGACAGCGACCCGGGTATGGGATCAGACTCGGGATGCCGGGGGCTGGCAGGGTCAGGAGAGGGTTGAGCATCCATAGGGACTGCTCTCCTCTCCTGGGGGTGGGTTAGAGAGGTGTCGATTGACAGCAGCCTCTGGTGGAGACCAGGAGCACTGCATGACAGCGCAGGAGGGACGTCCACACCAGAAAAACGTGAAAATGCTCCACGTTATGCCGGATAATGGCTGCCTGGTTCTCTGAGACCGTCAATGCCCCGAAGCCTTCTGTCTCAGCAGCACCCTGGGGCCAAGATGTTGCGCTGGTCTGCGAACCCTCTGGCTGGTGCCTTCCCCTCGGAGGAGGAGGACCCACCCAGTGAAGGGTTACACCAGGTTACCCTGGGGTGGCTGTCATTTGAGAGTGGAGGCCCGGGGGACAGGATGGGTCAGAAGCAGCACTGACTCACCTGAAGGAGTGGCTAATGTGGCTGCAAGCTGGGGTGAAAAGAAATAATACAAAAAAAAATGTTTAATTAAAACATGCAAAAATGGTATCATACAGGGAGACCAACACATGTATGTTGGTGATCGGGACTCTGTTAGGCAGATTCTGTAGTTAATTGTTGGGAAAAGGACCCGCAATGGTGGGTTGTTTTTTTTTGGTTTTTAAATCTTTTTTTGTGACTCGCTTCCAGGCTTTTCGTATTCCATGATATGAACAATGTTGGGTTACCAGTGTTTTGCTGCTGTTTTGTGACATCATCTTGCGGCCACATGGTTTAGAATTCTGGTCTGAAATTTTCAGGGTAGAAAGGGCTTAACTCACAGATGTTTCCTTTGCTGTTTTGGTGAAAAATATTACTCCATTCCAAAGTTATTTAATTTTAAAATTTAAGGTTCTGAACATGCTCAGTAACCAGTTTAAAGTATGGGCAATCATTTTTTTGTGACAGCTTCTTCGTCTGCCAGCTATCTCATCAATAACTCCTTGGTGTCTAGTGGTACTCCAACCCTCTGATGCCATCCCCGTATTTAACTTAAATTTCCCTGGTGTCTGTTTGCACCCCTCACCCTCCAATGCTGCCCCCCCATTTAACTTTCCCCTGGTGTCTAGTAACACTCCCCACCCTCCGATGCTGTCCCTGTATTTAATTTAAATTTCTCTAGTGTCTAGTGGCACTCACCCTTTGATGCCATCTCCATATTTTCATTATATTTCCCTGGTGCCTAGTGGCTCACTGTCCCATTATTTATACTTCCCTGGTGTCCAGTGGCAGCCCCTGCCTTCCGATTGCCATCCTCACAATAATAAAGAAAATGGTCCCTCGATGTCTTTTTTTTTAAAAACCTGTAAAAAAGAAAATGGTCCCTCATCAATCCGACACCCCCAACCCTGACCTCCCACTGAACACACACCACCTGCACCACCCCACCACCCCCACACTCCCCACATACCCTCACTCACCTGAACAGGTCCCAGGATGACGATCCACTTTCCTTTTTTTGCTTTATCTTTTTACCCCTCCTACATGCCTCATCTCAGCCACTCCTTCAGGCATGAGCCAAGGCTGAATTCAACCCATCTCACTCCCTGAGTCATTGTTCCAGATAGCAGCTGACCCCAGGGTAACCCCAACGCAACCCTTCGCGGGACGGATCCACCTTCTCCGAGGGGGAAAGGCACTGGCTGGGGGGACAGACCAGCGCTAATGCTTGGCCTCAGGGTGCTGCTAGAATGGATGGCTTGCAGGACATTGATGGCCTCGGACAGCCACCAGGCAGCTATCATCCGGCTGAACATGGAGTGGGTATTTCTGCTTTTCATGGCAGTTCCTACATTGCATCTTGCAATGCTTCCAGTCTCCACCGGGGGCCACTGCAGAGTGATGTCACCCCTGTATCCACCCCAGGAGAGGAGAGCAGTCCTATGGACGCTCAGTCCTCTCCTTCCCCTGCCAGCCCCAGCATCCCGAGTCCATTCCCGAACCCGGGTCACCGGTGTGGCTCGAGGTAAGGTGCTAGCACCTCAACCCTCTGCACCACCGGGCTGGCAAGATCCCCTTTCCAATCGAAGACATGTCTTGCTGCTGGAACCACTGACAGCTATCTGAGAAAGTACAAGAAAGTTAAGTAAGCTTCAATGTACTGTATTTCAATGAGGTTTTCAACTTTGATGCATAACTTTGCCATTTTTTTTACGCCAAATTTTCAAAGTGGCCTTTTTTTGAGACCCCACCACATAAACAACGTCAGTGGAATTATGCAAATCTTTTTATTTTTATTTTTTTTACTTGGTTTCCTTATGTACCTCCTTGGCTGGGGGGACAGTCCTTTGGTTCCCCCTATCTGGCACAGACTTCTCGGCCCCAACACTGGCTGCAGTCAGAACTCTGACCCCCCTTGCCCTGCCCACCCCAGGCTGCTTCACAGTGGGTACTTAGCCTGAGCACTGCGGAAGATCTAGGGGCTGGGCTTGGGAGGAGCTGGCTTGAGTGCATCCACCGTGGCACCGTCTGGTCTTGCCTTCATGTGCGCCAGAAGATTATTTGTCCCCATAATACCCCCCCATGGTGTGAGCGTGCAATGATGTCAGGGATGCTGCCATGTATGCTTCCACATGCTGCACATCCAATATCAGCCCACACCAACCCACATTGTGCCCCCCCAAGCATGCACCAACCCCCAGCCATTGCCAGGAGTCACTACCTCAGCAGTTGTCCCTTCCTACCCTCCTGGAGGAGATCAATCCATGGGATTCTTGATCTTACTTCCCCCAGCCAACCCTCCAACACACAAGGTCGCTCCTGACCCTGGGTCGTCGGTGTGGTAAGACATAAGACACCTCAGCCCTCCACACTACCAGGCCGGCTCAGAATTATGCAAATCTGGCCTGAAAGGTGATTTCATGGTCAGTTGGTGAATCATCTTTCGGTCGGGATTTGAAAATGTTCACTGCCCTTGTTCATGAGGTGGGGTCATAAGAAGGGTATGTTGAAACTTTTGGGTCAAAATATGTAAAAGTGGCAAAGTTATGTGCATCCATTGAAATTTTGTTATGCTCATTCGTAACTTTGTTCATTTTCAATATTGTGACCCCAAATTTTCAACATAGCCATTTTTTACACCACTTCATGAATGTGACCACTGTCATTTTCAAATCCTGCCAAAACTGTCTTTTCACACCTGTGGCATGGAATGATGTTGCAGTGGTGCAGAATCACGTTTTGATGGGGATTTGGAAAGTTTCAGTACCACGTACATGAGGTGGGGTAATAAGAAGGCTATGCTGACAATCTGATTGCTGTTGTCTGACAAATATGCATCTATGAAGGAATAGCAGTGCAGGGCCCAAAGGGCCCTGTGCTCCCACAGGCAAATAAGGATAAAAGTAAACTATCTCAAAAAGTTTGGAAATTCATTGCATAAAAACTTTGTTTATGCACTAGTTAGGGTTAAAGCAACAAATGTAGGGAAATGTGGTGTTAGGAATTCCAGCCCTAACACCCCACCCCACCCTGAAGGCAGCAACAGGTGTGGGGTGTGCCCCGTGGTTGTCAACCCTAATACTCACCCCATTCTCATATACTGTACCCAACTCAGCTTATTTGCTCATGAAATAGGGCGAGCAGTAGGGCTGACAATCTTATGGCACACCCATGCCTGTTGCTGCCTGCAAGGTAGGGGTGTGGTGTTAGTGTTAGAAACCCAAATGCCACATTTCCCGACTTTTGTTGCTTTATTTTTTTTTTTTACTTTATTTTATTTGAACACATTCAGCATACATTACATATACAGCCTTTATGGCTATTTCATTTACGTTAACATTTCTGTGTCACCGTATTTGTTATAACAGAAAAATGAAAAGAAAAAAGGTATAACATTCCACACAACCTTCTGTGGTATTCTTAAAGTCCATCTCTGACGCTAAAAGAAAACTTATAGAAAATAAGCAATAATTAATATTTAAATATAGTATAAAACTGTAAAAACAACAACTAGATTGCTGCTGGTGGCCGACACTCCCTCCAAATTTCATTTATTAGTATTCTAAAATTACTTTCCTCTCAATTCAACTATAACATCTGAATGCCTAGGGGCACTTCTAGAGTTGTGATCTCCATTCAGGTGAAATTGCTATACTTCCATGGGGTGCATTTCCCATCAGGTCCATCTATTTATAAACTGGGCTTGTCTCTGTTGAATGGCAAATGTGATCCTTTCCATTTCTTGTATTGTGTTGACTATACTGATCCATTCTGCTAAGGTGGGGCTGCCTCTCTGTAGCCAACGTTTGGTGACTGCTTTAAGAGCAGCTGCTCGCAGCACCTGCCAAAGGTACCTGGCCTCTGCTCCCCTCAGGGCAACCGGTTCCAAAACCAAAATAAAATGCTCAGGGCCCAAGTCTCCAACTTCCCCAAATATGGTTTGAAGATGATTAGTTACCCCCTCCCAGTAAGACTTTAACTCTGGGCAAGCCCAGAAGACATGCAGATGTCCAGACTTAGTCTCTCCGCAGTCCCTCCAACATGTAGAGTTGCCCTTGACCTTGAACTTAACTTGTGATTCTGGGACCAGGAAAAACCTTATCCTGGTCTTCCATAAAAACTCACGCCATGTTGGGGAAGAGGTGGATCCCCATATTGAACCTTAACTCTTATTCCAGCTGTCTTGGTCAAGTCTATGTCCAAGCTCTTTCTCCCATTTTGATTTAACCTTGGAAGTATTATGTCAACTGTCTTGCAGGAAATTAGAGTAGAGCACTGAGATCGCCCCCCCTCCCTGAGGGAGAGGCCCAGATTGCCTCGAATGGTGCAGGTGGAAGCCCCACCCCCTCTAGTGCCACCGGCTCCCTCAAGGCAGTCCTCACCCAGTTTCTAATTTGATAGTATTTAAATCTATCAGACGGTCTCAGGCCATATTGGGCCATGGCCACCTCGAAGGAGATTGGTGCTTCTCCACTCATGATCTGCCAAGCAGAGTGAAAACCCTCCCTGGCCCGGTTTCTAAACCATGCACCATGTGTGGTGGGTTTAAAGTGAGAGTCCCATGCCCACCATCTATATTTCCACATACTGTATGCTTGGCCGTACCCTGTCTCCATCCTTCCAGGGCCGCATGTACCCCTGTAAATTGCTGCCTATCTCCTGACTTCTGCATTTGTGGAACAAAGGGGATGGCCTGCAGAGGTGGGTCAGTAAAGAGTTCTTGTTCAGTATTCTTCCAGTGAGAGACATACGTAGGGTGACACCATGGTAACACAGTCTTCATCTGGGTGGCCACCCAATATCCGGGAAGGTAGGGTACCACCAGGCCTCCCTCTCCTTTGAATAGGTACAGAATTTGACTCGTAACTCTCAGCCTTCCAGCACCCCATATAAAAGATAGCAATTGCCTCTGCTAGCAAAGTAGTGTCTGTAATGGGACCACACATGGCACACTCTGAAATAGGTATAGAAGGCATGGGAGTAGGTTCATTTTACTAGCCTGGACTCTGGCATGCAGGGGAAGGGGCAGCAATGCCCATCTTCCTGGGACAGTACATGAATTAGGGGAGGATAGTTATCCTCAAACAAAGTTGCCGAATTTGTTCCCAGGTATACCCCCAGGTATTTCAGTTTATCTAGGTCCCAACTCACTGGATACCTTTGTCTGATGTGCCAGGGAACCTGATATGTGCAGGTCAGGACTTCAGTTTTAGTTGTATTAAGTGTATACCCAGAGATCTCAGTAAATCGCTTTATTTGCTCAAAAACTGTGGGAGAGAAGACTCTGGGTCTCCCATATACAGCAGGACTTCATTTGCATAGAGACCTAGCTTATGTTCTATCCCACCCACATTCACCCCTTTTATCTTCGGGTTCAAGCATATCGCCTGGGCCAGAGGCTCCACAAAGAGGGCAAAGTGCAGAGGCGAGAGATCCTTTGATCTCCATTGGCCTAGATTAAGTGGTTCAGATGCTACCTCTCCGGTAGGTCACAGCAGGTAAAAGCTGAAGGTGACCTATCCCCATTAAGACCACTGTCAAGAGGAGTCCCCCAAGGCTCTATTCTGGGTCCTATCCTTTTTGCCATTTATATAAATACAATTGATTCAACCCTTACCAAGTCCTCAGTATACCTCTTTGCTGATGACACTGTTCTGTATGTCAGCAATCCTTTGCCTACAGTGGCTCATGAAATCCTACAAACAGAATTCTCCTTGTTACAATATCAGCTACTCGAGAAAAAGCTTCTGCTAAATGCAAAGAAAACTAAAGCAATGATGTTCACAACTCAAAACTCCACCAACACATCCTATTCAATCAATCTCCCCCAGCTATGCACTATACTTGGAGAAAATCTGGAGTATGTTGAAAATTTCAAATACCTAGGTGTGTGGATTGACAACAGACTTGGCTTCACTCAGCATCTAGAACAACTGTTAAAAGCTTCGCCTAAGGCTTGGCCTCCTATAGATTAAAACCCTTCCTAACAGAGACTCAAAGATGAGGTTAGTCCAGGCCATCTTTCTATCAGTCATTGACTATGCAGACTTCCTCTATAGTCACTGCCCCATCTCCTACCTTCAAAAGCTGGATACCTTATATCCTTAGAGCAATAAGGTTCATTACAGACCTGACCATATAATACCCACCATTGTTCTCTCTATGATGCAGTTGGATGGGTTTCCCTTCATGTCAGGAGGAGCAGAAATGCAGCTCTATGGATCTACAGAGCTTTATCAAAAACTCCCAAGCTATATCCTGGACTGCTTCAACCAGACCACTCCTAGCTCCTATGCCCTAAGAAGCAACAATATCATCCTGCTCAAATTGCCCAAAGTCAACACCAAACTAGGGAGGGCAGCAATCAGCTATTCTCTAGCTATAGCATGGAACACCCTACAAAAATCCCTAAAACTGTCCATTATCATTCCATTTACATCCTTTAAGCAGCACCGTACAGAGGAAGTCTGCATAGTCAATGACTGATATTTCGGTGATGATTTCTGATTCTCTAACAGGGGCTATTAATTCAGTTACTTCCTTCTCTGTTACTTGGGGCAGAGGGAGCGTATCTATAAATTGAGAGATCTTATTCAGGTCAGGAGGGGCACTCACCCCGTACAGTTCCCTATAATAATCTGTGAAAGCCTCTGCTATATCTGGTGTACTATGGAGTGGTTGGCTGGTACTAGGATGCTTATATCTACTTATAGTTGCCCTGGTCTTTCTTTGTCTTAGCCTACAGGCTAATAATCTTAGTGCCCATGGACCCCCTTCAAAATGTTTTTGTCTAAGATATAACAAATTCTGCTGCACTCAATAGTCCAGAATAGCGTTAAGTGACTTTCTGGCGGCCAGGACCTCCTTGTCCTTCTTTGGATCATACTTCCCTTTAAGGGCTAGTTCTAGCTCTCGAATCTGGGTCAGCAAGATAGCTTTCCTAGCTTCCCTTCCTCTCTTGTTATGTGCGGCTATGGCAAACAACTTCGCTCTCAGTACCGTCTTTGTTGTGTCCCACAGAATAGCTGGGGAAATCTCTGGGCTGTCATTAATTTCTAGAATTTCTGAAATAGCATCCTGAATTAGTTTCTGTTTATCTTTCCCCTATATAAGAGTTAAATTGAGGCGCCATGAAGTTCTCTTTTGATTTTGCCCCAATTGTATCTGGATTATCTGAGGGGCATGATCAGAAAGGTATATTTCCTCTATTTCTGTACTTTTTATCTGTGAAATTGCTTCTTTATTTACCAGAAAATTGTTCAGGAAGCAGGAGAAAACATTGACGTCCTGGTACACATAGGGACTAATGATCTCGCCGGCCGCTCAGTTGTGGAGACCAAGGAACACCTGACCAGGTTGGGTGACAAACTATTATCCATTTCATCCGGCATCTCCTTCTCTGAGATCCTGTCAGTCTGGGAGAGAGGGGCAGATGGAGGGTGGGTCAGAGAAGGAGAGACAGTGGAGTTAAACATGTGGCTCAAGGGCTGGTGCCAGGAAAAAGGACACAAATTTGTAGGGAACTAGCAACAGTTTTGGGAGCAAAAGTTCTTTAAATTTGATGGACTGCATCTGACTAACGAGGGAGTCAGTGCATTGGGGCAGAAGTTTGATGTCTTTGAAGAATATTTAAACTAGCAAATGGGGAGAGGGGTGCAGCACCCCATACATCAAATGGGAAGAACAACCCTTCCCCCTCAGCTAGTGGTCAAACAGGAGTTCAGCATGTTTGCAGTTCATTTGCATCACTAGGTAAGGAAAAAGGTCCAGCTCCCCATACGACGCACAGGGGAAACGCCAGACCTCACCCAACAACTAACACACACCGAAATCTGGCCAATGGAAAATCATGTACACTAATGCTCACAGTCTGGGAAACAAGATCCCAGACCTACAAGCAATAATGACAGAGGCTAAACTGGACATAGTAGCAATTAGCGAGATGTGGTTTACCAGTAACCACACTTGGGAGACTTCAGTACCTGGCTATGTACTGTTCAGAAGAGACCGAGGTGCAAAAAGGGGGGGTGCAGTGGCCCTGTATGTCAATAAAAATATCAAAGCTACAGAAATTCAGAATACACATAAGGAGCCAGAAGAACTGTGGGTCACCCTGGAAACAGGAAATGGGACAGCCATAAGAACTGGGGTTGTCTACAAGCCCCCAGACCAGGGGAAGGACAAAGACACATTACTGTTAGAAGATATACAAAACATAACAGCTAAAGAGGAGGTTCTGATAATGGGAGACTTCACCATGCCAGATACAGATTGGTCAATACCAACAGGAACATCTGCCAGAACTAGACGCATGTGGATTCCCTGCAGGGGAAGGCCTCAAACAACTGGTACAACAACCCACAAGAGACAGGGCTATCCTAGATCTAGTACTGACTAACAGGAAAAGGATCACAGATCTCCAGGTAGGTCATCTGAAGGCCAGTGACCATCACATGGTATGGTTCAATTTGGCCAATACAACTAAATCGTCCCATTCCAAGGTAAAAATATGGGACTTCAGAGGAGCTGACTTTGATAAGATGGCCAACAGAGTTAAGCTAACCCTGGCAAAAAGAAATACAGGTGAGGGGGAACAGGCAAAGTGGGCAAGCATTAAGGATGCAATACTTGAAGCAACATCCCATTGTGTTAGAGAGAAGAGGAAGTGCAAAAGAAGAAGGAAACCACTTTGGTTCTCAAAAACAGTAGCAGAAAAGGTCAGAGCCAAAAGGCTGGCCTTCAGGAAATATAAGGGAACACAGCCGGATGAAGATAGGGAGGCATACCAAACTTCCCTAAGGGAAGCAGGGAATGCAGTAAGGCAGGCAAAGGCTCAAACCGAGGAAACACTAGCACAAACAGTAAAAGAAGGTGACAAGACTTCCTATAGATACATTAGTGAAAGGAGAAAGTCCAGAGGGGGTATTACTAAGATCAAAGGAGATAAGGGGGCATGTGAGGAGGAGGACCATGTAAAAGCATCTATCCTAAATAAATACTTCTGCTCAGTATTTACTGAAGAGAAAAGGTAGGGCAGGGCCCACAGCTCAGCACCATGGACACAGGGGGGAGGGAGGGAGGTGAGCACTAGTCCCTTTACAAAAGAAAGGGTCCTACAAGAGCTCGATAAGCTCAGGGTGGACAAGTCAATGGGACCTGATGGCATACATCCCAGGGTGCTAAAGAAGCTAAGGGTGGAACTAGCAGAGCCATTATCAGAACTGTTTAGTGAGTCTCTGAGCACAGGAGAGGTCCCAGAAGACTGGAGAAGGGCTCATTTGATCCCGCTCCACAACAGTGGTAGCAGGGAGGAGGCAGGGAACTACAGACCAGTCAGTCTTACCTCAGTAGTGGGCAAGATTATGGAGGCACTCCTTAAGGAAAGCATAGTGCAACACCTGGAATCCATAGGAGCACAGGATCCAAGACAGCATGGGTTTATAAAAGGAAGGTCCTGTCAAACTAATCTCATAGATTTCTTTGACAGAGTGGTGGACCAAGGATGAGCAGTTGATGTTGCCTACCTTGATTTCAGCAAAGCTTTCGATACTGTTCCACATAGAAGATTGATTAGTAAGATGGGTAGGCTCGGGGTTGGTCAGAAGTTGGTCAACTGGGTGGCAAACTGATTGACGGGCAGAAAACAGAGAGTGGTGGTAAATGGTATACAGTCAGAAGAGATGTAAGTCACAAGTGGGGTACCTCAAGGATCAGTCCTGGGGCCAATCCTCTTCAATATCTTCATCAGTGACATTGAAGATGATCCAGATAGGGTGGGCAGGATGAGAAGAGATCTGGATAAACTAGCAAAATGGTCGGAAGAGTGGCAAGTGGGATTTAATGCAAAGAAGTGCAAGATCATGCACATAGGGAAGAGAAACCCTGAAGCCACCTATAGGCTGGGAGGGGGAGCTGCTGGCAGTCACAAGGGAAGAAAGAGACTTGGGCATCATCATCACAGATGACCTGAAATCATCCAAGCAGACCACTAAAGCAGTAGGTAAGGCTAGGGGGATGTTAGGGTGTATTAGTAGGGGTATCACAAGTTGGAAGAGGGAGGTAATGATCCCTCTTTACAAGACGCTGGTTAGGCCCCATCTGGAGTACTGCGTGCAGTACTGGAGGCCACACCTTCACAAGGGCATTAACCAAACTGAGGCAGTCCAGAGAAGGACAACCAAAAATGGTGCAGGGACTGCATCAGAAAACATATGAGGACAGATTAACAGAGCTCAATAATATACCCTAGAGCAAAGGAGGGAGAGAGGTGACATGATCGAAACATTCAAACACCTTAAGGGCATTAACAAGGTGAAAGAGTCTAACATGTTTCAATATAAGAAAACTAGCAGGACAAGAGGACACAGCATGAGATTAGAGGGAGGCTGATTAAGTGGTAATGTGAGGAAGTTCTTTTTCACAGAAAGGGTGGTGGATGCATGGAATGGCCTACCTCAGGAAGTGGTGAATATGAATACAGTGCAGGGCTTCAAACAGGCATGAGATAGGCATAAGGGAGCAATACAGATTAGTATGAATAGATAGGCCATTGACAGAGCAAAGGCCGATGGCACATTTATAAGGTAGAAAAAGGAATGGGCAGACTAGATGGGCCTTGCTGTCCTTATCTGCCATCAACTTCTATGTTTCTATGTTTATATATATTCTTGTATATACCTTGTGTGCAGAAGAAAAGAAGGTATAATCCTTATTTTGACCATGCACTTCTCGCCACACATCAGCGAATCCTATGTCTGTCAAAAGTTTACTCACTTTCTGGGCCACTCCCCTATCCAACCTCAGCACCATGGAAGAAGTGTCTAAGTGTTCATTTAGTGCTAAATTTAGGTCAACCCCTATAATTAAGTTTCCCTCTACCAATTCTGCCAATTTGAGGTATAATCTTCTATGGAAAGCATAATCAGAACCTGGCAGGGGCAAATATTGAAGCCAGTGTGAGCTTTTGCCCATTATAAATGCCTTTTAGAGCTGCTAGACATCCATCAGTATCCACCATTCTATCCTCAAGTTCAAATGCCACCCTTCCTGCCACCAGTACCACTACGCCCCTACGGCGTCCCCCTTTATACAAGGAGGCCACTACCTTTCAGAACCCAAATTTATTTAGTTTCTCATTCTCCGTGGCAGATAAGTGGGTCTCCTGTAGCACACAAAAATCTACTCCGGATTTTTTAACAAAGGAAATAACTTTGCTGCATCTAACTGGGTTCATGAGCCCATTTACATTAAATGTAAGGATTTTGGTGGCTATACTATCCATATTCATGTATCTGCAATGCCCCTCTATAAGCCCCTTCGACATTTTCTTCCATGCGTTTTAATGAGTGGTCCTAGAAAAGTTGGAGTTGCATCAGCCAGAACAGCAGCAGCATTTCATGAACAGTGGTTAACTATGTACCATAAAACCATAAATGTACCAGCGATGTCTGCCCAGTATAACATCAATTGGCAGACATAACTAAACTGTAGCAAAAAAATCACAGTATGAACAACAAACATGGTCAAATCTTCATATTGTGACTTCAAAGGTGGAAGGCCTAAGAATGAAGGACTTTTTACCCTGTCCTGCTTACAGGAAAGGGCTGAAGGGGGTGCTAGATTTCCCGTGTTGGGGAGCCCCTTTCCTGAGTCCACACATGACAGTGTAGGGCTCAGTATGTGATACAATATCCGCTTATCAGAACAGTTACTAGAAGTGTTTGGCTGGCGCAAAATAAATTATTTGGTATATCTCCCCCACAGCCTGTTCTTAAGCATATTATGTCAAGGTTCAGCAGTTGTCTGCCCCCCCGAACATCTACTGGAGATCGCTCTCCCCCTTCCCCAAGAGACCAACTGCCCCCTTGTATAACTTAAAATACTCCACAGTGGGGTTGATGAATATTTTAATAAACATTAGGGCTGGCTATTAACATGGCGGGATGGGAATACTTTAAAATTAGTCCATTTAAGATCTTACTAGTCTCTCAGTCGTCTCCTTCATCACACAGCTCAGTCTTCACTGCTCCAGGTATCTTTTTCACCAAGTCCTGAAAAAGTTGAATAGGATTTGAGGAGCCATGAGTTTTGCCTTGTCTAGACCTCTTTCTCTTGTTTAGTTGCCAATCCATGATTGCTGTTTTGTCTCTCGAATGCAGTGACGCGGGAAGATCCGGCACCAAGATACTTTGTCTCTGCATGACTTCACTGGCTTCGCAGGCAATCTCATAGATCTCTGGGCCTTCTTCCTAGTGAATTCTGAGGCATGCAGGGAACGGAGTCTGTATCTTGATTTTTTGTTCCCGTAGTACTTTAATCAAAGGCCCATATGCCATCCTCTGGCGTTGAATCATCGTTGAGTAGTCCTGGACGAAACGGAGATGTAAATCTAGATATTTGAGGTCTTTCTTTTGCCAGGCACAATGCAATATATCCTCCTTTGTTCTATAGCTGCTGAACTTAATGATTATGGAGCATGGCCGTGCCGAGGGGTCTTTAGGCTTAGGAAACAAGGCTCTGTGAGCTCGCTCTATGCGCATTTCATAGGACGGAGGCAGTTCCAACACATCTCTAAGCAGATCAGTCATAAAGTCCTATAAATCCCATTTCCGACCCTTCTTTCAAGCCATATACCCGCAGGTTGTCTCAGCGGGAACGGCTTTCCAAGTCTAGGCATTTTTGATCCAAGTCTATAACATGATGGCAAAGGGCCTGCACTGTTCTGCCCAACTGCAGCAGGCCGACCTCAGTCTGTGAAATGCGATTCTCTGCTTCCTGCACTCTATTCTCCACTTGGTTTACTTTAGTATTGAGTTGCCCAAATTCCATTTTATTTTTGGCCCACATTTCTTTGAGCTCCTTTAGGATGAGCTTGAATCTATTTCTGGAGAGGCGATCCGTTTCTTCATCTGTATCATACAGCTCCACAGTTTCACGTGTGCGGGCCGAGGTGGGGGAGCCGGGTTGCATTCCTACTCCTTCCTTCTCTCCTTTTAACTGCTGAAACCTAGTTCTGGAGTTCCTTTCCCTCTGTAAACCCCTCCAGACATTTTATGTTGCTTTTTCCTAATTTTTCCGATTTTAAGGGGGTTTTATTTCAGGCTGAGGTCGGAGCTCTCTCGCTATCACCTGTCTTGCGCCGTGGCAGAACCGGAAGTCCACTTTTGTTGCTTTTAACATAACTAGTGCATTAATGAAGCTTTTTGCAATATAAATATTTATTTTTATAGTGGTGCAGTAGCACCACTATAGTTAGAGTCGAGCAGGCACTTTAAGGTTAAACCTCAAATTTTGCACTTTAATAACTTTGCAACCATTCAACAGATTTGCATGAAAGTTTGCATCTGCAGTCTGGTGGGGGTAGATCTCTTGACATGGTAAGTTTCATTTTGGTCAGATTAGCGGATTTCACTCTGTACATAGTGAAAAAAGTTAACATTTGCTGTTTTTGCATTTTTTTGTCATCATGCTGCAGCCAAACTGTTTGGAATTTTGATCTGCAATTTGAGGGGTACAAAGTGTTTGCCCCACAGAGCTGCACTGCATTGGTTTGGTGAAAAAATATTAATCCGTTCCAAAGTTATTTAATTTTAAAAGGTTCTGAGCATGCTCAGTTCACTCTTTTGGATAGATTTCTGGAACGAAAAAGGATTTTGCTCTGATAAGAAAGGATCCTTTTTCTTGATGGGCTGATCCTTTTTCCTCAGAAAAAAATTATTTTTTATGAACCTTCATCTTGTTTTTTATGTTTGGGCAAAACAAACTGTCATAACTGTGCCCAGGGATGTCTTCTAGAGACATCAAAGCATGTATCTTGCTCATCTGGACTTCCTTTAATGTACTTTGTGTTTTTAATAAATGATATGGGCCCAGGACTGTTTTTTTTTTAATCAGTTTAAAACCTTTTTTGTGACTCGCTAACTTCCTTTTTTCGCAAGTCCTTTTTGTCATTGCAAAAAGGAATTGCTCTTCTTAGCTGGGATTGGGGACTTTGGTAGTTTTTTAATCCTTTTGTAAGATCAATTCCTTTTTGTCATGACGAAAAGGATGGCTAAAAAGGAACTGATCTCATGAAAACGATTAAAAAACAACTAAGTCCCCAATCCTTTTCACAAGAGCAATTCCTTTTCATCATCCTTTTTGTCATGATGAAAAGGAATTGATGTCACAAAAAGGATGAAAAATCTAATCCTAAATCTTTCTGCCAGACGATTTCTTTTCGTCTTTGCATTGGCAAAAGGACTTGGCAAAAAAGGATTTATCCCTGTATCTAGTGGCACTGCCAAACCTCGGTTTGTATACAGAAACATAGAATGTGATGGCAGATAAAGACTGCCTGGCCTGCCTAGTCTGCCGATATATTTTGTATATCCCTGTTGGTGTTAGCGGTATCCCCTCACCCTCCTTTATATATTCCTGGTGTCCAGTGGCACCCCCAACCTCGCATCATCTTTTAGTGGTACCCCCCCACCCTTCCATATATTTCCCTGGTGTCTAGTGGCACCCCTACCCACAGATACCCATATTTATTTATTTTTTTTGTTGGTAGTTAGTGGCGCCCCCTTCTTTGTATTTTGTATGCCCTGTAAAAAAGAAAACTATCCCTTGATTTTTTTTTTTACCTGAAAAAAAAGAGTCCATCACCAATCACACCCACACCCGGCACCGCACTGTGCACCCACCTCTCCAGATCCCCCTTGACACCCCTACACACCCTCACTCACCTGAAGAGGTTGCAGGTTCGAGATCCACTCTCCTGATAAAAGACATGCCTTACTGCTGGAACCGGCGACTGCAAAATGAGAAACTAAGGTAAATGCGATCTTACGTATTTCAATGGGGGTTTCAACTTTTAAGCATAACTCAGCCATTTTTTGAGTTTTTGACCCCAACTTTTCAACATAGCCTTTTGGGTCCCCACTTCATGAACAATATGACTGCCATTACACAACATCTGCCCTAAAGGTGATTTCGTGGTCACTTGGTGAATTCACCTTTTGGCCGGGATTTGCATAATGAGAGTCACAGTGTTCATAAGGTGGCATCATAAGAAGGCTGTGTTGAAAATTTGGGGTCAAAATATGTCAACATGACAGAGTTATGACAATTTGTTGCATTTTCACTACGCATGCTCATAAGTTCAGACATTTTAAATATTTTTACCCCAAATTTTCAAAATAGACTTGTTATATACCACCAAATGTATGTCATAGCTGTCATTTTGCAAATCCTCATCAAACTGCGTTTTCACACCTGTGGTGCGGAATGGCATTGTACTTGCACAGAATTACGTTTTGGCATGGGATTTGAATATTTTCTGTACTGGGTACATCAGGTGGGGTAATAACATAGCAATGCTGACAATTGATCACTTTTGTCCTATAAATAGAAGTGCAGGGCATGGAGGGCCCGCCATGTGTATTGAAATGTTTCACCAGGAAAGGCACATACGGGAGACGTGTCATCTCTCTCTTCAGGTAAAAAAAAAATGGACAACGCGAGGTTTGTTAGGCACACTGGGGAGGGCTCCCAGTGTGCCACACAATGGGGGTGGGGACATGCCGACAGTGGGGGTGGGAACAAGCCGACATGGTTGGCTTTGTGGAGTGGTGGCACACTGGGTAGGACTCCCAGTGTGCCACACAATGTGGTGGTGGGGGACATGCCAACAATGGGGGTGGGAAACATGGTAACATGGTCGGCTTTATGTGAGCAGTGGCACACTGGGGTGGGCTCCCAGTATGCCACACAATGTGCGGGGTGTGGGACATGCCAACACGGGGATTGCACCCTTGATGTCGGCTTTGTTTGGGAATTGTGTCCGCCGCCATGTTTATTGAAATGTTTCACCAGGAAAGGCATGTACGGGAGGCATGTCATCTGTGCCGCTGCATGATGAGCTTGTCTCCAATTGCAGTTGCACATTTCTTTCAAGTTGGTGGCACTTCACATAATTCTTGCATCAGCGCTAGCATGCTGCCTAATTGGGGAATGAGGGACGCACCTACTAAAGCATGTCTTGCATTCGCCAACACCGACACACCTCGCACTGTGCTATTACTACTGGAAGATGTTGCTTGCGCCTGCGCAAGACAACATAAAAATGGAGCAGTTTAAAGCCACAGTGTATGAGAGGAAAATGAGAGAGAATTTAAACTGCAGAAATGTGCACAATGTGTCAGGGCTGGGTAATGCTCTGCCAAATTGTCATGCAGAGAGAGTTAAAAGCAAGGATCTATTTTGTCCTCTCCTATTCTGCCACTTACCTGTTTACTTAATCTTGCCTAATTGCACAATCAAATTTTCTTGTGGCACCTAGGAAATAGCCACACCAATAGTCTCACAATTTCCCTGATATCTTCCTTTCTTCACTTGCTGTTTCTAATCTTTCTTTCTCCCCTTGCTTCTCTGTAGTTAAAAAATATATGTCAATCTTTATGTGAAACCGGGATCCTTGGTTACAAATGTAGTGTATATAATTATACTGTTGAAATGATTGCAGAAAGCTATTTGGGTTTATTAGAAAATATAGCAATGTGGAGCACAGGGGGTTGACCTTGAGATGCATTTTGGCCTCCACAGGCTTGTTTACAGAACTGTCAACAGGAAACCAGTTCTGGGGCAAAATGTATTATTTTGTTGCACCTATTAGGACTAGATGTGTTCTTCAGGCTATCCTCAAGAAAGAAACTGATTCAGGATAGAGAGTTTGAACTGCCAGGCAAAATATCTTACATAATCAGAGCAATGCTTTTCCGGGGGGAGACTCAGATGTAGGAGTTTTTTGTTTGTACTACCTCTGTGAAGAGCTATCCTGGACAATTTTATTTTTTCTATTTTATTGTTATTGATAATAATAAAACGCTACTTGTGAAGTTTATAACTCCTCCTGGTGTGCCTATATTTCCTAACCCATACCTCTATGATAGTTGGTGGCAAAGTCGGATTTACGCCACGCATATTCTAAGCCAGGAGTTTTGTGCATGGGTACTAGATCTGTACCAGGGAAGCAAGAAGAAAGGTATTGATCCTGCAACAGCAAATCTAAGAGTGTTTACCAGAAGAATGGCAGACAAACTAGAAGCAGAAACAAAAGTCCAAACTGAGAATGTTCATTCAGAACCAGAGATGAAAGAAGAATAATAGATGGGGACAGAACTGGAAAGTATGTCTGCTGTCTTCAAATGGTGGGCTACACAACAAACAGAGACTAAGAAACAGAGAGGAAAAAGAGATTCAACTGCAAGAGGCACATAGAAGAGATGCAACATTTAGAGAAACAGAGAAGAGATGCAGCAACAGCAGTAGTGACGGTTGGATGCCTTGCAAGCTATTAATGCTGGAGGATTTGCTACAGGTTCCACTGATCAACAAAACACAAACAACTTGCAAAACATTAAACTTACAAAGCTGTGTCCCTCGGATGATATTGAAGCACACTTTGACAACTTTTGAAAGGGTCGCTGGAGCCTGCCAATGGCCAAAACAGCAATGGGCAATCAGGCTGGTGCCTTATCTTCCTTCAGGCTGCCCGTCTGGGTGGCCCGTAGCTTGCCCCCTATGGCGGAGTTACCCCAGGATACTGGGTAGAGACCGAGATCAACCAGAGGCCCCAGCCAAGGCTTATGCCTTTGGGCATCATTCAGGAGATAGTCCAGGGGTGTCACGGAGCTCCATGATAGGGGATGTTTTCCTTGTTTTGTCCCCCAGAGGCATGGATGTGCAATGACATCCAGCTCAGGATGGGTGTGCTCCCGCACCCAACCTGCGGACATCTACCATGGCCTCCTCCCCTTCCTGAAGTTTGTCTGTTGCACACCCAGCCTCTGCTGGGTGTTGCTGATAGACAGGGAAACCACAACCCACCCCCCCCAGAGCAGAAGAGCAGTCCGTCAGAGGCTCATCCTACCTCCCCCTGGCAGACCCCCTGACGCCCATACTTGCTCCCGAACTCAGGTCACCAGCACCGTAAGAAGGCACACTTGCTGCCATGACGGTAGGCTGGCCCACCCCACTGATACATCTTTGCTTGTGAAATGTGAATGGGCTTACCAACCAAATTAAACATTCGAAAATCCTTTCCCAAATCTGTAAACTAAAACCAAACCTGGAATATCTTTAGGAATGAGATGCAAGAAATGAGTGGCTAACAAGCACTAGTGTGCATGTTGGCAAGAAAAAAGAACCCGTAACTTGGTTCTCAGTTAAGACATATTTTATTGCATAATCCTCATAAACTTTCACCAGTGTTCAGCAACGTTTACCCACGTGACTGTGGATTTTCTCAAGGCACTCCTTGAGAAACCCCTACAGTCACGTGGGTGAAACATTGGCAGCACTGGTGGGGTGAGTTTTGTTGATTTTATGCAATAAAATATGTTTTAACTGAGAACCAAGTTAAGGGTTCTTTTTCCTTGCCAATATGCACACTAGTGTTTGCTAACCACTTATTTCTTGCTTCTTATAAATTGTTCTTTTTTGAGTGTGCTTCAGGCATGGACTCCCTTAGCCGCTTTTTCATATTATAGTGGATTATATCTTCAGAAATGCCACCCCACCTCTGCTGAACATGCCAAATTGCTAAAATCTGGATTTGGTAGAGAATGCTCCTCTTCCTATGTGGGAGGCCAAAGTTGTGGGCTATCTTTTTTCTTCAAATGCATTTCAACAAGTTTCTTAAAAAGAAAGAAACAGTGATACAGCACAATACAATCGTTCACATCTTGAATTTCATGTGTATACTTTACTGTACAGTTCATACTATCTTGTAGTTTTACATTCAGCATCAGCTTGGTTCCAGCATTATTCTTGTATCTATACATTGAGATATTAAAATATGTAAGCAATAAGGTACAAAGGGCTGTGCGTAAAACATATTTTACAGCACGGCCAAGGGCATAGCAAGGCATGAGGCTGAAGGCCGAGTGACTTCAGCCACTGGACGTGCTGTAAAATATGTTTTACACACATCCCTGAGTGCCTTATTGCGCTTATAAAATTGGTTCCTTTATTTTTTTACTTTTTAGTATTGGGAAAAGCATGTTTATATCTAGAAACAATAGATTTACTGGTGTGCATTTGTGATAAAATAGTCCTTCCTCCCACTACAAGTGATGTCATTGAATTATTGCCTACCTTCTTCTTCCTGTTTTTTTTTTCTCTGTTGTTCTCCACATTCAAGATATGGAATGTTCATCATGGAATGTTTACTATGGAATACATGGATTCAAAATTCTGCTCAGTTCCACTGGCAGAATGTTTCTCTCCTAACACATTGTACACACAGAGAACAAAGGCCTTTGTTACAACCAGAGACTCGGTTATCTCACTGTCAGGGCAAGAAAAAGAGAGTTCCCTGACAAGCAGGTAAAGATAGAAGGGGCATTTTTCACTGTCAGCAAATAAACAGTTGTAGTGAACACTATAAACAATACTTATTGTTTCTAATTGATTATGTAAGAAGAGTGTGATAATCAGGGAAACAACATTTAATTCATTTGTTTTATTTTTTATTTAAGGTAGATTTATTTTTAGGGACCAGTTGAAGTTTTTTTTACAGTGTGAAGGTAGCAGCCATGTTTGGGGTGGAAGATCAGTTCTGGCTGTAGAGAGCTAACTGAAATTCCTGTGTTCCAAATGCCCATTGATCTGTGTTGCAGACTCTTCACTGCTGAGCAGTCCTTTTTAACCATGTGTAAACCATATTTTATACATAAATAAGAGCCAATCAGATTACTGGATTTTACCCTGCCATTTTATAAATTTACACTGTGGTACTACAAACAATTTTGAACATTCTGTATAACACTGATTCCTATTCGGAACTATTATTTTACAGTAAATTAATTACTTTCCACATGGGTACAGTGTTGCTCATTCTCTTTAAATGGCAAGTTTACTTTTGCAATTGAGTTAACATGTCCTGTAAGGTAGAGATTGTATCTAGGCATGCTATGTCCTGTACCCAAGCTCTTTTGTGTTCTACTTGACAACATATAACTGATAATTACATGACAACAAATAACTCTCATACATACATGTAATCTTATTTCAGTGTAGATCTTGGTGTGAGTTATAATTAAGACACTTGGGAATTTCTTATGACTGTTAGTGTTTCTGATCTGATACAGTAATTGGAATCCCTATGGGGTATGAGTGTCTGTTTGCTGATTCTCTTTTGTGTCTAATAATCCCCAACCTGCATTAGAGCAGTAATTTTCAAAAGGGTCCCATATTCCCTCATAAACATGCTCCACATCTCTGGATCTGTAGATCAGTCTCTCATGTCACATGTTGTTTTTTAATGTGTCAATCCATGCCATTGTTATGGGGGGTTCTCTGATTTCCAGTTTCTAAGGATTACCGATTTGGCGGTCAAGACTGCTAAGAAAGCAAATTTCCTGTGTCCTTGTTGTAAATCTTCATTCTCTTCCCAGTCCCCTAGCAGAACGTCCCTAAGTTTGAGCATGATTTGTGTGCTAGTCACCCTCAATATTGTGCTCTCCACGTTCACCCAGAATCCCACCAACCTGAGACTGGTACATCATATGCACCATGTCTGTATTGTCTTGTGTGCATCTCAGGCATTTACCATTGTGATTAGTGGAGAATTTCTTTAGCTTGTGTGGTGTATATTAGGCTCTGTGGAGGGTCATGTAGCATATTAGCTTATAAGCACTTTGACTAGGCATTCTCCACCCTTCTTCAAGGATATCCTTCCAGTCTTCAGGGGTTATTTCTGATCCTAGTATACTCTCCCAAGCTCTTCTATCATTTTCCCCATTGGACAGTATTGACACCATTAAGCTACTGCATATTTGAGACACCAGTCCCTTTGTGTCTGTTGTAGAATCCAGTGTGTTGGCTACTTCTGATGGTCTCTGTAAGTTGTGGCTGTTCCCCAGCTGTGTTTGCAGGAAGGGTTTTATTTGCAGGTTGTGAGCTGAGCTTCTGTTCGTGTATTTGTATGCCCTATGCCACATATTCAGGAGGTGGACAATTATCTGGTTACCTTTTGCGCTTTCTGTATTACATATACTGAAGCTGTATATCAAGTCCATTAGTCTGGTCTTGCCTGCCCATGATCCTTGTTCTAATCTAATCCCTGTTTGGGAACTGTGCGGGTTATAACATTCCTTCAGCCATGCTAATTGTGCTGCCCAGTAGTAGTTTTGGAAGTGGGGAGCACCTATACCTCCCCTAGTATACTTGGTGGTTGTGTTAACTGCTCATATTTTATTCAAGGGGCCTTACTATGCCAGATCCAGGCCATGGTGCAGGCTCTGAGCTGCTTGAAAAATCTGGTTGGTGTGTCAATGGGTAGAACCTAGAAGAGACACAGGAACTTTGGCAAGACCACCATTTTCAAAGCATTTGATCTGCCCAGTAAGGCTAATGGCAGGTCGTTCGATTTATGACACAGCTTCCAAACCATCTCTAGCATAGGTGGGAAATTTGCTTCATAAAGTTCTGAGATGGTCCTTTTTACATTTACCCCTATTTAAAACCCTGTTGTGTCTACTGAAATGGCAATTCTTGCTTTAGCTCCTGGCGTCTGCATGCACATGATAGCATCACTATAGTTTTTGGAGTAATTATATCTGGATTGTGCCCCAAAGGCAGTTAAAATTTCAACTAATTTGGGTAGTGATGACTCTGTATCTGTTTCACAGACCAGGATGCCATCAGCATAGAGCAATACCTTAGCAATCTCTCTACCCAGTGCAACCTCCTTCATGCGCTCAAAGTGCCAATGTGAGGGGTTCTATGGCCAGATTCAACAGCAGGGGTGACAGGGGGCATCCCTGTCTAGTTTCCCTGCTCAGTTCAAACCTCTCTGAGACTGAGGCATTGGTCTGGACAACCACCATTAGCTCCTTGTAAATAGCTTGTACCCAGCTCATAAACTTAGACCCGAATCTCATATTACTCATTGAACCGTAGAGGTGGTCCCACTTGACCCTATCAAATGCCTTCTCAACATCAAGCAAGACCACCATCAGGCAGTTGCTGGAGTCCTGCTGCCCCCTTGCCAACACATGCATTATGGTTCTTCAGTAAGCCTGTGCCCCTTTCCCTTGACGAACCCCACCTGGTAATTGTTGACTAGACCTGGAAGTACTTTCTCTAGTCTGACTGCCAGTATTCCGGGGTAAATTTTAAAATCTGCATTTAGCTGTGAAATTTGCCTAATTGATGCCACTGCTTCTTTGGACTTCTTGGGGTTTGGGAGCACTGAAATGTGGGCTTCATAAAAGGTGGTCAGAAGATGGCCATTTTGTAAGGCCTCTGTGAGGGCATCATATAACGGTCCTAATATTGCTGCACTACCTTTTTGTGACATTCAACAGGTACAGTATGTTGTCAGGGCCCAGGGCTTTTCCGCAGCTCAAATGGTCCAAGGCCTGCAACATTTCCTGTTTTGTAAGATCTGCCTCCAACCCTATGTTGTCTTCTACGTTTACCTGGGGCAGCCTGAAGTAGAAATCAGTTTGGTTCGTCTCCCTTCACTGCTCAGGATTTCCCTCTCTCACTGTGTACAGTTTCTTGAAAAACTCCAGAATTTCCCCATTGATTTTCTTTTTGCCCCGATTTGATTTTGCCATGATCATCTCATATCTGCACTGCATGTCTTCGTATATGTTCTTGTTTGAGTTGGCATGCAAGTAGTTTGCCACATTTGTTACACACCTTGTAGATTTTCACTCTGTGGTGCCCCACAGCTCTCTCTATGGCTCTCAAGTTTACCATATAGCATCTGCAACCTCACTAGCTCTCTATGGAGAGCCAGGTCTCTTGTTTGCTTGAATTTCTTTTTGGTTGTCTCTTCCCTTTCTATTTTATTGATTTGGACCCTGTTGTCTTTTTTCATTTTGCTGGCATATGCTACTGCCCGCCCTTTCCTGTAGACTTTAAGGGAATCCCACACTATTTGTATGTCATCTATTGCCTTCTTATTCACCTCCCAATATTCTCTAATATCCTTCCCTAGTTACTCTATAAACTCTCTTCTTTGCAGAATTAGCAGGTGTAGGTGCCACATTCTCTGGTTACTAAGTTTGGCTTACTGCATTTCCCATATCATTTGCAAGGGGAAGTGGTCCAACAGAAGCATGGGAAGAGACCTGCATTCTCTCACTCCTTGTAGTACCCCCACCCACCACCAGCAGATCAATTCTGGTATGTGGCTGGTGTACGTGGGAGTAGAAAAGCGTAATCTCGCTCCATTGGATATGTGCGTCTCCGTGCCTCATGCAGACCTAAGTCCTTCATTTAGGTCAGAAGGACCTTCATTGCTTGCAGTAGCTGATACAGTTGAGTAGAGGATCTATCCATTACAGGGTCGAGGACAATATTAAAGTCTCCTCCCCAGATTACCTCCCCTCTCATTTGTCTGAGTCTAAGTATTAAATCTTGAAAGAAGTTAACTGTCATCATAGTTTGGAGTGTACATGTTCAGGAGGGTGACTGGGTTGGGGTGCTGTGCATCCTACACCAACACCCATCTGCCCTGTGGCTTCACTGTGGTACTCTGCATTTGTAGTGGTGTGTTTCTGTGGATTAAGGTAGCCACTCTTCTGGCATGGGAAGAGTTTATGAGGCACAGAAGACCTGACCCACCCAATCCTGATGCACAGCACGCTCAGACTCCATTGTGTGTCTCCTGGAGCACTGCTATGTCTATGTGTTGCTTTTTGAGGTACATAAGCACCTTCTTCTTTTTAATGGGGTGATTGATGCCCTTAATGTTCCACGTGACTATGTTCAGCTTTACCCCCATTGTGCTAGATATGAGCTACCTTCTCGTTTGGAATACATCCTCTTTGGACTCTGAGTGGTTCTGCTCAGCCTATTTTTCTTTACCTCCAGCTTTTGGTGACTACTGGATAGCTGACAGGTCTGAGTAACACAAACACTAGACGTATAATGGTAACATGGACACTGACAATACTAAGCCGAGCTTTGGTAAAGATTTCAGCATGCATCATTGTCGGTCTGTCCCCCCCAGGGTTAAGTCACCCAGTTCCTGCAAACCGACAAGTACAGGTTAGGTTTCAACAATTGCCTGGAGGGTTGATAATCCCTTGTTAACATCCCAATCCCTGGTACAGTAAATAGCCTCTCTCTTGCTCAACAGGCTACAAGTTAAAGTAGAATGTCTGCTGTTGTTATGTTGTGTATGGCATGCAGCAGTCATGCACACATCTCTATATATTATTGCCCTTGTTTTCTGTGGCTTCCTTGTACCCCATAACTATTAAACTATATAGTGCTGTGTTGCATAGGAGGTGAGAGTTGAGTGCCCTGCCTTTCCCATCTGTCTGGTTGCATCTCATCAGAGTTGCTGGGAAAGGGGGAACCCCAGCACCACTTCTCATTAGGGACTGCATCATAGAATGAAGGTGGGGAACTATCTTAGTTCATTGTGTCTGCACTCTCCAGACCACCAGCAACTCCCCCCCCCATCCACTGTCCCACATCACAGCTCCATGGTGTACACTCCAGTGTCCCTGTGTGAGAGACCATATCCCTCAGACTCCGCTGGCCCCCTAGTGACTGGTCACAAGTTCCGCTGCCAGCCAGACATGGGAAGCTCGTGCTCAGAAGCCTGGAAAGAAAAGTGTAAGTTAGCACCCCAGCAGTCAGCCACTCTATTTGTTTTGTATTCCAACCATCGGGAGAACCCCAAGTCACAACAGGGCAGAGCAGGGAGTAAGCGGTCCAGCTGGCAATCACTGTTTGCATGTTCTCACTTAGCCCTCATGGTATCTACCTGTTGTGCTCTCCAAGTCTTCAGGTGTTTGTGAGCTCCTGTACTTCATTGCTGTCCTGGTGCTTCCAAGTGGCCAACCCACCCCATCCTTCCCCCACACTGAGCAGACCACTGGCCAAGGAAGATTTGTGCAGTGACTCAATTATACTGGCATAGTGTCATTTGCATGGATGGGGAAGGGCACTTCTTTGGCCTGGATTATTGGGCAGCCCTCATAGTTAGGTGGGATGTTCAGCCTTGGGTCGCCCTGGCTCCATCCTCTGTGTTACAATGGAGGCGCCCCCAACCTGATTTACTTTCCCCACCTCCAGCACCTCATTGATGCTCCATGCGAGCGTCTCCCCCAACGCTCTACAGCCACCCAGTGGGTGGTCGGTTTGCTCACTGACTGCTGTTCTATCATCTGGGTAGTGGCAGGAGGCTAGGTAGGGGAAGAGACCATCAGTGCCGCTTCAAACATCTCCTGCCACTCTGTTTCTGCTATATCCACCTGGAGCACCCCAATGCCAAGGGAGACTGAAGAGGGCACAGACGTGATGGAACTATCAGGTCACCCTCCCCTGGCTTGTGTGCCCTCCTTGCACATTCCCCCATGTCCAGTCTTTATATATTTCCTACTTATGTGGTGTCTGATGGACCCTTGTAGCCTGGTCCACTTATTTTGCTATTATTTGCCTGGTATAATCTGCACTCTAGTGGGGTTCTGTGTGCTTTGTAGTGGGCATTAAGATCATGCTGCCCACACCATTGGGACTCTATGGTGCATGGTCCCACATGCCTGGATCCACCTCAGCCCTCGATGCATTGAGCTGCCATGTTTTAGGTAGTCCAATCTATGAGCTGTATGTTGGGGACTGACCACAATGCACCATGTCTCAATCCTCCAAGTTTCCCCATCTCTCCCCCCCCCCTCGGTTTGCTGTGTCCTGATCCAATACACCGCGTTCCCGCTCTCACACTCCCCGTGCATATATGCACATCCCTCTGGCATGCTAGATCCCCTGGCAGCTGGGTGCAAACTGGTCTGTTTCCCATTCTTCTGGCACACAGCAGCTAATGGCAGTACAGAAAGGATCCCCCAGTACCATTGTAACTCACCTTTACTTCTCTGTTTTGCATGCCAACCACCAAGATCACCCGGGCCCAAGCAGGGGTGAAGAGAATGAGGAACAAGACTGAAGACAACCACTCAGTTTTGATATGTCCGGAGTGCAAGTTAAACCATAACGTATTTGACTAAATCAGTGTGCCCCCATACATGGTATGTTAGGTATCTATTTTCATCCCTAGAAGTACCCTGTTTGAAAAGCAATGAACCTGAAGAGATCCTGAGGGCTGTCTGATCTTGGTGGGTGGCATGTTACATGGGCAAGATGTCACCTTAGCAAATACAAATATCCCCCAGAAGCCAACACCCCAGTAATAAGACAGCTGAAGGATCAGATAGTTCCCTTCTCCAAGGAGATTCTAATTCTCGCTACTGATTTTAATATTACTCTAAACCTCAGCCTGGACTCATCGAGGCAAAACCTTCACAGTCTCCTGGATTCCCATTAAATTCTTTAAAAAGCTCTTAGATGAAACACAGAAACAGAATTTGATGACAGATAAGGACACTTGACTCATTCAGTCTGCCCATTTCTCCCTACCTGCACTATTACCACGGACCATACCCAATCTACACCTCTTTGTCCCTTCCCACTATGATTCCCTTGTGCTTGTCCAGTGCATTCTTGAACCCCACCATTTTCACCCCCACCACCTCCACGGGAAGGTTGTTCCAGGAATCCAAAATTCTTTCTGTGAAGAAATACTTCCTCACATCTCATGTGAATCTACCACCCTCCAGCTTCATAGCACTTCCCCTTGCTCTTGAGCACCTTTTCTTCTTAAAGATACTCCCCTCCTGTACCTACTTTACCGCCATGAGGTATTTAAAGGTCTCTGTCATACCTCTCCTCTCCTTCTTCTGTTCCAGGCTGTACATGTTGAAGTCCTTTTGTCTCTCCTCATAGGACTTTTGATGCAGACCCTGCACCATTTTATTTGACCTCCTCTGGACCACCTCCACTCTATGTCCTTCCAGAGATGAGGTCTCCAGAACTGGACACAATACTCTAGGTGAGGTCTTGCCAGTGATCTATACAGAGGTACTACCACCTTCCTCCCTCCCTCCCTCTTTCTGCAGGTGATACCTCTCCTATGCACCCCAGCATCCCGCTCACCCTCTTTACTACCTTGTTGCACTGCCTGGCCACCCTCAGTTCATCTGATATGATTACCCCCAAGTCTCTTTTCTGCTTGGTGGTCATCAATACCACTCCACAATTGGATGGGTGGACATTTAGTGGTCCCTATGCCTCTGCCAACATAGTTACACCCATTACTCCCCAGTACATAATACATACTCTAGAACTGACCACTGCTGTATCCAGATGGAGCATCTTACAAGGGTATCTCAGTGTGACAAAGGTGACATTTTTCTGTCCGATCACTCCAGTTCATACAGGGATTTTGGTCTAGGTTGCCGGACTACCTGGTGGTGACTTAATACCTTTCTCTTAAAATCTCCCCCCTTTCAGGAGCTTAAGGAAAAATTGGAAAAGATTCTGCATGACAGCCCTGAAGCAGAGACTTCTCATGCAGCCATGTGGGACATGATAAATACTGTCCTCAGATGCCATCTCATACAATCTGCTTCTAAATGAAAGAAAACTAGAAAGGAAAGAAGGCAGGTTCTAGAGGACACCTTGCATTTCCTTCAACAGGCTCACCACCAGGGTGACCCTTGGGTACTCCCACAACTTAAAAATTTAAAGCGCACTTAAGACAAACTCATATTGGCACGGACGGAAATAGCTTACACTTTTTTCCGTCAATGCCATTATGAGATGGGAGCTTGGTCGTCCTGACTGCTAGCATATCAGCTTCAAATACAATGCAAAATAGCCACTATGTTGTCCCTGCTGCATCCCACAACCAGGAAGTGCCTTACCCAATTTCAAGATCTAGCCCGGGCCTTTGAGGGCTATTATAAATCTCTTTGTACACCAGAATTAGAACCTTTGCAAGATCCTATTAATTTGTTACTGTAATGTCTTTGGTTACCTCAACTCTCACTAGAGTCTAGCTCTTGCCTCCTCCACTCCTTTATGCTAGAGAAGCTAGACTCAGTCATCCAGCATTCTAAAACAATGAAAGCTCTGTGGCCGGATGGCTATGGTGCAGAGTTTTATAAACTCACCAAGGACCTTATTTCATCTCCTTCCCTGGCAGCCTGTAACAAATTACTGTATGAGAGGGATCCTTCACCATCATGGTCATATGCATTGATTTCGGTGCTCCCCAGACCAGATAAAAATCCACTCCACTGTCACTCCTATAGGCCTATCTCACTGCTTAACACGAATTATAAATACTTCATGTCCATTTTTGCTAAATGTTTGGATAAAATTCTCCCCACCTTAATACAGAGGGATCAAACCAGGTTTGTGTGTATGCTTACTACCACAGATAACATTCGCTGAACCTTGCATGTTATTCATCAGAAGCAACATCTGTAGACCCCATCTCTTCTATTAAGTTCAGTGCCAAGAAGGCCTCTGATGGGTCTCTTGGCAGTCTCTATACTCCATTGGAGAATGTTTAAGATTCCCAGTTATATTCACCCAGCTTCCATAAAAAATATACCCCTCCACTAAAGCATGTGTCAAAGTTAATGGGCGTTGTTCTGCAGATTTTGCCATCCATAGTGGTAGCCGCCAGGGTTGTCTGATGCCTCCTCTCCTTTTTGCTTGTGTATAGAGCCCCTGACTCAGGCAGTCCATTCATCACAATCCATTCAAGGAACAGAAATTGAAGGGGAGGAACACCACATAGTGCTATATGTGGATAATGTCCTATTATATCTCAACAACTCCGAGGAAGTATTATCGCAGGTTATTGAACTGTTGGACAGCTTCGGGGAGTTATCCAGATATTGCTTGAATACCTCTAAAATGAAGACCCTCTGTTTTCATTACGCCCCCTCCCCAGCTACACGTGCCTCCTTTCCCCTTAAGTGGGATTTGAAAAAAGTAAAATACTTGGGAGTTTATGTTACCCATAATCATACTACTGCTTCCCATAACAACACCTTGCCATTCACGCAAGCCATGATAAGTGACCCAAAAAGATGGAACACACCACCACTCTCACTCTCTCTCTCTCTCTCTCTCTTCCCCACTGGTTTGCATGGTCACATTGCCCAGAACTTTATACATCTTTCAAAATATCACTCTGTCCCTCCAAATAAACTGTTGGTGAACATGGAAAAAAGCCATCTCAAGTTCATACGTGCTGGCCCTAGGCATCGTATTAAATTAGTGCAACTCTTTCTACCCAAAATAGGTAGAGATTTGGCCCTCCCAACCTCCAGATGTACTATCTGGCTACATATATATGCTTTATTCCCCATCGCCATTTAGGCAGGAGTTATGCTGTGTGGCTTGACATGGAGAGAGCCTTATTTCCTAATTCCCAATTTATACAGTGCATGCACCACCACTCGGCACCCTCCGAGGCTATAAGTTGTCTAAACATCTGGCTCAGAGACCAAGTGACAGTTTGGCACTCAATTAGGAGGATTTTGCACCTTACTTCATTCTTTCCATTGCTATGCCCTATTGCACTTCTGGAGGACTCCCCTCCACCTGTCTGAATGACCAGGACTTCCGTGAGTAGGAATGATATTCTCTCCAGTATATATTTCAGTTCTTTCAGGTACCAAACATTTCAAAATATGCAGGCACAGTATCACCTCTGCCACCAGGATTTTTATAGATATGTGCAGCTGCTCCACTATATTTTGACCTTCCCGCTCGGTGCCCGCATGCCAGATATGTACCGCTCCAATAATTAGTTACTGTCTTAATTTCCTTCAGATGGGCATTGGGCAGCACATGGTCTCTCTTCTTTACCGGGCACTGCAGTCCCCCTCTGCAGCTGACTCAACAGCTGTCGCTTTGAAGTGGGTGGAGGAGTTGGCAATTCCTATTGAGTCTGAGACCTGGACAAAGGCATGCCAGACAGCCTCTAAAAATAACATGCTCCCCTCAATGGAGAGAATACATGTGGAAGCAGCTCACCAGATTCTATCAAATCCCAGTCACAATGGCCTAATATCTACATAGGGTTCAACTACTGGAGAAATTGTGTTGAATCTGGAGCCATGCACACACATGTAATGTAGTCATGCCTACGGTTACAACCTTTTCTTTCCTCTCTGGAGAAAGAACTCCAAGAATTGTATGGCAGACAAATACCACTTACCGGTACTCCCTCTTTATATAATTCTTTTACAGTATCCCAGAGGCCTAAAAGATGCTAACTCACGGTATTTGTTAGGAATATTACTCACTGTGGCCAAAAAGACTATAACAGGTGCAGGTGCTCCTGGACGCGATCCAGGATGGTCTCCTGACACAGCTGGTCAGTAGGCCAACACGACTAGGTAACACACTGGACTTGGTGCTGTCAAATGAGGAGGCAGTGAGGGAAATAAGGGTGGAAGACCCACTAGCTGGTAGTGACCACCAAACAGTGTGGTTCACTCTCAAGTTGGGCAGGGAATCTGGAGGCACAGCAACAAAGGTGGTGGATTTTAGAAGGGTGGAATTCGAGAGGATGAGAGAAATACTGCAAGGGAGACTTCAGGGTGTTAGGCCAGAGATGGATGCACAGCAAACGGGGAAATTATTAAAACTGGGCTAACAAAGGCTACAGAAGCTTGCACCAGGACTAGGAGCAATAAGTGCAGAGACAGGAAACCATGCTGGCTGAACAGAGAAGTGTTGGAGGGGGTGAGGGTGAAGAGAGTTGCATACCAGAAGTTCAGGAGAATGAGGAAGGAAGAGGACAGGGAGGCGTATGTGAGTTGGTCCAAGGAAGTGGCCAAGTGAGTGAGAGTAGCCAAGGCCTCCAGGGATCTAAGGTTAGCGCAGGACATCAAGGGAGGGGAGAAGGACTTTTTTATATATGTCAGGGAAAAGAGGAAGCGTAGAGACCATATAGTGAAGATAAAGTGGGTAGGGGAGTGGGTGGAAAAGGGAGAGGAACAAACGGAAGTACTAAATGAATACTTTTGCTCTGTTTTCCCAAATGAGAAGGATGGTCCACTACCACCATGGACTGGGAGGGTGGGGATTGGGGGGAGGAGATGACGGATGGAATGATCGAGGGGAGTAGAGTACTAGAGTGTCAGAGGGCATTAAGGGTGTGCAAGACACCAGGTCCTGATGGCATCCACCCCAGGGTGCTGAGGGAGATGACGGAGGTGTTGGCCGAGTTGCTGGCAGACCTGTTCAGCACCTCCCTGGACACGGGATGGGTGCCTCAGGCCTGGAGGGTGGCCCATGTGGTGCCCATACACAAGAGTGGCTCTAGGGATGAGCCAGGAAATTATCGGCCTGTTAGTCTCACTTCCATAGTGGGTAAACTTATAGAGACGATACCGAAGGAGAGGCTGGTGTCGTTCCTCAAGCATAACAATCTCCAAGATGGGTGGCAGCACGGGTTCATCTCAGGGAGGTCTTGTTAGACCAATCTAATAGAATATTATGACTGGGTAACAAGAGAGCTGGATATGGGTCAGGCTATAGATGTCCTGTACTTGGACTTCAGCAAGGCCTTCGATTCAGTGCCTCATGGGAGGCTGGGGGGGGGAGCTGACTGCTGTGGGGGTGAGGACAAAGCTAACAAACTGGATAAGGAACTGGCTGCGGGGAGGCTGCAATGGGTAGTAGTGGGGGGGAGTGAGCTCTCGACACCTAGATTGGTGACGAGTGGTGTGCTACAGGGCTCGGTGCTGGGCCCGGTGCTATTTGGGTTCTTTATCTCAGATATTGCACACAGAGTTGGGAGCAGGGTTAGTCTGTTCACAGATGATACCAAAATGGGGGCAGTGGTTGATGAAGAGGACAGATGGGAACAACTACAAAAGGACCTAACCAAACTGGAGGTATGGTTGGAGAAGTGGCAGCTGGGATTCAATGCAAAAAAGTGCAAGGTTATGCACTTCGGGGCAAAGAACCCCAGGAGGGACTATTGGTTGGGAGGGGTGAGGCTGGGGATCACTGAGGAAGAGAAGAACCTAGGGTTATTGGTAACAGGAAGCATGAACAACTGTGCCGAATGCAGAAAGCAGCAGCTAAGGCAAACAGAATGCTGGGCTATATCGCAAGGGGTTTCTTGTCCAGGCATAGGGAAGTGATCCTGCCCCTCTACAGATCTTTGGTCAGGCCGCACTTGGAGTACTGTGTGCAGTACTGGCGGCTGTATCTGAAGAGGGATATTAATTTACTGGAAGATGTGCAATGGAGGGCAACAAAAATGTTACAGGGGATGAAGGGCAAGGCCTACGAGGACAGGCTGAATAAGCTGAATATGTACACACTGGAGGAGAGGAGGGATGGGGGGATAGGATTGAAACCTTCAAGTATTTGAGGGGGATAAACAAAGCTAGCACTGAAGGGATGTTTAAACTGAGGAAGGGTAGGGACATGAAGGGCACAGACTAAGATTGGAGGGCAGAAGATTTAGGAGGGAGATGAGGAGGCACTACTTCACGCCAAGGGTGATGTCTAAATGGAATGCTCTACCAGAGGGGGTGGTATCATGCAAAACATTAGGAAGTTTTAAGAGGGAGTGGGACAAAGCAAGAGAGAGGGTCTGGGTGGAGGGGGCTGAGGCTGTCGTGGGAATGACAGACAGGGAGGGGGTTGGGGCAGCGGCAATCGAGGGTGCTAGCTGCACACTCGGGCAAACATCGATAGACCGGGTAGTCTGTTTCTGCTGGCAGATTCGTATGTTCATATAACAAAATGCTGGCTGACACCCACAATTCCAGATATTGTGGGTTAGAGGACTCAGGTCCATCAAGTATATCATGTGGAACAAATAACTCATTCTCTTAATGACCGTCTGGAGAGTTGCATTTCCTGCTTGAATGGGTGGCTGGTTCATGCCATGAGCAAAGACTCTGAATTGATTCCCTGAATGCTACTTGAGTTCCCCTGCACAGGTTTCTCTCTCCCTCCCCAAGGGTGCCCCCAATAACATAATTATGGGTTATATTATTTACAACATCAGTGCTATGTCACAGTGCAGTATCTGCACATAAATCACTGCTTTCCTGCTACCCGATTTACAACCCCCATGCTGTTCCTAAGGGGGGCCCATTGTATAGTAAGGACAAGCAGATCGTTCTGCAAGGCACTAGTTTAAGAATTACTGAAACCCAAACAGTATGTATTTCTGAATTTATTGTACAGCTGCTTTTAGTCATGACCTTTAAAAATTAATAAAAATTATAGTTTAAAAAAAAAGCAGATGTGATTAAGGAAATAAAAAAATGAAAGAGTTGGGCATCACTGAAAAATTGAGAAGTGCATGGTCATCACCAATGTTGATTGCAAATAAAAAAAGAAGGGGTTGTAAGAATCTGCTTTGATTTCAGGAAACCTAATTAAGTGTCTGTATTTGACAGCTATCATATGCCCAGGATAGATGATCTGGTGGACAGACTAGGAAATGCCAAGCACATCAGTACCTTCAATCTCACCAAGGGTTACTTGCAAATTCCCCTAGCTAAATAACCCAGAGACAAAACTGCATTTTGCACTCCGATTGGATTTTATCAGTTCACCACCATGCTGTTTGGTTTACATGGCACACTCACTACATTCCAGCAGTACATGGATGTAAAGCCCTCACACTAGTTATTTATTATACTGCCTACCTGGATGATGTTGTGGTATACAGACCAGACTGGAAAAGCCACCTGGAACACCTAGAAGCAGTTATCCAGTTTATCAAAGATGCAGAGCTGACCATTAATCCTACCAAGTGTGCATTAGGCATGCAGGAAACTAGATATTTGGATTATATTTTAGTAAATGGAGAAGTAAAGCCAGAGATTTCCAAGATAAAAGCTGTAGCTAACAGTCCTGTCCCAAAAATAAAGAAACGTGTAAGGTAATTTTAGGTCTGGCTGGTTACTACTGGAGATTTGTTTCCAACTTTGCCCAATTGGTTACTCCCCTCATTGAACTCATGAAAAAACAGTATCTGAATAAATGTGTAATGATCCCCAGAGTGTGATGAGGTTTTCCAGGCCATCAAGGCTGCACTGTGTTCAATTCCTGCTTTAAGAAGTCCAGACTTTGAGAAACAATTTCTATTAAATACAGATACATCAGAGGTAGGCCTATGTGCAGTCCTGAGTCAGAATGTAGATGGGAAGAACTATCCCATTCTGTATATCAGTAGGAAACTGCACAAGAGAGAGAGAGAGAGAAACAAGCATTTGTTTAATGCTGAATGTTCGCCGCTGGTGTTGCTGTTGTACCGGGTCTCACCAGTACATGTTTTTATTATATATTTACCCAGGGTAGAGCAGATGAGGTGCAATATCTAATTTTCAGTGCTATCCTGCTTTGACACATTGTTAGACTGTAATTACCCAGGAGAGGGCAGCTGAGAGGGAATATCTACTTTTAAGTGGGCTTCCACATTTTGACCCCAAATGTCCAACAGTCTTTTTATCAACATACATTATGGTCAAGACAGGTGGAATTTTTTAAATCCCATCTAAAAGGTAATTTCACTATGTGACTGTGGAAACAAGTTTTGGAGGGGATTTGAAAAATTACACCTGCTATGTTCAGGAGGTGGAGTGACACAAGGGATATGCTGAACATTAGGAGCCAAAATCTGCAGAACATAGTAATAAGTAAATGTTGGATCAATTCGTTTCTCATAACTTAGTTGTTTTTTTAAATTTTTACCCCAAATTTTCAACATAATCTTTTTATGACCATTCCTTCTGAGCATGACAGGTGTCATTTACAAAACAATGACTGAAACATAATTTTGTGCCACAAGTGTTAAAACACATTTTGGGTAGGATTTGAGAAATGACAGCTGTCACATTCATGAGATGGTGTGAAAAAATGGCTATGCTGAAAAGTTGGGGTCAAAATATTAAAAATTACCACAGTTGCAAGTGTGCATTGAAAAACTGCAACATAAACTCATAACTTTGTTGTTTTCTCATATTTCTATCCCACATTTTCAACATAGCCTTCTTATGACCCCATATAGCCTTCTTATAAGCCCACCTCATGAACAAGGGTGGAGAAAATTTTCAAATCCTAAAAGGTGATTTCGCGCCACAAATACGAAAACACATTTTGGCCAGGATTTGAAAATGACAACTGTCATATTCATGAAAAGCTATGACAAAATGGTTATGTTGAAAAGTAGGGGTCAAAATATTGAAAATTACCAAAGTTGTGATCTCTTTTTTTTCTTTTGTAACTCAACTTTATTCAAAAGTAATGATAGTAAGGTTCAAATTCTACAACACTGCAATATTTCACTAAAAAAAAATTGTTGCGGTATAATGTGTATCTATAAACAAACATTCAGTACACAACAGTCCTCTGTAAATAATGACATTGCAAGTTCAAACAGAGATTATTTGAGCCTTTTTTGTGGGAAAAAAAAAACACAATCCTGTTCCATGAACTATCAATTATATTGCATTTGTAAATTTCAATGTAGGCTCATAACTGTTGTTTTTTAATATTTTACCACAAATTTTCAACATAGCCTTCTTATGACCCCACCTCATGAACAAGGGCAGAGAAAATTAGTAACTTCTGCTCTAAAGGTGATTTCGCACAGCAATTACAAAATCGCCTTTCAGGACAGATTTGCCTAATTTCACTGCCATTGTTCATGTGGTGGGGTCCCAAAAAAGGCATACTGAAAATTTGGGGCAACAATATTCAAAAATTACCAAGTTATGCCACTAAGTTCAAAACCTTATTGAAATACATTGAATTGCATACCTGATTTCCTCAGTTCGCGGTCCAATGTTGAACAGTGAAGACGTGTCTGTGGTCCACCCCTAGTAAGTAAGGGCTTGGGGGTGGGAAAGTGGGTGCTGAGTGGGAGGGGTGGGCGGGGGACTAATGACAGCAATAGACATCAATGGATTGTTTTTTTTTTCCAGGGTATATTGAAAAAGAAAAAAAAACTAATAGGGATGGTTTACTTTATTTCAGGTGGCAACACTGGGGATTGGGCACCCCTCAGTGTCGATGTTATGTTTGGGGGGAGTAGGCTGGTGGGTACTGAGTAGAAGAGTCGGGTGGGGGGACAGTAATGAATGCAGTGGCAGCAACAGACATCAATGGATGGTTTTCTTTTTTTGCAGGATGCAATTCAACTTTAGCAGGCTGATAATGACAGATCAGCTGTGCTTGCTGGGTGTCGGTTATGTAGATCAAAGGGAAGAGCCATCCTATGATTGAGTTGGCTCTCCCTTTGAACTACACAAAGTTTTCGCCCAGCAAGCCAGAACAGTGTCATGATCAGCCTGGTTGATGATTGGTGTGACACTGACGAGCCCCTTGCAGTCCACTCTGCATTGGACTGATAGTGTATCACTCCTCAAAAGCCACTCCCCTAACAAAATGTTCACTGCACATGTGTACACAGCATACATAAAAAGTACTCCGCTGGTGAAAAAGAATGTCTTGCTGTGAAATGGGCAATGAAGTCCCTTAAGTTTTATCTGCTAGGAACTGACTTTATATTTATAACAGATTACAATCCTCTCTGTTGTCTTAATCAAATGAAGGATAAAAATCCCAGAATCACAAGGCGGTACCTGCCACTACAGCCATTTAAATTCAAAGCGATGCACAAATATAGAAAAGAGAATGTCAGTGCAGATTTTCTGTCAAATATTGTTCAGAAAGCCAGCCCGGTGGCATAGAGGGCTGAGGTGCTGGACGTCTCACCTCACGGCACGCCGGCAACCCAGGTTCAGGAGCAAGCCCAGGGCATCAGAGGTCAGCAGAGGGGGGAAGGCGGAGCTGGACAGAGTGACCGTCAAGGCAGCTTTCCTCTCCAGGGAAGTGGGAAGGCATCCCTTCTCACGGCTGCCCCCGGTGAAGGCCAGTGGATCACACAAGCAAGGGGGTGCCGGCGTTAGCCCAAAAATGGGGCAAGTAGGAGGAGGGCCATTACTGGGGCTGTAAAGCGCATGCGTGCCTCCACATGCATGCATCCTTCTCCTGGGGTCCTCGGGTAGTCGGGGAGAAAATGGAAAAACAGCTGGCGGTAGGATGGCGACCAACTCTCCGCAGGCACCACTCCCAGCACTGGGCATCAGATAAGCCCCGGTAATTCCGAGTGACAGAGCTGGGGAAGTTGGTCAGACGGGGCTGCACAGTGATAGGAGAAATAAGGAAGCCAGCCCGGTGGCGCTGAGGGTTGAGGTGCTGGACACCACACCTCACATTGTGCTGGCGACCCGGGTTCGGGAATGAGCCTGGGTCAGGGACTGGCAGAGGGAGGAAGGAGCTGGCTTGAGTTGCCATTAGGCAGCTCTCCTCTCTAGAGGAGTGTTGGGCACCAATCCAGCCAGCGGATGGTGTCGGGAGGGGAGAGCGCTGTTAGGTGCTTGGCGTAGGCCATGTCTCTGCATGGCTTCCTGCCTGGACCTTGGTCCTTTGCTCTGGCACTTTTGGGGGGGGTAGGGCTTCCCATAGCTACTTCCATAGCCATAAAAAAAAAACACATCCCCTGCTGTGCCCTGTGATCCCCGCAAGGGGGAACACAGCATATGGTCAGTATGACACCACCGAGCCTCAGCAGCTGGCGAAAAATGTCCCACAAAAAAATGTATATTATATATATATGGTTCAGGAATTGCAAGCTCAGAAGGTTGAAAGAATGTGTCAGCAGTGGACTTCCAGATATGATATGCATTAGCAAGCAGCTCCAGCACAGATCCTCCCACAGCACTGGACAATAATTGATTTAAAAACAACCTAATCCCCAGCCAAAATGCTTCTAAATAAGCAAACCCTACCTTCTACTATCACGGAACGACTGGCCACCCGAAAATCCCAATATTGCATAGCGAAACAGCAATGGAACCGCTTCCATCTCCTTACCAACCTGGAAGACCACGAGGCGCAAACCCCATCAGACATGGAGAGGCTGACAAGAAAATTAGGGACCTGGGCCCGGGGAGATCCACCCCTTCAACCAAGTCGGGCAGAAAAAAAGGTCAGGACTCACAAATAGGCGACAACATTTTGCAGGCTATTTCAGAGTTTCGCAAAGAAATGTGCGACTCTATTGGGGAACTGAAAGCAGACATCGGGGCACTTCAAATGCGCATGGCAGAGACCGACCACCAAATCTCCACCAATACCACACAATTAGAGTTAATGGAGGACTGCATGTGATCCCTTTTAACAGAGCAGATATATTTGGCAGTTAGGCAGGAGGATTTGGAGAATAGAAGCCACCGAAAAAACATACAAATTTACAGCTTACCAGAGGGAGAAGAGGGGTCCGACCCAGTTGCATATTCTGACTACCTCCTTCACCTAATTTTGAACCTAGACCCTGAATTTGCTATAGACACTGAGATGGCGCATCGTGCTCTGGGTCCAAAACCTCCTCATGCAGATGCCAGACCTTGATCCTTCATCATTAAACTACAGAGTTACCAAACTAAGGAACAACTATTGAAAAAAGCCTGGCAGATAGGCCGCACAGTGCTGGGGTCACATTGTTTAATCTTAGATAATGATTATGCCCCTTATATCCAGAAAATGAGGAGGGAATATGCGTTTTTATTTCCTCTGCTTCATGCACAGAAAATCAAATTTCGCACCCCTTATCCATCGAGACTGTCCATGATCCTTCCCTCAGGTACAGTCTCCTACACCACAGCGCAAGAAGCGGCCAAGGACCTGATTGCCAGGGGCATCCTCAAAGAAAAACCAGCAGCATTCACGAGACCGAGATCAGCCTTGAAAACACAGCGGGAGCAAGACGAACACTTATGCAACACCCCACTTGCTGACCTTCTTGAAAAGTTCCACCAGTATCGGAATCCCACCCTGTCCACCTGCGGGATGATGGTAGGCTTGTTTGGGGCTTTCTCTAATTTCCTTCCTGTCTGGGCCTACATGTTTACCCTCCGGCCCGGTCCTGCTAGATTCAGGTTTTTTTTTGGGGGGGGGGGATGTTCATATAGTCCTCCCTCAAGGTTCCTTCTTATTATATTTATCCCAGGCAGCCAACTTTAAAAAAAAAAAAAAATTTAATCAAAACATTTTTGACCTCACTAGCTGCATTCTGAGAACCATAGCCATTTGATGGCAGGGGTTAATCTAGGTTGAATGGCTGGTAAAATTAGTCATTTTTGATAATACTTACGATGCCTCAGAGTTAGGACGGACTCCCCTCCCAGGGCCTAGATTTTTGTCCCTTCCTCCTATTCCCCTGAACTGAGGCCCCCTCTAAGTTCTGCTGTGTAGAGGGGGCAGGTGGGACCTTGGTGGGGTGGGCCTGGCTGGATGGAGGGGATGGCTCAGTGATAGCCTTGTCTCTCACAGGTTGGTGATGGCTCCGAGCCTCTTTGACTTAAATGACTCATTTAATACCTCCAGCCTTAGGGGACTATGCTTTTGATTAGTAGTAGTTACCATTATGGAAGCAACTATGAAAATCTCTAAGACAAAAAATTTATTTTTCAGACTTTCCTCGTCTGAAGTTCATACGCTAAGGAGAACTTTATCTTAAGTACAAGGCTCATTTTTTGAAGGACTAGACTAACTCTTTGAATGTGATATGAAGGGGAAGGGGGACATAGCATTGTGGCAGTTAAAACAAGAGAGGCTTACTGAACTTTGAAACTCTCCTTTCATGCCTCGTTTTTCTTTATTAAAGGTGATACATATATAAGCCAATTCATATACTGACCGGGAGAGATGGATTGCCTGTCCCCTTTGGAATAGTTCCACACTATGAAAAATGTTGATATTAACCGGGGTTACAATGTCAGCATTACATCTGCGGGAGGGCCGGCCAAGGCAACAATAACATTGAAGGCTATAGCGGACCACACCAGGGATGGTTCTCTTCTGGGTAGCCTCCTTTTTTGGGTGATCCTTGAACCCCTCGTATGGTTTCCCACCCTCCGGGGGAAAGAAAGAACCCCAAACTTTACTTCGTTCCCACTTGGGGAACAACTTGAGGCTACATGTAAGTGTCTACAGATAGTCACTTCACAGATGGGAGTCAATATGTTAATAGTACAAGTATTTAAGTTTTTGCAGTTCATCATGTTCTTATCCCTATATAGGGATCTGTTGTTATGTTTATTTTCAGACCCTGATTTTATAGGGGTCTTGTTATATATAACTTTAGAGTTTAACAGTTATGTCTCATTAATGGGATATAAGGGGGGTGGGATTTAATCTGGTTTATCTTTAAGTTATTAGTGGAAGGGATAATTGGGGGTATAGATGTGGGGGGGGGGACTGGTTGGCGAAGAAAAAAAAACACACATGCTCAATTGAAGTATATATTATGCAATCTTTATTTTAACAGGAACAGGCCGGGGTTCCACCAACAGCTTCTTTCTAACTTGTTTTGGTCCTCCTGGAGACAGTGGTCTGGATGGGCGGATGGGTCCTTCTGGAGACAAACACAACAACAAAAGTTATTAAAGACACCATGGCCATTTCACCAATAAAAATCTTCTCCCAGAACATTAATGGTCTGCACAACCCGATAAAGCATTCACGCTTTATCCAACATACTAAAAAACAAAATGCTGACCTCTATCTAATCCAAGAAATGCACCTTTTGGATGACAAACACAAAAAGCAAAATTGGGGAGGGAGATACAAAGTCTGTGCCTCCTCCCACCCAAGTGGCCGTAGTAGGGGAGCGGCCATGTTGGTTCCTGCCTCCACACCCTTGGAAGTAACCCAGTCCTATATACATAAACAGGGCTGGTTTGTAATATTACAGGGGAAACTCTATTCCCAGATGACCTTGGTGAGTGCTTATCTTCCTCCTATGTCCAAACCCTCAGTAGCCCAGCATTTGATGGCAAGGGTTATGGACCTCCTTCGGAGGCAACTAGTTTTAGGTGGGGACTTGAATATAACTATTTCTGCTCACTTGGACATCTCCAAACACCGGCAAAAAAGCCAATCAGGATCAGCTAAATATTTAAAAAACACAATGAACATCTGGGAATAGTAGATGTTCAGCGCAGTCTAGTCCCCTCGAACCCGGGTTTTACTTTTTTTTTCAAATCGGCACCATATTTATTCGAGACTAGATTATTTCTGGGTAACTTGTGAACACCTATGTATGGTTCAGGACATTTCTATCAATCCCATGGTCCTTTCTGATCATCATCCCCTTGACTTAAACTAGATCTGGGAAGGCTGAAAAAGTGAACACTGTGGCGTTTCAGTTCGATCATACTGACAGACAAACAACATGTAGATAATATTAAGAAATGTAATCCTCTTATTTTCTTCGAAAACACTTCTCCGGATATATCGAAGGCTCTGGTCTGGGATGCTTTCAAAGCAACGCTTGGGAGGAAACAATAGAGTATGCTTCCAGAAGACGAAGGGAGTTAGAATCCAAATATAATACCTTATTGGAACACCTAGGAACCTATCAATTACTATATACAGAGGGTGACTGGGAGGTCCAACAAAAAATTCGAGAAACAAAAGCAGAACTACAGAAATTAATGGATCTCAAGATCCAACAAACCCTTTTGTACCTAAAACAGACTAAATATGAAGGAGGCCCTAGGGGCACTCATCGTCTTGCCCACCGCCTTCGGGGACAGAAGGGCACCGCTACAATCCTAAAGCTCAGGGATCCTATGTCTGGGAGACTCTCCCATCAGGAAGCGGATATCTCCTGCTTCTTTGTCAATTTTTACCAACACTTATATCAGGGTGGTGACCCATCCACCCCTGAAGAAAGACAAACATTTCTGAGAAACGTTCCCTTCCCCACTTTACTGAAGCCCAAATATCCTGGCTGAAGTCCCCCATTACTTTGGATGAAATCTCTCACTGCATTGCATCTCTCTCGTCCCACCATTGTCCAGGACCTGATGGGTTCCCAGCTGAATGGTACAAGGTGTTTAATGATGTGATTTCTCCTAAGTTACTCTCTGTATTCAGGGAGGTGGCAGAGGGCTCCCCCCTCCTGGTCCTATGCCACTCTAGCCACCCTTTTTAAACAAAACAATGACCCCACTAATCCCTCATTTTACCGCCCGATTTCAATCCTTAACACAGATTACAAATTTTTACACCCATCTGGGCTTCTAGACTGGAGAGGATTCTGCCATCTCTAATTCACAAAGATCAATCCAGGTTCATTAAGAACAGAAACACCTCACATAATATCCGTAGAACTCTAATACTCATTGAAGACATCTGAGGGTGCCAGATTCCAGTGGCTGTCATTAGTTTGGTCGCAGAGAAGGCCTTTGACAGGGTGTCCTGGCCATTTTTGTGGGATGCCCTGTCAAGGTTTAATTTTTCAGACTCATTCCTGAGGTGGCTGAGGAATCTATATGACTCTCCTAAGGCATACGTGTGGGTCAATGAAGGGATATCTTCCCCTTTCACATTGTCCTGGGGCACTCGGCAGGGTTGTCCCCTCTCACCCCTTTTATTTGCCCTCTACATGGAACCATTGGCAATAGCCCTTAGAGCCCCCCCCCCCGCAGTAGAAGGTATTCCATTTGGCCAACAGCAATACAAAGTTGGGATGTTTGCCGACAATGTTCTTTTAACCCTTCTTTCCCCAGATTACTCCATCCCCGTGATTTGGCAAATTCTTAAGAAATATGAGGCCATAGCACGTTTTAAACTAAACATTACAAAATCAGAAGCCCTCCTTTTTCATTTCTTACCAACAGATGCTCTTCGACGCCTTCTCCCCTGACATTGAGATCTACAAAAACAAAATATTTAGGGCTTCAAATCCCATTAAACTTGGGGGTAATGGAGATGGTTAATTACGAGCCACTCACTATCACTATTCAAAAAGATCTAGAGAGGTGGTCCCACTACATTTTTTCAATGGATCGTAACCATCCACATGAATGTTCTACCTTGACTCATATCTTTTTCAGAATATCCCTTACTTCCCCTAAGTCCTGGGACAAATTACTTTCCAAATTTATATGGGGTAAACAACGCCCTAGGGTCCGCCTCTCTATTCTTAAGTTATCTACTGCCCAAAGGGGGAACAAATCTATCCAATCTTAAACTTTATCCCAGGCGTCTTTTCTCCGTACTGTTTTCCTCTGGCTGATTGATACTTATACGGCGCCCTAGAAGTCTCTGGAGTTCATTCTAAATGACATGCATGACATTTCTGCTCTTCTCTTCTCCAAATAACATGCAATCACCGAAACATTTTACACAGATGACATTTGGTACTCTCCAAATGTGGTATAAACTATGGAGCAAGCCTGAACTTAAGCCTATATATGATTGCTGTAAAATAATTTCTAAAAATGATCTTTTTCAGCCTTCCCATATGGACCTGGCCTTCGCTCATTGGCGTAAACTAGGCCTCGCAAATTTATTTCAGTTTTTGGATGATAAGGGGATATTACCTTTTGATAAGCTCAAAGTCCAATACGATCTCCAAAACACAGATTTTTTTCGATACCTCCAAGTGAGGAATTATATACTTCACCATCGAACAATATCTGCTAAATTCCCTACCCCGAACCTGTCCTTGTTAAAAATTTGTATTGATTCCCTAGGGGGGAAACCATGGAGGTCACCTTATAGGGAATATATATAAGGCTCTGAGAGACTTTATGGGAGACTCAACACAATCAACACTAGACAAATGGAATAAAGACTTGGCCTCGGAGGTACAATTTTCTGAATGGATCTCTGCTGCGAGGCTGGCAACCAGGGTGACCTCCTCTCCCTTCTGATGGGAGTATTCCTGGAAAATCTGATCTAGATATTTCTGAGCCCCAGCAATATTAACCAAGTATCTTCCATCTACCTATGGACACTGTTGGAGAAAATGTGGATGTTGCCTAGTGGAATTGGGTCATATTTTATGGCATTATCCCCTTTTAATGCCCTTTTGGTGTGGCCTCCAGTTGGAGTTATCCCAATGTTTAGGGGAACCAGTAGAAGTAACAGGGGAAATTATACTGCTTTCAATCTACCCAGACCGCTCCCCCCAATGGACCAAAACAATGTTGCCAATATTTCTTATAGCGGCCAAAAAGGCCATTATCAGAAAATGGATGTCCCAGCAGATCCCCACCGTCCAGGACTGGAGATCAATTATGCAAGAAATCTACCAGATGGAAAACCTTATGGCAACTATTCAAGATCATGTGCAAAAATTTAGACTTAAGTGGCAGGGATGGATTCTTTACTATTCGGGGATAGAGCCAGATTTTGTCTCTTGATGGTAATATATGGCATTTTTAGATAATTTCAGAATAATTGTTCTGGGAAGGGCATGGAAAATGGTTGGATACTCTGGCTATTGCCAGATAATCTGAATGCATAATGATGTTCTTTGACTATAACGTACTTTGTACCATGTATAAATGATGCTTGTGTGTATGAAAAGATTCAATAAATATAAATTTAAAAAAAAGGTTGAAAGAATGTGTCTGCTTAACTGAATTATTTGCAGTAAAGGGTGTTATGAAAAAGGGATACTGCATATGCAAAGAACTGTAAATGTTATAAGGTACTATTAAAAAAGAAGTAAAAGAAGGTTTTGGACAACTTTTTTTTAAAGAAAAAAAGACAGGTTCCCTCTTAAAGAGGGGTGTATGTGACAGGAGTGTGTAAGGCCCTGTCCCATTTGTTATGCACACATAGTTAAAAGCAAGGATCTATTTTGTCATGTCTTATTCTGAGACATATCTGTCCCTTGCCTGTCTGACTGCGCAATAAAATTTTCTTGTGGCACCTAGGAACTATCCACTCTGATGGTCCCATAATTTCCTCCTATTATCTTCCGTCCTCCACTTACTGTTTCTATTCTTTCTTTCTTACTTACTCCTCTTGCTTCTCTGTGGTTAAAAATATATGTGAATCTTTATGTGCAACTGGGATCCCGTGGTTTGCAAATGTATATACTGTAATTATATTGTTGAAATGACTGCAGAAGGCTATTCGAGTTTATTAGAAAATACATCAATATGGAACACAGGGGATTGAACTTGAGATGCATTTTAACCTCCACAAGTTTGTTTACAGAATTAACAGGAAACCAGTTCTTGGACAAAATGTGTCATTTTGCTGTATCTGTTTAGACTAGGTGTGCTCTTCAGGCTGTCCTCAGGGAAGAAACTGACAAAGTTCTGATACATTTTGTGAAAAACAGGAGATGTAACTTACAAAAGAATGCAGGGTTTGAACTGCCAGGCAAAATATCTTATATAATCAGAGCAATGCTTTTCTAGGGGGAGACTCAGATGCAGGATTTTTTTGTATTGTAATGCCTCTATGAAGAGCTATCCTGTACAATTAAATGTTTTTTTTCTATTATTACTGATAATAATACAATGCTACTTGCAAATGTCATACCTCCTCCTGGTCTGCCTATGCTTCCTGACCTATGCTTCTATGACACATTTTCACTAAACATTTTATCTCAGTCATCTCAAATAAGAATGTCATCAAACCTGGAAGAATTATAGTTTGAAAGTTGGGCTATCAGAGAAAAATAGTTCCAGTTGTCAGAGTGACCTGGAGAGGTGGTCACTGACCTGCAAAAGTAGAGTGGTCACAGAGAAAGCCAGAAGTCCAGAAGCCATGCTGAGAGGCAGGGGAAATTAAAGGAGGACCAAGAGGGTGGTGTATACTCATGGGCAGGACTATCAAACTGGAGCTCTTGGGACAGCCCCTGGGAGGAGTTTTGGACCACAAAATTTACATATATAATATTTCAGTCGCTAAAAGAGAAAGAGCCAGATTTGAAGGATAAAGAATTTAAATAAAAAGTGTTTTCTCCACCAGGAAAGTGGCTTTGTGTAACTAGCAGACTGACATTTTGCACGTAGTGGAAACTTCAACACAAAGTGACTTAAGGTTCCCTTAGTCCATTTTAAATATAAAAAAAATACTGCAGAAAGCCCTAAGTGTTAGCTTTCCAGCTGGAAAAAATGTAAATGTGCTTACAATTAATGTTGGCACATTTTATTGCAACTTATGGAATGTTTATAGTAATTAATCAAAGTGAATAGGACAGAGAAGGCTCAGAATTGTCAGGGCAGTTGGTTGGAGATTCAGACTGGAGCATTCCTTTGTGAATCATACTGCTGCAGAATTCCAACCTAGAATTCCAGCTGACTGGTGTGGAGTTTGAAACAGGGTAGTGGCTCACTCAGAGACCAGGATTTGGATTTAAAATAATGTTAAGAGAATGTTTGGTGGGTATAAAAGGAGCTGCACAGCTGATTTTCAGAGGGATCAAGTAGGAAGGCAGACATGAAGGGCCAGAGTAGGCTAGAAGGAGTCCAGCCTATAGAAGCCTACTACCAGACAGGGCCTGGGGGGCCTAGCTCTCATTACGTATAACTTGCTGATAAGGGATTTCCTGTATCCCAGGGCCAGAGTCAGTAGGCCAGTAAGTGATTACAGGGGAGGCATAGTTACTGCCTGCTGATTTTGGTACATGTTCCAGCTAAAATGTTTTCAGCCTGCATACAGTAAGTGCAACAACAGTTTCCAACATAAAAGGTTAAGTCCAAGGATCGACATGACCACAGACCCACTGCTGTTCTCCAAGTGGTTCAGATTTTGCCACTAAATTTCAGAGCTCATTCATGAAAAGTGGTATAGTAATTTAAATTTATTGTGAGACTAGTTCAAGAGGGACACCCACGTGTTGTACTGGGATTTGTGATCCAATTTGTTACAAAAGGACTACCATCAGGCAATAAAAGAGGCTTTGCTCAGAGACAGGGGGGAAATATGTGAATGCATTAGAAGTATTTGTTAGTCAACATGATTTGATGCTACAATGAATTTAGAGTTAATTGCTATAAAGTTTAAGTGATCTTTTTTTTGTAAAATATTTCATTAGGTTTCAAATGCATTACCTTACAAAACTGATGGGTACAACAATATAGTATCCAGATATGATAGCACTGTAGCAATCCTTGCCCAGGGAAGAACTCATAGAGAAGGCTAAATCCAAAACGGCCCTGCAGCGAAACCAGCAAATGGACAACTACATAGCCTACACCTCTGCTAGAGGAAGGCTCTTATTATGCTGCTTGAAAACATAGTCCATTCCAGGCTGGTGTACAACCTTGAGGTCCCATATTGGAAAATAAAAGTGTTAATAACCAACATCTGTGTTGTGCTTTGTCTCTTTACTGTCCAGACTTACAATATCAAACATGTAGCCAAACACATGATGCCCAGGGAGCAAAATCTGCCAGTCCTGGTACCATGCATAGCCACAATATTGTGACTGAACGACTTTTTAGTGTTGAACAACATAACTCATAAATGTGAGAAATAGAACTGCTGATGAAGCTTATAACTTTTTAAATTATGCCCACGTTAACTATGGAGAACATGTGTAATCCTATCCACCTGTAAAACAGCAACAAAGAAGCTTTGTTAAAAAACAATACTGATTGGGTGACTTGGGAGATAATAGGTTAGGAGTTAATGACCTAGCCAGTAGAGGGGAAGGAGGACTCGGTTCCACACATGGCGGTTCCATCTTAAGCGCCCAGCTCTAAAGGAAACCAACCAAAGCTCTAACCAGCATGCTACAGTCATAAAACACAAATAATTAATAAACTGAAATAAGAAATTGTATAACTTGTGATACCATGTTTGTGGTTTATGTGTTGTGGTGCCCCTGCAACCAACTGTACATTGGTCATACTACCCAAAATCTGAAAACCCGCATACAGGAGCACATTAGAACTACAGTATAAGCTCAACTGGATCTTGAGTAATTGTGAGCACAGAATAATTGCCTCAGGAGTCTTACCTGACAGCATCAGTGACCACTCACCAGTCTGTTGTATCTGGAGGAATAATTCCCCAAATCCTGCTCCCAAAATTGTAGAATCTCGTAATTTGTCCTCCTTTAATCTTGCATCCTTTCTCAACTCTCTCTATGATGTAAATTGGGACCCCATGCATATCCTGCCTACTGTTGACCTGGAATACCTCATTGACACTGTCACTGCCATCATAAACATGCATGCCCCACTTACCAAACATAGATCCAAAGGTGTTAAAGCCCCATGGCTGACCAAAGATATAAGGTACCACATGTCCAAATGCGATGCAGCCTGGAAAATGTACAAGAAGCCTGGACTCCCCTCAGATTGGCATTCATACACACAGCTCAGAAATACCTGTAAGTCTAAAATAACTAACACTAAGAGGATTTACTACCACGCAATCCAAACAGAAAAACTCAGTAACCCCAAAGAATTCTGGGCCTAAATAAATTCGCTCCTCAAAGGCAAAATCTCCACCTGCCCAGACTCACTATCTACAAAGGACAAAGTACTATCTGACTCAGCATCAATTGCCAATGGTCTTAACAATTTCTTTATGGACCTCAGCAACTATGTATCCCATTTCTCTACAATCCAAGGCAACCACTGCCCTCAAATCACAAATCTCTCTAGGACCGTGACCGTGCAATTCCACATCAAATTAGCTATCCAAAAAGAGGTTCTCAAGCTACTTAGAAATCTCAAAGAATGTGGCTCTCCCAGCCATGACTCACTCGAGCCTAGGTTTTTAAAATGGGGGGCACCGGCACTTACTGTACCAGTTTGAAACCTGATTAACAGATCCTTTCTTGAAGGAACTGTACCGTCAAAAAGGAAAACAGCACTAATAATCCCAATCCACAAAGGGGGGGGTGGCCACCCCTGCTGAAAATTACAGGCCGATTTGAACTCTCTGCCACCTTGCGAAGATACAAGAAAGAATTCTATATAACCTATTACAAGACTACCATGAACAGCACCAACTCCTATCACCCTGCCAACATGGATTTAGCAAAAATCATAGCACTCTCTCTGTACTCATCAAAGTCACCTCACACATTAACCATGCCTTTGACCATGACCTAGCCATGGGGGCCGTCTTCATTGACCTCACCAACGCCTTTGACCTGGTGAACCATTCACTGCTGATACGTAGGTTAGAAACCTTGGGACTTGATCAATCATCCACCTCCTGGCTTCAAGACTACCTATCCTGCCACACCCAAAGTGTCAAATGGGCCAACTGTATATCTCCATTCAGACAGAGTACCCATGGCATTCCCCAGGGATCTATCCAAGGCCCACTACTATTCTTGTTATTCATTAATGAGTTGCCAGGCTTCTGCAGAGGGTGTCCATTCAGCTTTACGCGGACTACACCATTTTACACCAATCCTCAGCTGATACCCAATGGCTTAATCAGCACCTGGAATCCGACGTCCACCAATTAGAAGCATAATTCTTTGAAAATAATTTACTTCTAAACACAAAAAAAAAACAAATCTCTGTTTTTCCATTCCCCTCTTTTAAATCTACTTTCAACCCTCAGGTCTCCATCCTCTCCAGTAACGGGGAACCCCTGGAATTGGTAGAATCTTTTTAATATCTGGGCATCCTGCTAGACCCAAACCTCTCATATGAGGCCCATGTCAACAAAACCGCCAAAACCCTTCACCAAAAAATTGGTTTACTTTACCAACTTCTGTGGCAAGTTATGCCACTGCCAGTCAGATGTACAGCTATATGGTGTTATATTCTATTATATTTTGTATATGTGTACATGCCACAAGAATGCCAGCAAGCTAAATATTGTAATGAGTGTACAACCCCAAATGTTCTCAACTGCATATGTAGCGGATCAAAAGATTTCCATCTTTCTCAAGTGGCAAAAAGAAGGTTGGGATAAAGAGATAACTTCTGTTCATCATCGGTCTCCAGGAGTTCCATTCTCCTAGCAGCCTCCATCACCTGATCTCATTCCTACATGCCTTGAATAGTAAGGTCCTTGGGCCACTGTTGTTTTAGCTGCCAGTGAGGTGTAACTCTGCATGCCCTTTGTTTTTCTGGGACTAGGTCCAACTTTAAGTTGTGGGCTAGCCATTGTGAGGTAAACTCCCATGGGTTATCTCTCTCTCTGCTGGCTCCAGGAGTCCCAAAAGCCTAATGTTGTCTTCTCTTGTAAAGTTCTCTACTGCTGCCAGGTGGTACCAGAGAGCTCTATTTTCTTTAATCAGCCCTGATGTGGCTGTGGAGGCTTTCAATGCAATCCTCGCTGCATCTTTAGCATCAGATGCAGTCACTGACAACTGTACCTTGCAAGCTTGCAGTCTACTATGAGAGTTAGTGACCTTCTGAGCCAACATTATCATGCAGTTCTCCAAGGCCCACACTGCCTGAAGCACATCATTACTGGAGGCAGAGGGCAACCTGTCTCCCATGCTAGGCCCAAGTTGCTGCAGCCCTTCTTCCCTCCTCTGTTTGGCACCAATTTCTTTAGGTTCCCCATAAGTGAAAGGAGTCAAATGAAGTCACCTGCTGCAAAAAGGAACTGGAAAGGATCCACAGTAAGAAGTACAGCATTTTCAGCTAAACATTTAATAAAATAAAGATAAAAGAAAGTCTGGGTTGAGAGAGTGGACAATGACATATCTGAATGATACTGCCAGTGGCTAGCCCCATCCCCCAAGTTTAAATGAATTGCTATAGATAGCGTATAAATGAACTGCTATACAGTATAAGCTATGTGGTAAAGAGCATAAGTAAATGCATACAGTTTAGATACCAGGGATGGGTATCTGGGCAAAAAGGGTGAGTGGGCTGACTGAGGTGGGAATAGGCCTACTAGTTACTGCACGCTCTTAAAGCAACTAAAGGTAAAGTGAAGTGGCTGAAGCCCAAGGGGTGGCCTAGTGCTACTAGTAATTTGAGGACTGGTGGGTAGTGATATAGCCTGCAGTCTCCAGGATTAGAAAGTAGAGATCTGTGGGAAACAGAAGTAACACAGTATAATTCAGAATGCAGAGAATATAAACATACAGTCATTTAAGTAGCTCATTGCAAAAGTTACTGGCTGTTTATTTGCATGCTGTGTCTGTCATGCTGGCAGAACAGCTAAGTAAAGTTTTTTTTTTTACATTCTTTTTCACTCCGGTCATGGCCTGCAGAGCCTCTCTCGGGCATCCTGCCTGGTCCTGCCCCATCTGAGATCCTCTCGGCCCTGAACCCCCTCTCCCCCCCTCCACCCACAGCCAGTACCCCCAGCTTAACCCCTCCAGGGTGGGGCCGCCCCTCTTCTTGGGGTGCTCTTCAAAGTCAGACCCTGGCTGTGGGTGAGGGCCTGGGCGGAGGATATGAGAGGCCGGACGACACGGATCCGGCAGTGGGCATGGGAGTCAGGTGCCGTTGCCTACCCCACAGAGCTGGGTGTTTCCATTTTTCTGGTCCCCTGATGTCCCTACGTCCCCCCTTGCATGGGCACCCCTGATGTCATGCGCACGGCAACCCTGCTGGCGTCAGCCACGCTTCTTGTGTTGTCTGCATACTGCAGCGCCCCCGATCTCCACCGGGAGCTGCTGGTACTCTGGACACTCCATGACCCTCCCCCCGGGAGTGGAGAGCTGTCCATTGGATGCTCAATCCTCTCCCTCCCTGCCGACCCCCGTTGGCCCGAGGTCGTTCCCGAACTCGGGTCGTCGGCATGGCACAAGGTGTGGCGTCCAGCGCCTCAACCCTCAGCACCACCAGGCCGGCCACTAAGTAAAGTTTTTACTTTTATTTCACTTGAAAACTGTTTCTGAGTCATACTTCAAGGTTGTTCGAGTTTCACAGTTTCTGTTGTCTCCTGTGTCAGTCCGGCACAGGGCCTCTCCCACAGAGGTTTCCACAACTATCCAGTTGGGAAGGTAGCTGAGCATACCATCGGAGTGTACCCAATTCAAAGGCTGTGGGTAGAGAGGGAAGTACAAGAACCTAAGGTAGCCCCTGGTTATCTCTATGCTTGCTGTTGCTGTGGCATCACAATGGGATCACCGGACTGTTATAACATGGGCTTAGTCAGATGAGGAGGGAAAGAAACTAAGGGGTGAGACGGCCACAAGGGCCTGTGCAAAACAGTAAGGTAGGGTGGGCAGACTGGATGGGCCAGTAGCCTTTTTCTGCCATCATCTATGTATTCATGTAGGTTGATAATGGAATGGGAGCCAACATCCTTCTTGGGTACTAGGAACTGTGAGCTAATCCATGCCTCCAAGTTCTGAGGAGACTCTGCAAAATCACCTTTCACAAAGAGAGCAGAAAGCCTTTCATGAACCAGGTGGTCTGCCTTCAAAAATCAAAACTGCTGTGAAAAATGAAGTGGGCTGGAGAGGTGGGAGGTGAAATTTAGGTGGTAGCCCTAAATCACTTTGAGGACACACAGGTCCTGAAAAATGTCTGCTCAGCTGTGAGCAAAGGCTGCTATTCTTCCCCCTAGGTGAAGAGGTCCAGGTGCCAGTGAAAATGAAGGATTTTATGGTGAAGATATTATATTTATCTATCTGATTGGGGGTGCAGCCCTGTTGGGCACCATGAGAGCAAAGGAAGGATTCCAGAACCCTCTGTATCCTCTACTCCTAAACAATGCAAATCAGCATAAGGAGTTGTTACTGCAGTTGGGGCCTGCCTGGATCCAGACACCTGTTGCTGGTTCTGCTGTCTGAAACAGCAGCCCAGGCTTTTTCTGGATCGGGCATAAAGGGATTTTATATTTCTAAAAGAGGATCGAGTCCTCTTAGTGGAGGAGTAGCCCTTCCCCGGAGCTGAGGTCCCCCAAAGAGGCCTTGGCCTTGATGCCAGTGTCCTTATTTGCCAACTCTGTGGAGTAAGGATGGAAGTGAATAAGGACTGATTTCTTCCTTCTGAGGACAGGGATACATTCGTGCTATCCCTGGATCAGATGTGAGGTCCAGCAGCCCACTCAGCTGCTGCTGTTGTAGCTTTCTCTTAGCTGAGGCAGACACGCCATGATAACTCTCTTGTGGTGCCAGTGGGGCAGGGCATAGCCTAGGGATACCCTCCACGTGTAGGGCTAAGGTGGCATGCTTGCTGGAGGGTCCTCCACAATGTCAAAACACACACCCACAGCCACAGTCATGCCTTGGACTTAATGTTCTCATTAGAGCTTGAGGTCTCTGACCTTAGGATTGATCCAGTCACTTGGTCAGATCACTGCATGGTAAGGTTTTCATTCAAGGTCTCCCCGTTAGTCCGTCCCCTGTGGAGATGGTCTGCTACCACCCTTTGAAGGGGTTGTCCCCAGAGGGACTGATGGTGATGATGGATCGATCTGGTATGAGTGTTGCATGTGCAACAGGTGCCAGTGAGGTGGTTGCAGCCAATAATAAGGCTGCTTCCAAGGCACTCGACTCTGTTGCACCAGTCCATGTATAACACAGGTCTTCTCGTTTGAAACCTCCGTGGTTTGATGGGGCTCTCTGATTGGGCTTTCAAGGAGGTGAAGTCCAAGGGTTGGAGGTTGGAGCGCTGGTGGTGGAGGACTCAGTCTGAGGGGGACAAACTATCTATGAGACTTCACTATGGTGAATATCAAAGGGCAATCAACCATAAGAAGGCAGTGTTCCTGTCCAGGGAGATTGTTGCAGGAAAGATCAGACCAGCTCTGCTTTTTCATACTGTGGACAGGCTTCTCCACCTTGCCTGTCTACACTGAAAAAAGCATCTTCAGTAACTCAGTGCGATGAGTTTGCTCTGTTCTTCTCTGACAGGGTGTCCTCCATCAGGACTGGGACCTCCCCAACTGGGCACTTGCGACCCCACGGTGGTGAGTCATGTGTGCCCGGAGGCACTCCTGTTGTTTGGAGTGAGTTCAGGCTGGTTGCGGTGGCTGAGGTTTGCGAGATGATCTCAAAGCTGCGGTCCACATACTGCGAACTGGACCTGGGCCCAACTCGGCTCTGAATGGGATGTGTTGAGCCCGTTGGTCCAGTGTTCGCAGGCAGGATGCAGAGGGTAGTTAAATTAGTAAACTGCTGCAAACTTTTATTTTATTTAAACTTGGATCTTTTAAATTGTTCATAGGTTTTCCTATTTTCATGTTTATTTATTGATGTATGCTTGCCTATCTACCTGTTCAACGCCCAGAGCCTCCGGGATGGAGCGTTCAAAAATAAACTTCACTTACTAGCGCTGTACACCTCCTCACATCCCTATGTAGTCAGCATCACGCCCTTCTGCTAGATGCAGTAATGACAACACTACATGGTGCTTAAGCAGTTGTTACTCTTTATCAACAATCACTGTTTTTACAGTTATTTCCTGGGGACTCAGTCACCAAACACTGTTCTAGTTGGCACCATAAAGACAAGTTCAATCCTGACACAAGTCAAAACCTTAGGGTCCTTTTGTATACTGTATCCTCTCTCATCACATCCAGGACCCCACGACCCATCTCCTTCCTTAAAAAAAAAAGAGCAGTGCAATGAAATGGTGCAAAAAAGACCCTACCTTTTTTTTGTTACATAAAAGATTCCAGGCATCTTCTAGTTTCATTTGCTGGTAAACTTTTCTAGCTCCACCAAAATGTGAATTTTTTTATAAATGATTTAATGTTGCTTTTCTCAAAAAAAAAAAAAAAAATATATATATATATATATATATATACGACCACCACATTTGGCATAGAAATACCCATTGTTGATGTGGTAAAGGTTAGGATCAAGGAAAAGAAACCTTTAGTGCACAGCATAGAAGGTACCTCGGGGCAGACCAACTGGGTCACAGGCCAGGATGCTCCCTAGGGAAGATCTAAGCCACCTGGTGCCCACACAATGAAACATAATTATTGTTCATATACCGTATATCGATATTTAACATTACAAGTTGTCTACAACTTGTTAAACCTTTCAGCAATTTAAACAAAAGACCATACACCTCAAGATGTTTGATACTTTTTTTTTACTATATCTGATACTATTTGGTCAGAGAACTTTAATGCACAAAATATATTTATTTTGTTAGAATAGACATTTTTGGTGTTATAATTATTTTGATAAGAATCTTAAAGAAAATTAGGGTTGACCATTTTACTTATTTATTTATTTATTTATTTAAGGGAATCAGATACACCTTTGAGCCAGAGGCTCTTTTACAAAGGTTTCACGTCAGGTTACTTGAAACATTAGGACAGGCAGTGGTATTGTGCAAAAGAGAAATACACATAGCAGCCGGAGGGCTTTGTCAATTACCAAAACGTCACAATTGTGTAAATCACTTCTATAACCAATTAAACAATATAAATTCGTATAGGTAGCCATCCGACAGAGGCAGGTGAGGCCAGAGGCTGGTGTAAGGAGGGAGAAAGAGAAGGAGTGGGGGGTGGGTCAGAGGCAGGGTCAGCAAGGAGGTGTGTGGAGGAAGTAGAGGAGGAGGAGGAGGGGGGGGAGGAGTAGGGAGGGGAAGGATGGGGTATGGGAGGGATAAACCATTTAGGTGTGGCAGTCGCAGAAGGCACAGGAGATGAGTCATTGATGCAGGCTGAGCTTAAAGGCACCCAGGGTTGCTTTGCTGGTAACTTCTGCTAGCAGGGTGTTGAACCAGGAGGAGGCTCTGAAAAAGAAAGATTGTTGGCCTTGGGTAGTCCTGCAAAGGGAAACAGTGAAGGAGAGGTTGTTTGAATTCCTGGTTTGTTGTGGGCCGCTATATGGTCTCAGCAGTGCCTGTGATCTAGGGGGTAGTAGGTCCAATGTTTGCTTTTTTTGATAGGATGCAGGTTTGATATTTAATTCGGCCAGATAGTTGGAGCCAGTTTGCATGTTCGTAGATCTCACAGGTGTGTGTAAGGCAGTTTGCAGATGACATGTCTTGTTTAGTGCTGTGGCGATGCGTCGGAGAGTTGTGTCAGTGGCAGACCCGTAGAACACAAGGCCATAGTCTATTATAGAGATTACTGAACTGTGAATGGCAGTGCTTAGGGCTTCTTCTGTGAGGCAGTTCTTATGTCTATAGAGCAGGCCTATGCGGGTATTCACAGTTTTTGCTACGTAGTTGATACAGGGTTTTATTTAACTCTAAAAACTGATTCGCGTTTTGCTCATAAAAGTGCTAAAACACTGTGAAAATGCATAGCACTTGCCTCACTTTGTTTAGCAAACATAACACTTCTAGAAAACCTATATTAATACTTTCTTTACAGTTAGTATTGTCCCAAGAAAAAAAAAGGCTAATCAATTATTTAAAACCCCGTGATATGTTCAGAGTATCCAAGTGTTGGGTCAAGAATCACCCCAAGATATTTAAATAGCTGTACTTGTTCAAGGGTGGCCCCTTTGCTGTTTGAGATAGAGAGGTCTCAGTTTTTATGTTTGCTGTGGGTACCATGGAACAGCATTGACTTGGTTTTGAGGTAGTTAAGAATAAGTTTGTGGGATTTAAACCACGCCTCTGCATCAGTGAAGCTTTCTTGTAGTAGCAACTGAAGAAAGGAGGGGTCAGAGTGGGAGGTGAAGATGACAGCATCGTCGGCATAGAGTAGGATTTTTTCTGAGCAAGATGAAGGGAGGCTGTTTAGGAAAATGCTGAAAAGCATAGGACCCAGGATGGATCCTTGTGGGACTCCTGATCGGATCAAGAGGGGTGTTCAGAGGGATTCGCCAAGTTTTACCTGCTGTGTTCGGTCACTGAGGTAGCTTTGAAACCAAAGAGTTGTGTCCGGAGATAGGCCTATTAGAGATAGTTGTTGAAACAGTAGTGAATGGTTGATGGTGTCAAACGCCTTAGTTAGGTCAATGAAGGTGGTACCAACGAGATCCCCTTGGTCCGGGGCATTGTGGATGTAGGCGGTAAGCTCTTGGAGTGCCATGGTCGTGCTGTGGCCCTTGCTAAATCTGTGTTGTTCTTGACATAGCAGGTTATACTTAGTAAGATATTCTATCAGTTTGTCGGAAGCTATTCTCTCCAGCGCTTTTGAGAGAGGGTGGAGAATGGAGATTGGTCTATAGTTGCTTGTAACAAATTTATTGCCACTTTTGTGGATAGGTGTCACCATTGCTGATTTCCAATTTTGGGGGAACTGTGAGAGAATGAGAGATTTGTTAAGGATTTTGGTGAGGGGGGGTCAGGACTTCATCGAGGGTAAGAGCAAGGAGTTTCAGGTCGAGGGAGTTGCTGCTTGATTTAGACTTTCCAAGTCCTTTTTCCTGTAGAAGCTATATTAGGCAATACTGGTTCACATTCTGTTATTGTTCTATCTCTTCTGGCCTATTATTAGACACTGTGCGGTTTTGAGTTGCACACTTGTGGTTAGTACCATTTTACAACTGGGTGATGTACTTTATGTCCTTTTATAAAATGGCAAGAAATAAATCTAGAAATATTATTGGCTGAGAGACATCACCTGACCGTGCATTAAATCTCTATAAACCCAGCTGGCCCACTGGGACAGTGGTAGCGCTCCCACTTCTAATGCTGATGACCTGGGTTCAGGAATGGACTTGGGTGGTTGTAGGTCTGACTAGGGGGAGGAGGACATGAGCATCCTATGGACTACTCTCTGGGAGGGTGGGAAGTCGCTGGTGCTTGTGAGACGCCAAGCGGCAGTTACGGGGTCTGAGAGCTGGGACTCTAACTGTAAGGAGGCATGTCAGACATTCAGCAGGCCACATTAACGTCATTGCATTACATGCCTCCCAGGGAGGAAAACTGTGGAAAATCAGAGGTTCTGTCTCTGCAGGATGATGTCTGCCCCATGTAGCAGACCTTGCACTGCACCCCGAGATCCTGCTCCCATGATATCTACTCATCTCTATTGTGGGGAAGGAGGGGCCCCCCAGTGGCCCTGCCCCTGGGGGTAAGCCAGGGGGTGTTCAGGAGTCAGGTCAGTTCCATGGTGGGGGGGTGCAAGGTGGAGCATGCAGGGACTGATAGCTGGCGGACATGGAGACCAAAAAAAAAAAAAAAAAATCTCTATCATTTTTCCTCCCCCTAAAAAACTACTTAGAGCTATTTTATAAATGCAATAAGCCCTCCAGGGTGTGCATCATAGGATTTTTAATGCACTTACCAGGGGTTTAAGGACATTCCTTCTTCAGCCTCGTGCCTTACTACACTTTTGAGGCGTGCATTAACATTCTAGTATGCACACCCTGTTGTGGCTTATTACTTACTTCAACAACAGAGTTCCATTAGAACTCGGATGCATTTTGCTAACAATGGAAGAACTAAGCAAGGACATACACTGCATCACATAGTTCTACAATGGTCCTTACCATCAGAAACATTCACAGTGTTAGCTAAAAGGTCTGCAATGATAAAGCCATAACAGAATGCAAACCTGTATTTGAAAATCAGCCCCTTCAGAAAACACAGGCTTACAGGTTCAATGAAGTTCCCTTTAACAGGTCAGAGCCAAACAGAGGGTGTGCAATGACACCCAGCAGGACGTGTGATCCCCTGAGAGAAGAGAACAGTCCACTGGATGCTCAATCCTCTTTCCCCCAGCTGACATCCATACGGCTGAAGCCTGCTCCCGAACCCCAGAGTAGCAGGTGGTAGTAGTAGTACTACTGTTGCAGCGTCGGGCCAGCCCCCTTACAGCGTTTTACTTTTAAATTGGAAAAATGAAAATGGAAGTTTGCATCTGTCAGTTTAACATGGTACACGTACAGTAGTAGTACATTCAGTTTTTCTTTTTTTTTTAACTTTATATTTATTATTTTCAATGTACATACTTTACATTCCAAGCAGAGACATTTCACATGTTAGTTACACTCTAGACACAATGAGGACGCCACCCCTCTTAGATTACTATAGGATTCTTATTCTCCTGCTTTAAGATACAACCTGGGGGGATACTAATTTAATATTATTAACTGTTTTTATTACCAAGTTGCTAGAAATTAAGCCCATGAGCGGCATGGAAAGATACAAATTTGATATTTAAATGGGTAGTTCACTTATTCATATCCCCTTAAGACAAGGGGTTATGAGAACATCCATGCAATAACTAGTATATAGATCACAATTGTGATAATTCAAAATGGTCATGCCACCTTAAAATTAACATATCCCCACATATGTAAGCCTCAATAGACTAACTCTGGGAGACCCCAGTCATCTAGTTTACCCAAATCTAAACCCAAACAATCTGGATACAAGGATTACTTTTATGATCTAAACTTAATATATCTGTCACTCAATAGGTAAATAATAATAAGTCCAATGAGAATGAATTAAAAAGTTCAGGAATGATTATCCCGGTTTTAACAGTAGAAAAGCACTCACACGAACTTCTCATTAGGCTTACTAATTTTATAGTTACTCATGTTCAAGTCCTCTCTTTCCCCTTATCAGCCTTGTTTTTAATCACCTCCAATCCTTCAGAGTTCGTCTTCATTAGATGAATTCTCACTTTGCTCTTCGATGCGTTTTCTTCTCGGAGCATGACTTTGGGTCCAACGATTAGCTTCCTTCGGTTCTGAGAATACAAAAATTTTCACCTGGTGCATTATCCTTAGTCATGCTGGAAAGATTATGCTGTGCTGAATCCCTGCCTCACGCAGGAGTGCTCGGACCCCATCAAACTGTTTACGGTCTTTGTCTGGTGGCAAAGCTGATATCAGGATATAGCCGGACAGTTTCGCCTTCACAAAGCAATGTCCAATGTTGTCTGGCTAAAGCCAACAAGTGATCCCTAGTAGCTACCCCATCCGTGATCGCAAGGACTGTCCTCGGGGCTTCAGGGTTGTCTGGCGTACCTCTAACTGCGATCCTGTAGGCCTTTTGTATGCCTTTTATTCATGACGTGGCCTCATCGCCAAACTGTTGCTGTAGCCAGTCTTGCAAAAAAAGTACTAGGTGGTCTCCTTCGCAGCCCTCAGGGAGTCCTAAGAAGCGAATGTTGGACACTCTGGTTTGAGTGTCCAAATTTTCCAAGTGCGTTTTCAGGTGCCTATTTTCTTTTATTACTACATTAACGGCTCCCATTGCTGCTTCTGTGAATTTTTTAGCATCCGACGATTCTACTGAGACAGAGTCTATCTTTGTTTCCAAGTTTGTGACTCTAGTTGCAATATTGTCTATTTTTTCTGTCAGACCAGATACAGAGGCAATCAATCTATTTATTTTAAACCCCAAGGATTGCAGAGATTACTACCCTTTGGTTTCTGCATCTGCACCCTGTTGTTGAGAGGAGGCTCGTGTGGTGGAGGAAGCGGGAACAGAATGCTACAAGAATCATGCATCTGCAGTGCATTGCTTTTAATAAAGAATCAAATTAACCTCCCCAAGAGATTGACACATTTCCAGGGACCACGCCCCAACCTAGACCTCAAAAACATAGCTGCAATGCCCCCTACTTAAACTAGACTGTAAAGAAAATAAAAAAATACTGCCTGTCTAAATGTGCTTCAAGCCAGCCAGAGTCTCCTGGCTCAGTTGGTACATCCACCTATGGAACAGAAGGTTGTGGGAATTCGCCTACTAATTGGATTGGACTTGCAGCTAAAAATGCTGGCATCAGAGTGCAGTAGTAGGGGTGCTGAACTGCTGGGGTGTGCGTCCTTTGGATAAGGCGTTAAACTGAGGTCCCTTCTACCCATCCTGGTATTGTCCTGGGGGTGTCGAGGTGGAGAAGTAAAAGAACCAAGGGACACTCTTACTTAAAGAGCAGCAGACATTCGGTGTCCTGGATAACATTCCCTTCCATAAACCAGTTCATGCAATTGTCCAGGCTGTGTGTGGGTGTTGATGTGCGATATGGCCGCCACCACACATTTAGTCACTTCACTACCAGTCTAGCATTGCGTCTAAAGCACTTTGGGATACACTGTATATGAAAAGTGCTGTATAAATGCGGATTCTTCTTCCTACACCTCAGATTCATGGCAGCAAAATTTAGGGACCATGTAGCAAAAGTGTTTTTTTTTTTTTTTCTTCAAGAAAAGCCCCGAACCTCACCACAGAGCTGGAGCATGTAAACCCTCCAGAGCTTCTGGCTCTTTTTGGGGCGCAAATTTGCCTCTTGCCCAGGGCACCCAAATGCTTTCCTACGGCTCTGCAATTTTGTTCCTTCATGCCGAGTGCGATCCTTTTGAGGATTTCCCATTTTACTCCCGGGATCTTCCGGTTGTTATACCTGTGCTTAGGTAGATTCGAGACAATCCAGAATATATCTATATTTATCTCTCAAAGTCAGTCCCAGTGAGGAGCTCTATTCTCAGGTGGCCATACTGCTCGGGCTCGCTACCGCCCCCACATTCAGTTTTTCATAAGCAGTCCCCATTATCTACATGTTCTTTTCAGAACAGCCCATGTGTGCGGGAGGGGGGCACTGACTGGGCAGTATCTCTTGAAATTTAGCAGCCAAGAAGCTCAAAAGGAAAGAAAAAAGAGGAGGCTAAAAAATTATTGTTAGTATTAATCTGGAAAGCAAGGGGAGACTAAGTCCAGGGAACTTGCCCTTTTTTATTACATGTTAATTGATTTTTGCAAACAAAACTCACAAAGATTTACCAAGGAGGATAACCATAAGCAGATAATACAGATGCTGTTCTCTTACAAAGGCCTTATGTATAACACCCCTTCAAATGGTACATCATAGAAGGGAGTCCCTTAATGTAAAATTTAACAGATGGAGTTACCCAATGCATACAGCCAGGAAGGAAAATAGGGAGTCTGTAAAGGTGAAGTTATAAAGATTACCTTGTTACCAAAGAGACTATACAGTCTGAGTGACTCCCCCACTGTGATATCATAATTATTATGAAAAATCAAAAACATAGTCCCAAGCTCCCCTCAGAGCCCAAACATTCTCAGTTTATTAACCCAAGCTATACCAAACAGTAGATATCCCCTCTTTAATATATATATAAAGAAGCCCCATTATCTTATAACATTTTCCCTTATTCTCTCAAATGAGCATAAAGGTAATGAAATGGGAGCCATGAGTGTCCCTTCCCCCAAGACAATCACCAGCCAACATGGAGAAATGATTATAATAATTTTAACCCCACATGTCCATAAATCAAACGAGTCATGGGGCAGTTTTCAAGGTCCCCGGGTATGTCCATGGATCCAGTCCAAAAATCTAACCAAGAATGGCAGAAAACAAAAGACGCATTACAGTCAACGACTTAATAACAGTTCCACAACAGGCCGCACGCTATCTCCAGAAATCGAGGCCTCTTACACTACCCCACATGATGAAGCTGAGTACATTACCATAGTTTTATGGAGAATCAGTCCCCCTCAGATCCACTGGCCAGCTCCTCTATTCTGTCCATTTCTTGTTCGATCCTACGGATCAGTTTGCTGGTATCTTTCGGGTCATTAAACAAATAGGACCGCCCATTCCACTGTAGCCTGAGCTTCGCCGGAAGCAGTAGCTGGTGTTGGACCTTCAGTCAGCGCAGTCTGCCCATCGAAAGCTCTTCGGCATTGGCAGGTGCTGAATGAAAGATCCGGGAACAGCATTATTTCGGCGTCGCCAGGTTTCAGTGCTCTATGGCACCGGGCGATCACAAGCGCCCTGTCTCGATCTCCTACTCCCATGCAGACACTTAGGAAAGTTCTCTGGTTCAAGGAATCCGCCACAGCTCTCCTCAGAGTTATTCTGTATGCTTTTTGCAGGGACACTGTAGAATCCATATAATCGAGATCTAAAACAGTTGGTAGAAAAGTTCTGGCAAAACTCAAGCTAGCCTCTCTTTCGGCCCCCCTCAGTCAGCCCGATCACCCGAATATTCCACTCCCTAGTTTGATTTTCAACTGTTTCCAACCTTTGACACAGACAGGAATTTTCTTTTATTAGCTTTTCAGTCGCATCTGCCGATTTAAGGCTGGTGAATTCAGAGTGTTGGACACTTGCTTCAAGACAGTCCATTTTAGTTTCAAGGGCAGTGACTCTCGAGGTGAGGGAATCAAATTTTCTGTCTAGATCTTGCACCGTTTTGACAAGCTGGTGCAACATGGTGAGGATGCAAGTTAGCAAGGCCTCTTCCTGCAGTTTGTCACCAGAGTCCCCTGCTCCTCCAGGTTGATCATGCCTCTCCTCTCTGCTTGATTTTTTCGGAGTGAAAAAGTTATCAGCTGGAGCGCCAGCCCCTTTAGATTTGCCCATCCTGTCAACGAGTGAAGGTCTAAGCACTCTGAAACAATGTTTGATACTTTTAGATAAGCTGATTAGAGTTTTAAATATATAAAGTTCATTTTCTCTCCGGGAGCTCAAGCTGGATGCTGCTTCCTCTTGGCTGCTCAGCAGCCCCCAGGAAACTTGTTCTTAATATTTTTTACCGGCTTTTGATTCAGAGGGAGGGGAGCAGTCAGCACTCCAATGATTCCAGAGTAGCCCATAACCATGAAGTAAAAGGATACATTAAAGACAAAAAAACAACAACATTAAAACAGATATTCAGCAGCTGCAGAGCACTCATCTCATTGAAAAATAAAAATGTACTGTCATGTGATGACAATATGATATACAGTTATTGAGCAACAGCTTAACTGCTGCTATTGTCAATAGATGAATCGGTTAAGCATTGCAATTAAAATGTACAACAATCTGCAGTGTGCATAAGTACCTAAGAACTACGTTTCAGTTTCCAGAATGAGAATAAATTAAAGATTGTATGAATCTGAAATGAAGTCTCATGTGAATGGGGAAGAATTGTTTTGTTTTTTTCTTTTATCTACTTCAAGTAGATATTTGTGCTTCTGGAGTGCTGGCATTTCAGACTTGACACCACAGACCACCGGCCTGCAGTGCTGCTCCTTTTCTCTCTCTCTCTCGCCAGCCACCGGCTTCCCTATGTTCCTCCAGGAAAGCCAAGACCATTGTTTCCTCCACCGACCTAGTAAAGACTGGTGGCCACTGGTCCTACCAGCTGGAGGACCTGCTGATGATGCTGATACAAGCTACACAGTCATGACAACCAGGCAAGAAGCCCGCCTGGGCCTAGAGTCCTCGGACTCCACACCCGACATCTGCGCAGTGCATTGGATGTTGACAGACACATCCTCCACCTCTCTCTTCGTGGCTACAGCAACTTGTGCTGACGCCCATCTGGCCAACACTCAAGTTACACTTGTAACCCCTAGGTGGCGCTATCCCAAGGGCTACTATCCTTGCTTGTTTGACTACGGACAGATTGATGGGCCTAGGTTCTATGATGGGTGCCTCCACCCAGAGGTCAGAGTTTGTACTGGTTGGTCGAGTTTGGTAACAGCCCTCTGGAACACTGAGACACCCTTTTGTTCCCTCTAATGGTCCACATGCTATACAAGGATGGCAATACCAATACCCCACATGTACACTATATCCAATCATAAGGTACCACTTACCTTCGAGACCAATTCTGCAGTTCGTCTTGGAGGACCCTCTGTGAAATAAGGTTGGTCAGTTTACACAAAATAATGCAATGCCTACTATACAGGTACTGACACTCTAAACAGGTTAAAGTCAATAACAACCGATCTGGTTTATTTAGGGGAGTGAAACACAGGGAAGGGGAGATCAAGCTGATTGACAGAAATAAATCACAATACTGTGCACTCATACAGAGTCATAAAAGTCACACTCTGGGTACCCAGGTTGAGGGGCTAGCCAGGTCCGTTGCCCAGGGTTGGCCGGCAGGTGCAGATGGAAAGGGCCCTGTAAAAGAGATATGCACAATACCCAATTGTAATCCAGAGCCAGATGGCTCAGTCCTTGAGAAAACGAAAGAAAGAAAATCAGATGAAACACTGGTGATTGTTAACAGGTTGCAGGGGATGCCCTGATTTGTACTCACGCTACCCCCACGCTGATGAAACCTGGCGCAGATGGTGGTTCTGGATTGCCAGACACTCAAGTAGGTAGACGAGATTCTACCGCTCAGGCCACACTGCCTTGATCAGCAGACGGATTCAGTCTGAACACCTTCAGCTCAACATTCAGCTTACACTGCGCAGTGACAAGAGAACCGGAATAGCTGTTCTTCACGAGCATTCAACACAATTATATGTAAAGGAAATTACTATACCAGGCAGCTGCTTTCAGGTCCCAACACACTTACTGCAAATACCAGTGAGTTCACACAGCAGCTTCAATTCCTGACAGACCGAGTGTGATTCAGCAATTTCTCCAGTCTTCTACAGGGTGAGCCTGGTTTCCACTCTTTCAGCCTTCCTTCCCTTTGGTACTCTCGGATTCAATCCAACTCGAGTTGGCAAAGGCAACGGCCCGACTTTAGGCCTCTCAAGCGCTTCCCACGTGAAACTACAGAACGCAGAAGCATAGAGCTCCTTCTCTCCTCACGGTCGCAACAGATCCGACTCCCCAGTCGCAAGGCAGAGCATTCTCTTCGGGCGCCACCCAGTCCAGTTGGTGGACTCAGCTGTCAATCACTCAGAAACTCTCTCCGTTGGTGCAAATAGGCACCAAGGTCCAGAACTTTACTTCCCAGAATTACTAGCTATACCTCCTCATTGTAAGCCGGCTCCCAGGAGAGTCTGAATTCTGGTTGGTCCAAATAGACTCCATTTTAAAGGTCCCCCCACACTGATTGGACCCATTCAGCAGTTCAGATCCAAAATGGATGGGCAACACACACAGAGTTCCAGCTGCAAGAAAGGCAGTTTAGACAAAATGCATTTTTATTAACAGTCTAACTGGTTTCAGGCAAACAGTTACATCTTTCATTTAGGCTCCCTCTGAGCTCTTAGCAGAAACGGAGCGATTTCCCTGCAGTTCAGGCGGTATTCGAGCAGAGTAACACCATCCCCCCCTAGGAACAGTAATCATGTCTGCAAGCAAACAGCTCTTAAAGAGACAGTATGAGAAGGCTCTGTTAGCACTCACCGTGCCAGTCTTAACGGCATAATCACCGAACGCCAGCAGGCAGGGGAACACCTAGGCAAGCTCCACGGAAGCTTTTTAGGAACCCCCATTTTTTGGGGGGGGGGGTTACACCCTTCCTGGCCTGAAAAGAACTTGGCGTCTGTGTCAAGTACATACCCCATAACATTTTTAAAATGACTACTAAATACATTCACATTACTAACCGTTAGATTTGCATTCTTTAAATCACAATCATGTGTACTTGTTCTGTATTTCACAGCTTACTACATGTTACCATATTGTATACACAACAACTTTTCAGCATCAGGTCACCCTTCCTGCACATGAAACTGGAAAAGAGGGGGCCCTTCCCTATCAGCTATCTCGGGGCTGGACGGGGTAGGGGCACCATACTCAGAGGGCAAGACAAGTAATCTGGAATTATTTCCCAGGCTTAGGTTGGGCAACGAGCTCGGGGTCATATACACTCCCTTATGGACCATGTTAAGGGGCAGATCCACAGGTCTGCCAAGGGACTCATAGCTTAAACGTATCACAGGCCTCACAGCTCGACCAGTCCTTCTAGGGGGAACCGTGACAGTCTCTGTGTTCTGATCCCCACCTTCAACAGTGTCTTCATACATCAGAGGGACTGCTAGTGGGGTAAAGGGGCTAGAACTTAGGGCGTTTTCAGCTCCAGGAGTGGCAAGCTCAGAGTCCACAACACTTAGTCCACAGGGGGAGTTTGGTGACATCGCTAGTGAATCATCCGTGCCTTGAAAATACTCCTCTGGTTCTGGTATATCACCAGTCTGTTCTAGTTCAACACTTTCCTCCTCGGGCAGCTCATGCAATTCCACCAGGCACAGTGACTCTAGATCATCTGACTTGGTAGTTCACTCTCAGGGGGTAGTGGCTCCAGGGACAAAGCTAGGGGCTTAGACAGTCCAGAAGGCCCAGCTTCATCTCCAGAATTTAATAGGGTGTTGCCCTGAAACAATTGACTCAGTTCGTAAGAAGGATAGTATTCAAGACCACACACACTCTCTTCGGACATGGACTGACAGTCTGGTTCAATTGGGGTTATTGGTGAAGAACACTGTAACTCAACATTGGTAGGTGCAGACTTTCTTTGTTTTTTCTTTGCAGCAGCTCTAGTCACTGGTCCAGAGGGGACATTTTCTTGAGGCTCAGCCTCAATCAAGATTTGGCCAATAGACAGTAAATGGTTTCTATGCATGGTTTTCACTTCTTTCAAATTGTTCTCAGGCCTCACTTTGTATACAGGCAGATCATCTAGTTTGCCTACCACTATGTGGAGGAGATGGTGCCACCTATCAGCAATCTTATGTTTGCCATGCAGTCCCAGATTTCGTAGCAACACATGATCTCCCCTCCTGGAGCTCCAGGGCTTTCACTTTTTTGTCGTACCTTTCCTTGTTAGCCAGATTTCTTTTGGCAGTCATGGTTTGAGCCAATTGATACGCATGATTTAATTGGGTCTTTAACTTTTACACATACTGTAAATGATTAGCTGCTTGAACCCCATCAGGGGAAACTCCAAAACACACATCTACCGGCAGTTGGGCTTCTCTTCCAAACATCAGGCGGTAGGGGGAGAACCCAGTGGCATTACTTTTAGTGCAGTTGTAGGCATGTACCAGTGTGCTGATTTGTTGGCTCCATTTAGGCTTGTCTTTAGGATGAAGGGTGCCCAGCATATCTAGCAGGGTGTGGTTGAAACGTTCAGGCTATGGGTGCCCTTGGGGATGATAAGGGGTGGTTCTGGACTTTCGCACTCCCCACAGGGAAAGCATCTCTTTGATCAGACGACTCTCAAAATCCCTTCCTTGATCAGAATGGATTCTTTGTGGTGCCCCATAGTGAACAAAAAAATTTTCTATAAGCACTTTGGCCACAGTTGAGGCCTTCTGGTCCCTGGTGGGGAAAGCTTGGGCATATCGGGTCAAATGGTCAGTGACCACCAGCACGTTGCTAATGTTTCTTTGATCTGGCTCCAAAGTCAGAAAGTCAATACAGACCAGTTCCATGGGGGCGCTGGTGGTGATGTTTACAAGCGGGGCAGCCCTTTGTGGCAAAGCTTTTCTGTGTAAGCAGCAACTGCAAGTTCTAATGTGTTGTTCAAAATCAGCCCCCATTTTAGGCCAATAAAATCTGGATCTCACCAAGTCAAGTGTCCTGTCTATACCAAGGTGTCCCATGTGATTATGTAGTGATCTCAGCACCAAGTCTCGGAAAGCAGTGGGCAAAACCAACTGTTGCTTGCCTATTTGTCCCTCTCTGTCTACTGTTTCTCTATATAACAGTCCATTAATCAGTTTCAACTTAGGACCTTCTTTGTATAACAATGCAGTTCTCAAATCAGTAGAACGTAAATTTGACACATCTTTCCCTGCTTGGAGGGCTTCTAGAGTTGATTTGATCACGGGATCTCGGGATTGATCCCGCTGAATACTGTCATTATTAAATTGAGGCAAAGCACCAGTGTCCAAGGCAGAGAAGTGGCAATAAGCAGCAGGAATGCACTTTTCAGAAGGCCCCAAACAATCCACCATACAGTCCATTGCGTCCGTGGACATTTGTTCCTCCCTGTCAAACTTCTGGCAGAGTGCTCGAATATCAGGTTCTGACAGTCTGATCCAGTCGTTCTGGGGAACAGGCCTCCGTGAGAGAGCATCAGCATCTATGTGGTTCATGCCTGCTCTGTATTCAACAGCATAGTCATATGTAGATAATGCAGAAAGCCACCTATGGCCAGTGGTGTCCAGTTTAGCTGAAGTCTGGACATATGTCAAGGGATTGTTGTCAGTTTTTACCAGTATTTTAGCCCCATACAAGTACTCGTGGAATTGGTCCACAATGGCCCACTTCAGAGCTAGGAATTCTAACTTGTGTACTGGATAGTTCTTTTCGGAAGAGGTCAGGCTCCCGCTGGCAAAAGCCACGGGTCTTAAACCATTGTCACGTTCCTGGTACAACACAGCTCCCAACCCTTGCAAGCTAGCATCAGTGTGCAGAACATAAGGTTTTGTTGGATCTGTATAGGCCAACACTGGAGCGTGGGTAAATTGATATATGATCACATGAAAAGCAGTCTCACAATCAGGAGTCCAGCAGGCCCCAAATACCTAATTTGGACAAAAATACACTCTCTCAGTCTCAAGGAACGCTGGTTTTTTGTATCTTTTGTGGGTCGGAGGGTACCCTTGAGTAGGGTTAATTAAAGGGAGGATCACTCTTGAATAGTCCTTGATGAAACACCGATAATAACCACAGAAACCCAGGAATCTTTGCAGTTCTTTTAGATTGTGGGGCTGTGGCCAGGTGGTCAGGGCATCAACTTTACTCTGGTCTGTCTCTATCCCTTCGGTGGAAACTATGTGCCCCACATACTTTATGGATGTTTGAAAGAATTGACACTTATCAATGGACAACTTCAGGCCAAAGTCTTCTAGTTGGTCCAAGACCTTGAACAATCTGCCCTCATGTTCCTCCAGTGAGCTGCCAAACACAATAACATCATCCAAATACACTAGGCACTCTAATAAATTCATGTCCCCCACTGCACGCTCCATCAATCGTTGAAAAGTGGCTGGGCACCGGAAATCCCTTGAGGCATCCTCATGAATTCACAGAAACCCAGCAAACAGATGAAGGCCGCTTTTCACAGTCTTCCAGGCCATCGGGATCTGGTAGTACCCGATGCGAAGATCCAGTACGGAGAACCACTTGCTACCGTTCAGGCAGTCCAAAGCATCTTGAATGCGTGGCATTGTATACTGATCAGGGATAGTCCGCTGGTTTAAGGTGCAATAATCTACACACATCGTCATGGTCCCATTCTTTTTCCTCACTATCACAATGGGAGAAGCATATGGGCTTCTGGATTCTTGTATTACACCAGCAGCTAACATCTCTTGCAGATGTCTCCTCACATCGTCTATGTCAGCAGGTGCCAGACGTCGAGACCTCTCACGAAATGGCCTATCATCATGCAGCCGAATATGGTGCTAAGCCCCCTGCACGCAGCCTACGTCCCACTCCTTTAAACAGAACACCTGGTCCCTTTGTGCAAGCTTCTTACTGATCCTCACTTTCCACTCAGCTGGCAACAGGGAGTCACCGAAATCAAACAAGTCAGGCGTTACTCTATCACTTTTTCCCGAACTCTTGTTACTGGGTAGTACAGCAGTATCCGCACAATGTACAGTAGCCAGGGTGGAACCTCTGTTTACTCGAATCTCCCTGTCAGCCATGTTGTGGACTTGAACCATCACTCTTCTGGCAAAAGCATGGGCTCTAGCAGGCAGAATACTGGGCTTGACCAGCAGCCCCTAGGGCAGTTTTCCATCTCCTGGTGCATCCAGCATTAATATTTGGTTCTTGACATCCTTTTTCATATGAATCTCTCCTTGTAGGACACATTGGGCATTTGGTGCCAAAAGCAGAGATTCAGGATCCTTCTTCCAGACAACCCCAACCGGTTCCTCTGGTTCCATTCTGTCAGCATCTCTCTGTGCCTCATAGGCCTTCTTGATCAAGGCCAGAATTCTTAGGGCCCTACCAGTCCAGGACCCTTGTTTTTCATGGCACAACTGTGCCAGTTGCCCAAACATATGTGCATTAGTTCCAATCAGCAATGGAACCCCATCATACAGTCCAGTGGGGGACACACTAAGGCTAAGGTCTCCACTTGCTCTGCCACTCCAGCCACAGAGGTGGGAAAGGACAACCAAATCCGGATATAGCCAGAGTAGGGGTAGGCCTTTTCACTCAAGCCCCAAACATATAGTCCTTCCAAGGGTTGCAGGGATACATTAGACAAATGCTTCTGATACCAGTCCTGAAACATAATTGTCACTTGGGAGCCACTGTCTAACACAGCTCTTGTTGGTACCCCATTCACTTTCACAGTAGTCTCCATGGAGGGACCCACCACTTCGGACCATTCGGGAGGCATTGATTGGGATGTCGATCGGGCATTGGCCCTGGTGGCAAAACTTTTGCGGGTGGCTCTACCTGGTGACCGGGCATAGGTTCTGCGATGCCAGGCCACTAACCTGTTGGTAACCTTTCTCAAGTTCTCTGGCAGGCAACAAGCAGATTGAAAGTGTCCATTCTCTCCACAATGGTAGCAGAACTTAGTGTCTCTGTTGTCCTTGGAGGGAGGGGGATCTCTTATCTGGGTGGGCATCTCTGGGGCCCTGCAGGGCTCTTCTTGAACTGGGGGTTTATACAGTTGGGCCTCTGGGTCTCCACTTCTATCGGGGGTGAGAGCAGCCCATTGCAGTTCCCTCACCATCTCTCTTAAGTCCCTTATTTCTGCTCTCAGGTTGCCTTCAATCTGGGCCTCAGGGGAAATGACATGCACCCCAACTCCACTCTTAGGCTCAGAGGAGCCTGATACAGATCTGGTTCCCTGTAGGTCTCAGTCAATTCCTTAATCAACCCTCTCAGCTGTTGAGCCTCATCTGGCTCACTCTTTTCAGGGGTCTGGCAAGGGTTCACAGCCCCAGCACAGGGTTCCCAGCCCTCTTCATCAGTTTCAATCTCACGGATCTCTCTCATCAAGTGGCAATACTCGGGAGGGCTGGCCCTTCTGTCTTGCAATTTGAGCTTCAGCAATATTACACTTGAAAACCTTGCTGACTTCAATATGTGGTCTAATCGGACCTGGTTTAATGCTTGGGCAGGCACTCCCCCTTTTCGGTGGGCCTTTTGTAAAGCCGTTTCCATCCTGGTAACAAAAGTAGACAATTTGTCATTCCTCCACTGTTTAGCTGACTTGAACTTCCATAATAGATCATCTCCAGTTTCTGTGCTGCCAAATACCCCCTCTAATGTGGAAAGTTATTCTGCTGCAGTGGGCTCCAGACTAGTGGCCCCCAGGAATCGAATGGCTTCCGGTGCAGGACCCCTCATACTTTCCATCAACCACTTCCTCTTTTCCCCCCTCAGAACACTGCCACTCTTGTACTAAAGGGGTAGCATAGTCCATCCAGGTCTCCAAATCATCTTCCCTTGAAGGCACCGGAACAGTACCAGAGAAAAGTCTCAATCTCCGATAGGAATCCGGTTGAATGGGGGGAATAACCATAGAGGGTGTGGCTAGTATGGAGCTCTTAGAGGACCCAGGAGACGTACCTGGGGAAGGCAGGGAGGTGTGGTCACCCGAGATGTCTAATACCTTTACCAGTTCCTGAGCAGTTCTCCCTTCTGCGGCTAACAGTTTGAGCAGTTTTTCTTTAAAGCTATTGGTACTAAGGGACCCACCCGGGATGGCCAAGCAGCTACGTATGTGAATAACCCTCCATCCCTTCTGGGCACCTTCAGGCAAAATCACAGGGGGCACCTTCTCAGGGTCTATCGGGATACCGCATGAAAGTAGAACTTGCAGGGTCTGTTCGAGCAGGTCAACATATCTCCCTTTTACTTCCACTTTGCCCATACACTTAACATGTTCTACAGTAGAGACTATGTCAGCGCTTTTAATCCCCAAGGGGACATCCAGCAATAAAACAGCCTTTTGGGAGTCCATTTCCTCCGCTTTACACTACCCCATCAATTTGTGCACCATCATCTTAAGGGGGTCAAGTTTTAACTTGCGCGTGGTACTCCCCTCCAATTTTTCCTTTAAGTTAAGCATAATGGGGTAATTCCTCCACGTGGCCACTAGAGGACGCTAATCCCAGCGGTGTCTCCAAGATGTAACCCCTAGATGGCGCTATCCCAAGGGCTACTACCCCTGCTTGTTTGACTACGGACAGGTTGAGAGGCCTAGGTTCTATGATGGGTGCCTCCGCCCAGAGGTCAGGGTTTGTACTGGTTGGTCGAGTTTGGTCACAGCCCTCAGGGACACTGAGACACCCTTTTGTTCCCTCTAATGGGCCACACAATATACAAGGATGGCAATACCAATACCCTACATGTACACTATATCCAATCATAAGGTACCACTTACCTTCGAGACCGATTCTGCAGTTCATCTCGGAGGACCCCCTGTGAAATAAGGTTGGTCAGTTTACACAAAATAATGCAATGCCTACTATACAGGTACTGACACTCTAAACAGGTTAAAGTCAATAACAACCAATCTGGTTTATTTAGGGGAGTGAAACACAGGGAAGGGGAGCTCAAGCTGATTGACTGAAATAAATCACAATACTGTGCACTCATACAAAGTCATAAAAGTCACACTCTGGGTACCCAGGTTGAAGGGCTAGCCAGGTCCATTGCCCGGGGTTGGTCAGCAGGTGCAGATGGAAAGGACCCTGTAAGAGAGATATGCACAATACCCAATTGTAATCCGGAGCCAGATGGCTCAGTCCTTGAGAAAATGAAAGAAAGAAAATCAGATGAAACACTGGTGATTGTTAACAAGTTGCAGGGGATGCCCTGATTTGTACTCACGCTACCCCACGCTGATGAAACCTGGCGCAGATGGTGGTTCTGGATTGCCAGACACTCAAGTAGGTAGATGAGATTCTACCGCTCAGGCCACACTGCCTTGATCAGCAGACGGATTCAGTCTGAACACCTTCAGCTCAACATTCAGCTTACACTGCGCAGTGACAAGAGAACTGGAATAGCTGTTCTTCACGAGCATTCAACGCAATTATATGTAAAGGAAATTACTATACCAGGCAGCTGCTTTCAGGTCCCAACGCACTTACTGCAAATACCAGTGAGTTCACACAGCAGCTTCAATTCCTGACAGATCGAGTGCGATTCAGCAATTTCTCCAGTCTTCTACAGGGTGAGCCTGGTTTCCACTCTTTCAGCCTTCCTTCCCTTTGGTACTATCAGATTCAGTCCGACTCGAGTTGGCAATGGCAATGGCCCGACTTTAGGCCTCTCACATGCTTTCTGTGCGAAACTACAGAACGCAGAAGCACAGAGCTCCTTCTCTCCTCACGGTCACAACGGATCTGACTCCCCAGTCGCAAGGCAGAGCATTCTCTTCGGGCGCCACCCGGTCCAGTTGGTGAACTCAGCTGTCAATCACTCAGAAACTCTCTCCGTTGGTGCAAATAGGCGCCAAGGTCCAGAACTTCACTTCCCAGAATTACTAGCTATACCTCCTCATTGTAAGCTGGCTCCCAGCAGAGTCCGAATTCTGGTTGGTCCAAACAGACTCCATTTTAAAGGTCCCCCCACACTGATTGGACCCATTCGGCAGTTCAGATCCAAAATGGATGGGCAACACGCACAGAGTCCCAGCTGCAAGAAAGGCAGGTTAGACAAACTGCATTTTTACTAACACTCTAACTGGTTTCAGGCAAACACTTACATCTTTCATTTAGGCTCCCTCTGCGCTCTTAGCGACTGCAGATACGGAGCGATTTCCCCGCAGCTCAGGCGGGATTCGAGCAGAGAAACCCAGCCCCGAACAGTAATCATGTCTACAAGCAGACAGCTCTTAAAGAGACAGTATGAGGAGGCTCTATCAGCACTCACCCTGCCAGTCTTAATGGCTTAATTGCCGAACGCCAGCAGGTAGGGGAACACCTAGGCAAGCTCCACGGAGGCTTTTTAGGAACCCCCATTTGTAGTGGGGATTACACACTATTTTTAAAAAACTGTCTGGCTAGCTAGCAAACACCTTGTCCAACTCCCCTCTACTGTGCTCTACATTCTGCTCCTGCCCCTCCTCATGACAGGTCATATAGTGCTCCCCCACAGACCCACACCACTACAAGCTTCACTACACAGGCCCATACTAGAGTGTGATACAGTTTCAAATTAGGCTTCCTTGCCTTGGCTTCTCACACGTCTGGCATATCCTCAGTGTTTAAGTTTGTGGTTGCCACCTATTCTATTAGTGGTAGAAAGGTGACCATGTACCATTCACACCCGACCCTGCTACTCACCCAGTCTACTGCCACTATTAGAAACAGTGACTGGCGTCAACAGCTGCAGTAGGCCATGAGCAGGCAGCAGCCTTGTGACTGGTGATGTCACATCTGGTCTGGACTCAGTCAGTGAGTCAATCCTTGGTTGTTATGGTTGCCTGGAACTCTGGGGGTGGGGGATGCGGGGCAGGGAAGCAGGGTTGGTTGGACAGCACATGGTCACAGCATGCTTAGATCAGCTGAGCCAATTAGTTGACTGGTCAGACAATTATCTGTCGGACACAGGTGGGTGGCACAATCCCAAGCAAGAAGATGCTCACTCCTCCTCTCACCCACAAGGCAAAGAGCCCTGGCAGAGCTCCAGGAGAGACACCCACTCCCTCCGAGTAAAATACTGAGACACACAATCAGCAGGCAGGCAGGCAAGAAAAAAATCAAAAACAAACAAGCTGTTAGCACAGGGCAGGCAAAATGTCTCTTTTGTACTGACAGGCCAGGATGCAATTAGCTTCCCTAGCACCCAGGGCCAGTCCACTCCTGAGGTACCTAGAAAAGTAGATTTGACAAGTATGCTAATAAGTTTATACATTGTAGCTGAAACTAGTTTTTTGGGAAAGCATTTTTCATTGCACTGCTGCTTTAAATTTACTAGTTGGTGAGGTTATACTTCAGGAAAGAGTCTTTTCTACTCTGCAGTGAGTTTATCAGAGCTCCCATCTTACTTTTACACTGTTTCACACAACACACTGTGACACCATAGAGTTTGAACAGCTGGTGTGTGGTAAGCCAACTGCTGTAGGGACTTTCTCTCAGGCACTCCTGGTTAACGGCCACCCCTTCCTTGGATGCCTCACATCAACCAGTTCCTTTTGTCACTGGATGGGGTGCTGGGCACTACGTGGCAGCACTTACTTCAACTTGCACTCACAGTGGCCAGGTATCACCCCAATGTATCTGCCTGCAGCAGCATCTTGGATGTCCATGGCACATCTCTTAACTTAAGTCAGCAACTGAATCCCATTCGCCAGATCTCTCACCATTTTCAGCACAGCTGGAAGCACCTCTTAGGAACAGCACCAAGATCACCCCTAAAAAAGATGAACAGCCATCTTCAGTGGGGCCCTCTGTTTGCCAAAAGGCCACCAGGAACATCCTTAGAGGAGCAGCTCCTTATAGTACCCACACCCTTCCAGTGTCTCCTTACACTTACCCCAGAGTTAATACACTACCCTAAATGCTGCTGGACTCTGAAAACCTCTTGAATCAGCACTGCTGTCTTGGTTCCTAACCCTGGAGGCTATCCAGTGTATGAAAACAACTGAGTTTGTTATCCAGTTACCAGGTAGCCCATCCCTGAAGGCTACCTGGTAACTGGAAAATAAGCTCAGTTGTTCTCATACATTGGATACATAGTCAACTGCTGCTGCTGTGAGGGGTACTTGCATCCTCAGGTGGCCAGGCAAGCAACTTGAGGCAAGGGTGCCCTGGATGCACTCTTGTACCCAACTATCACTCTGCCACCTTGAAACTGACTCTGCTAACACACAACTGGCATTCTAAGCTCCACCCATTTGCTGTTAGAGGATCTATCAATCAGTAGGCATCTGGTATTCTAGTAAACAACCCCCTTCCCCTGCTGACAGGAACGGTTTGTTACATTTGTATTACCCAGAAAATATATAGCCCTCTGAATAACGTCCTGTAGGTATTATGGGTCCAGAAGGGTATTATTCCAGAGGCCTCCTGCACCATGTCACTGAGTAGGGTAAGTGGATCCACAAAGTCCAGGAATTTGTCCTGAACCATTTTGAGGCTCTTATTGAGCCCTTCTGTAGGACCACCTTACAGGTTTCCAGAAAACTGTTTATCAAACTCTGGGCAACCTTATGAGAAAGAGAAGGCTTGATGCAGTCTCCCTAGAGATGATGCCTGGCCTTCCTGTCAAGTGGCTTTCCAAATTGGCTGATCTGGTAGCTGCCCTGGGGGAAGAGGAGTCCAATCAAAGGGGGAATCCCTGGGGGCATCTGGGTCAAAAGTTTTATCCCCCCAATAGTGGATTCTCACACTCAATCCATGTCTTAGCGTGGTCTTTTTGGCGGCGCCTCCTGGAGCCAGAACAAAGGCAGGGGTCTGTCTGAGTCAGAATCTGAGTCCTGTGGCCCCGTGAATCACCAGAATCCCTTCTATGAAGTTGTGTTCCGGGGGGAGTTGGGGACAGTTTTTTTGTGTGTGTGTGGGGGGGGGGGTATGCTTTCTTCTCTGAAGGACCTTCCTGGCCTGTGGAGGTCCATAGATTTAGGCTACTCCAACAGCCATCTTAGCCCAGTATTGTAATTATCATTACATGTGGGGTCAGAGCAGCTAGCCTCTGTAGTCTGGTGGGGGTGGTGTAGGACTGGGTGACTTTGTGGATTTATGGGTGCCACATCTACTATGCCTCTTTTCTAAGTATTCATGCTAGTGCCCACATTTCTTTGTCTTGGCCCATTTTGTCTAAGGAGCGGTCAGGACTGCGTGTGGTACCAGGATGCTGATTCCCATCTTCTGCAGTTGAGATCTTCACTCACTTGAGAACCAGTCAGATCGTCCAGTTCTGAGGAGTCAGTAGAAAACTGCAAGGTGGTCTCCTGCTGGGGACAAGGATTAGATTGTGGCCTATCTTCTCCCCAGGGAGTCTTAAAGGGAACCTCTCACCTGTGGGCACATGGAGGCTTCTGTCACCCTAGATTCCCTTACCAATGACAATCCAGCAGATGCTTTGCGAAACTGGCAGTTAATGGCTTGATTTATTAGCTCCACTACTTTGTTGGTTGCGACAGCCTGGCTCATGGCCAGGGATTGGATGAACAATGCACCAGCTGAAAACTGTTTCCCATGTGAAGAGAGTACTGTCCAAAAATGATGCAACGCATGCTGCTAGCAGCAAAGAAGAGGACATCCTGGGAAGGAGCAATGCCTTTATATGGTGCAGCAATGAACTATGCAAGCTCGAGGACAAGAGGTCACACTATGAAGTTGGAGGGCGGGAGGTTCAGAGGAAATGTGAGGAAATACTTCTTCACGGAGAGGGTGGTGGATGCCTGGACAGCCTTCCAGTGGAGGTGACGGGTGCCAAGCCAGTGACACGATTCAAGCATGCATAGGACAGATACAAGGGACCTTGGTAGTAAAGCAAGGGGCAGAGATAACCGGACATCAAGTAGGTTCTGTGGTGGCACAGTAGGCAGGAAAAACTGGGCACATTAGGTGGGCCAAGAGGTCCTTATCTGCCAACAACGTCTATGTTTCTATGGCAAGGACACAGCATTATGGGACTTGAAGGCCACATACTGTTAGGGTTATTATTTATTTCTTTATTTATTTATTGATTGATTTTGGTTTTGGATTAACATCTTTGAGAACAAGCTCATTTCATAGGTTCCACGTCAGGGTTGTACAAACAGTTAGAAACAAATTACACCTAGACAGCAATAAGGTGAGACGAGAGACAAATTACAGTTATACAGGCAATAAACGAGGACGTAGGTAGGTCACAATTGAACAGGCATTAGTGTTGGCTTAATAAATACATTGGGCCAGATATTCAAACTGCGCCATTCTGTGGCGCAAGCCCTTGCACTGCTCAAAAAAGTTGCGCAGGGGTGTGGCCAGGGCGATATTCAATGGAGTTGCGCTATTGAACAACTTCTTTGAATATACCCTGACAACCACCTGTGCATGGTACATGATGGAACTTGCACCACCACTGAAGTGTGGTCAGGGTGGAGCATTCAGATCGCGGTGGCGCAAGTTCCATTGTGCCATGCACCTCGCGATATTCAAAGGTGACATGCAAATGGGGCCATAATTTATGCAAGGCGCCCGCGAGACGTTGCATCTAATTATGGCCCCCATTTGCCTTGCCATTAGCATGCGGTGCGCTGATCCCGATGACTTCGCCTGGCACCCTGCCAGGCAGCAGCCATCGGGACCGGCGCCCTGCAGCCTGATCGTGGGCAGAACAGTATTCGTCCCCCCAGCAGCCCAGTCGGGCATAATGTAACCCTCCCAGTAGCCGATCGCGGGCATAACGTCAACACCCCCAAAGACCAATATCCTGGTGGTCAGTGGATGAAGCCAATGTGAGGGCATAAGGTCAAACCCACCCCCAAAGTCCAATATCCCTGGTGATCTAGTGGCCCCCACCACCCACCCACGGAGCCCCACCCGCCCCGTCAGCTGGCGGGCAGCACCCACCCGCCTCACCGCCCGCCGACTGACAGCTCGGTAGGGCTGCCGCCCGATGGTTCAGAGCAAGAGCCAGCCCGTGCAGCGCCATACCATCTAAGGCGATCCAGATGGCAGATAGATTCATTCGTTCACGCCTGTAGACGACCTGTCTGACTGGCAAACTACTAGCCGGTAGCTCTTGCTCCAGACAGCGCAGCCCTTCCGGCTGTCAGTCGGCATGCGGCCGGGCGGCAGGCGGTGGTGCTGCCGCCTGCTGATGGGGAGCGGGGTGGTGGGGCTCCGTAGGTGGTGGGGGACCAGATCACCAGGGATATTGACTTTGTGAGGTGGGTTTGACTTATGCCCGCGATCGGGCATCATGATCCACTGGACCACCAGGGATATTGGTCTTTGGGGGTGTTGACGTTATGCCTCAATCGGCTAGTCGGGGTGGGGATGTGATGGATGCCCGCGATCGGGCTAGTCGGGGTGGGATGATGATGAATGCCCGCGATCGGGCTAGTTGGGGATGGGGGGAAACATTATATTATGCCCGCGATCGGGCTGCTGCGGGGACTACCTGCTGCCCCGCGATCGGGCTATGGGGGTTACTATTATGCCCGCGATCGGGCTGCAGGGGGCACCGGGAACAGTAGAGGCCACCCACAGGTGGCAACTGCTGTGTTGCGCCCTGCAATGCGGCAGCTCTCATCTGTAGGTGGCCTCGACTTGATCCTTTTTTGCCTAAAGTTGTGCAGGCGCAGGTAGGGGGTTGTGCTCAGATAACTCTGCACGGCCCGGCTGAATATCGGGCTGTGCAGTTTATGTATGGTTCCTCCCCCTTCGGTTGCGCATGCCTTCATTAGCATTGCGCTGTTGCTCAGCATGATTTGGGGGGCGCAACTGCCTCCTGCTGAATATCGCAGAATGGCGCATTTCGGACTTGCACAGGCGCAACCCTATTGCGCATGGCTCAGCTCTTTTGAATATCTGGGCCATTATGTACAATTCGTACCTGTTAAAACCATGAGAGAAAAAGGAGGTAGGGAAGGGTAGGGTAAAGCTAGGCGAGTGGACAGGCGGGATGTGATGGGCAGCAGGGGGGAGATGGGAGCAATTGAAATACAATGTTAGAAGTACCAGGGGTGGAGAATATGTCAGTTTGAGTTATGGCCTCGTCAGAAGTGGTAGGGTGCTCCAGTAGGTAGCAAAACAGCAGCACAGTAGGCCTCGTCAGATTCCAAGGGGAGCGAGACTAGCTAGGGTGCAGGTAGAGGGTCAGGCTACTATATAGCATTGGCAGAAAGAAATAAGGATGCAGAGGGGGGGAAGGGAGGGTAGGAAGGCATGGGGGGAGGGAAATCAGGAGGAGCAATTGTAATTAAGAAAGGGTGAGGAGAGACTACGCATCAAAACATGGTAATGGGGAACTTAAGCCATTCTGCATTGCAAGTTGTAAGTTTCTTTGCTGCTGCTGGGAGGAGACAGCAGCCTGTAATCCACCTCCCAGTAGTGACATTAAATTCAAGGTTAATGGAATGTACTGACGTGCAACTGAGTTATGCTGATGGCAACAAGGTCAGTATTTTTCTTTTGCTGGTGGGTGGAGCATCACCTTCCTAGGTATGTCCCTGTTATCTGGGGGCACTACAAATGTAAGGTCCAGTCACACACACAGTCCTCAAGGTATTTACCTAAAAAATGTCAGTGTTCTTTCTATATCTGCAATAGAGTTATAGTCTATTTTTATTTATTTATTGAAATCTTGAATGACACCTGTGAGCGGATGCTCATTGAAAGGTTCCGTGTCAGATACATTAACACAAGAAGACACAATACAGTTACAGTAAATTATAAATACAGGGCCAGATATTCAAAGGGGTTGTGCCTAGCACAACAGAGTTGTGCTGACGCAACCCTGCAATGCGCCCCGGCACTATATTCAAAAGGCCACCTTGTGCAGCGCAAGTGCAGATGCGCCTGGGTGCAACAGTAATGTATGCAGTGCAAATGCAGGGGGTATGCCCATGCATATGTGATACATCCTGATATTCAGCCTGGAATGTGTGGCGCATTTGCAGGCACAACTCTGAGTTGCGCCACATACGGGGGTCTCAAAGCTGAGCCAGAAAAAAAGGCTCAAAGCCAGGCCACCCACCAATGGGCTGCTGTACTGCAGGGCGCAACACAGCCCCCGCCAACCGTGGGAGGCCACCTGCCCAGCAGGGACACAGTCCACAAGCACCCACACCCTCCCCATTGCCCAATGTGCTCCCCACCCTCCCGTATGATCGATCACAGGCAGCAGTATTATGAACCCACCACCTGGTGGTCCAGTGGTTCACCCTCCCGTTCAGCCCGATCACTGGTGGTAGCAATAGTAATCCCTCTACCCGATGGTCCAATGGAGTCCCCCCACCCTCCCATGTCACCCGATCGCAGGCATGTTATGTAAACATTCTACCTGGTGGTCCAGTGGTTCCCCCCCGTGATGCCTGATCATGGGCAGTAGAGTTGGAGAACCCCATACCTGGTGGTCTAGTGGTGCCCCCCTCCTTTACGCCTGATCGCAGGCATCTGTGGTACAAATCCCATCGCCTGGTAGCCCAGTGGTCCCCCCCTCCCAACCCACCAATGGAGGACCCAGCCACAGACCCCGGTCATCGGCGCAGCAGCTGCACCTGCCGCATACCACCCGGCTGGCAAATGACAGCGTACAGTATGACCTGCACACCTGTTGGTCCACAGTGTGGACCAATGGGCTACGAACCATGCTGTACTACACAGGCACAAATATGGCGAATAAACGTTCATTCACATATTTGTGCCTGTGTAATACAATACAACCGTGGTCCACAATGAATAATAAACCTGGTACTATCTTCGTCATTTAACGCAACCGAACGGTATGCGGTGAAGTCTAACCACCCGCCTTGATGATCGGAAGAGCTGGGTGGCTGGGTCCTCCATGGGTGGGATGGGAGGACCCTCGTGGATGCCTGCAATCAGGCGTAAAGGGGGGGCACCACTAGACCACCAGGTATGGGGTTCTCTGACTGTACTGCCCGCGATTGGGCATCACGGGGCAGGGGACCACTGGACCACCAGGTAGAATGTTTCTATAACATGCCTGCGATCAGGCGAAACGGGAGGGAGGGGGGACCACTGGACCACCAGGTATGGTTTGTTACTTTACTACTGCCCGCAATCGTGCATGGGGCAGGGACTGACCGCCAGGTATTCAGCTACTGATGCCAGGAACTCCGCAGGGCACCAGGCGCGTTTCGCCGGGCTGCCCTGCGCATCACACGCAAATGGGGCCATAATGGCATGCTAAAGGCCCCATGTGTGCCATACATATATTATGGCCCCATTTGCATGCTCAACACTTAATATTGGGGGTGATGCACACAGTCCTCCCTAACTGAGGAATACGCCGGCGCATTGTTCCTGCGCCAGGCGCATTCTGTGCCATATTCAATGGAGATGCGCCTTTGCACATCACCCTTGAATATCGCCCAGTCCTGGCCCCAGAGAATCTCAGTTGCGCTCTGCCCTCACTTACGCCACTGCCAGGCGCAGTCAATATCTGGCCCACAGAGTACAAAAAAAATTCAACAGTACATGGGTTGTCACTTCATTACCAGTCTAGCATTGCCTGTAAGGCACTTTGGGATACACTGTATATGAAAAGCGCTATATGCTGATTTTTCTTCTGCAATGCCATTCAAATTCGTGTCATTTACCTTACGTGAGACCCTCCGTCTCCGACTCTTCCAGGTTGTTAGATGCATTCTAAATCGATTGTGCAGTCGGCCAAAGAGCACGAGATGGCACTATCGCACACGAAAACCATGGGTTCTGCGCCTTTAAGAAACGTATCCTCGCCCCTTTAAGACCGAGTCAGCAAGAGGTGGTGGGGTTTCTCTCCGGGTTACTTGCAAGCTGTTGCTAATCACTAGGTTGAAACAGGAAACTCAGGATCAGCTTTTACAAACACGGATGATCGTTTGAATATTACGTCTATTTCTAATCACATGGTCGCGCCACCGGCTTACTAATCAAATCACAAGTCAAGCGAGGCAAGAAAAATAATGAGAGGGAGTCGGACACCGCGTTGTGAGGGCTGATGGTGGGGTGTGATTTGAGCAGCGCAGTTTCTGGCGAATCCTTGTTGTACCTGAGAGGGGATCGCGATCCACCTACATCCCTGGAGACAGGAGGAGGGAACAGATTTAAGCTTAGTCTGCCGATTTAAAATGAAAACAGGTGCTGAACGAGCGCTGCTGCTGGGTATAAGTGTGAGCATCAGGACTGGGAGCTCCGTGTGAAGTCCCGCCAGGCGTTGCTTGGTACCGCTGTCCCTGCCGGTTCCTCGGCCATACTCTAGCTAGACCGCCTGTGTGGACCCGTCCCTCAGGACTGTTGCTCTGACCGGGTGTAACCCGTGTGGGCTGTCATCAGGACTGTTACAGGTGTAATCTCCGCGCCCTGCCTGGGACGGACGCTGGTGTGCAGCCCACCTCACCTCTCTGTCCGGAGACGGTTCTGAACTTGGAGCACCGTCACCTCCACAGCACACACCGTGACACCGAGGATGCCGGGGGGCTAGGTGGCGGGGCCGTACTCGACGCCGCGTTTGGAGGAGGAGGCGATGGTATTTCCAGTGGCAACAGCGGCATGTCTCCCGCGGACGGACCGAGCAGCAGCAGGGGCTCCTCCGAGGCTGCCCGTAGCAGTGGCCGCGACTGGCGCTCCCCAGCGGCGGCAGCGGCGCCCGGAATTGCGCTGGTGGTGGGTTCGGGGCTGCTCGCAGTGTTGGCGTTTCACCTTGGCCACAACGACTTCTCGCTGGCCTTCGTGCTGCTCCGGCTCTGCCTGTACCTCGGCATCTTCTTGCTCTGTGTCCTGCTGGGCACGCTGGTGGTCCTGGTGAAGCAGAGCCTCCCAAGAACCCTCTACTTTGCCTGGGAGAAACGGAGATCCTCATCCGGGGCGTCAAGTTTACTCGAATCCATGGTAAGCCGAGAGAGCTTGTATGTGCATCACAGTACTGCATTTCTTTTTTTTTTTCTACTGCCCTCAATAAGGAGATGTGTGATGAATATAATCTGCCTGCTTTACTAGTTCATATTGCCTTGCACTTCTGAGGATTAACGGAGCAGCGGGAAGGTCACACGGCAGCATGGTAATTCGTGGTTGCTTCCTAGAATTAGAACTTTAGGTTTTTGCCCCAGAGGGTGTACTGACATAGTTTTTTTTTTATAAGGACTAGGGGACTAATGAGGACCCCTTTTGTTGTAATTTTGGTCCCACACAAAATTGTACAAGCCCCAGTTCGGGTATATACAATGCATAAGCATGCACATTAGAAAGTTTGGGTAAAAAAAAAATAAATAATAATGTGCACCATTGGACCCCTCTGCTCTTTTAGTAGTGGCATACTATAAAGCCAGCAGATTAGGCCCTATGGTTTATCAAGTGTGCTTGATAATCAGTGCCCTCCGAGGACACCGTTGTTTGCCCCTTCCTCCTTACAAGGTCCCTCCCCCTATACCTATCCCAGCCATTCCTGAACCCCTTCACAGTTGCAGCAGCGCAAGCCCCCCCCGAGAAAAAAACAGTGGCCCTGAAACTAATGTATTGACTGTTCAATAGTGTTTGACAGCAAAAACACAGCAGTTCTGGGCAGTAACTAAGTAATTAGGGGCACTCCGGCGCCCCCCCTTGCTGCTTCACAGATCGGGGATAGATGGCCAGAATCATGGACACATCTTGAAAAATGGTTATAGCTGCTGTAATAAATTTGGCTTAGAGTGAAAGAAACATTTGCATGAATTTCATGTCCTGAAAATGTTGATAGCCCAGATGAGCCACTAAGCTGATTTTTCTGAGTGTTACCTGCAATAACTGGCTGTTTCCCATTGAGATCATAAGAATGCTGTTTGCAGAAAAGAAGTTGAGGAAGGCTACCCCACCTCCAGCATCAGTTTTAAAAACTGGCATTTAAGGGAGGAGCCTTTATTTTTAATTTTTAATTTCAGCAGAATTTGAATGATGATCCCATGCTGATCTACTGTAAGTTTAGTGAGATTCAAGGGTTTGTCTCCCATTAGCCCTACAGCTCTACATATTTCAGAAACGAAATAAAATGTAGCAAATATGTTTGATGTTTTCTTACACCTGTTGATAAGAAAGTTGGCAGGCTTGGTAAACTGAAGCCTTCAGCGCCCTGGTGTGTTTCCTCAAGTGAGGATGCATAAATCTGGGACAGCAGGGAGTATCCACAGATAGGGCTGCATGACTGTTCATTGAGTAAAGGGGGTCTGGTTCAGGTACTGTACACTCGGAATGTAGTGTGTGGCTGGGGGGAGGGGCTGGTTCAGGTACTGTGCAATCGGAATATAGTGTGTGACTGGTTTAGGTACTGTGCAATTGGAATATAGTGTGTGACTGGGGGGGCTGGTTCAGGTACTGTGCAGTTGGAATGTAGTGTGTGACTGGGGCTGGTTCAGGTACTGTGCAGTCTGAATATAGTGTGTGACTGGGGGTGCTGGTTCAGGTACTGTGCAGTTGGAATATAGTGTGTGACTGGGGGAGGGGGTTGGTTCAGGTACTGTGCAATTGAAATATAGTGTGTGACTGGGGCTGGTTCAGGTACTGTGCAGTCTGAATATAGTGTGTGACTGGGGGAGGGCTGGCTCATGTACTGTGCAGTTGGAATATAGTGTGTGACTGGGGGGGGCTGGTTCAGGTACTGTGCAGTTGGAATATAGTGTGTGACGGGCTGGTTCAGGTACTGTGCAGTTTGAATATAGTGTGTGACTGGGGGAGCGGGGCTGGTTCAGGTACTGTGCAGTTGGAATATAGTGTGTGACTGGGGGAAGGGGTTGGTTCAGGTACTGTGCAGTCAGAATATAGTGTGTGACTGGGGCTGGTTCAGGTGTTGTGCAGTCTGAATATAGTGTGTGACTGGGGGAGGGCTGGTTCAGGTACTGTGCAGTTGGAATATAGTGTGTGACTGGGGAGGGTTGGTTCAGGTACTGTGCAGTCGGAATATAGTGTGTGTGCGGGCTGGTTCAGGTACTGTGCAGTCTGAATATAGTGTGTGACTGGGGGAGAGGGCTGGTTCAGGTACTGTGCAGTCGGAATATAGTGTGTGCGGGCTGGTTCAGGTACTGTGCAATCGGAATATAGTGTGTGACTGGGGCTGGTTCAGGTACTGTGCAGTCTGAATATAGTGTGTGACTGGGGAGGGGGCTGGTTCAGGTACTGTGCAGTTGGAATATAGTGTGTGACTGGGGAGGGGTTGGTTCAGGTACTGTGCAGTCGGAATATAGTGTGTGACTGGGGCTGGTTCAGGTACTGTGCAGTCTGAATACAGTGTGTGACTGGGGGAGGGGGGCTGGTTCAGGTACTGTGCAATCGAAATAGTGTGTGTGACTGGGGCTGGTTCAGGTACTGTGCAATCAAAATATAGTGTGTGACTGGGGCTGGTTCAGGTACTCTGCAGTCGGAATATAGTGTGGCTGGGGTCACTTCACCTGTAAGAAAGTGTTAGCAACACTCTTGTCTAACCATCATTCTGATGTCTGGATACAGTCAGTTGTTTTGATGCCAAATTGATGGTCAAGACCATCTGGATACTGTATCAGATTGTGGGTGTGGACATGTTCAAAACAAACTCTCACTTTTCAGTGCTTGAAACTGACAAAAGGGTACACTGTTTTTAAATCTAGGTCACGTGGCCAGCCCTACACTGAAAAAATCAACTGTTGGGCAAACAGAGCACACCAAGGCTGAGTTCCCATCTCCAGGAAACGTTGTGACATCATAGATAGTGATGATGTCACAAGGTTCCCTTGATGGAAACACGGCCTTGTTGAGCCCCATTGGCATTCTGTTAGTCTGTTTATTGCATGGTAGAACAATTATTTTTTTCATTAAAAATTAAGTTTGACATTTTTTGAAAGACGAAAAGTGGAATTTGTAATATTTGGAGTGTCTCTAATTTTGGAGGCATAAATTATTGTCCATCAGTCTGAAGCTCAGACTGAGGTGTTTTTTTTTTTTTGTTAAAAAAAAAAAAAAAAAAAAAAGAAAACAGGCTGCTTTAAGCGCAGTTATTGGTTAGCTTCTTGTCAAGTTAGACTACAATGACCATATTTATGGGGCAACTACTAAAACAGTCGTGGGCAAACTGGATGATATCCACAGCGCCTCCGCACACTGTGTGCCTGATCCACAAATCGGGCTTGAATATTCGCAGTTTGCACGTAGCTAATCTAAGTAGCTCCACACCTTAATGCTGTGCTGCAAGCCTAGCACATGGGTGGCATTCACATAACCGCCTGTCCACCACAGCTCCATACCGTGGCAGGGGGCAGAGTTTGGCTGGAACCTGGTCTTCCACTCAGAAGCCCAGCTTAATTCTCTAGTGGATCCTCTGCTCGACGTGAGCAGGGAGTTCTGGGATCTGGTGATCTGGTTAGGAATGCAGTATCCCCTTAACAGCCCACATTTATATGCAACAAAAAAAAAATGTGGTGCACCAATCCCTCCCAACCCATACACTGATGTAGGGCTAGTGTGTGTTAGTTGGGGGGTCATTGGACTTGAAGATTATTTGAACACAGTGCAGGTGGTGCATGGAGCAGTTACACTGTGGCTTTGCCTCCTTCCTACTTACCATATATCTGCTGGTGGAGTGGGTGGGGCGAGAGTGTGGATGCAGTTTGGTGCTGTGCATCATGTGCATGTACAGAAGGGGCATACTTCTGCATTTGCCAGTCCAGTGCATCTGGCCCTTTGAGTTAAATCCACTATACAGCACACACCACATTGTCCTTCTGAGAATGTTTTATTTTTTTTATTTCGTTTTGTTGACCAGAAGGGACTAGGCAATTCTAGCAATTCTATTTTCAGCCTCGCTACTTTTTTTTTTTTTTTTTTTTTTGGGGGGCATGCAGGTGGCAGCCAGATGAAATTGAACCAGATAAAGCTGTTGGTGGTATTTTTTTGTGAATGGGGAAATTTGGCCAGGAGACCAGGTTGCACAGCCATGGGTGTTTTGAAGTGCAGTTCATGGTGTGGTTGAAGTGCCTGTTTAAGCTTTTACCTTTTTTTTTTTTTGAACTATCCCCCCCCCCAAAAAAAAAAAAAAAAAGGTATAGTGAAAAGAACTGAATTCAAACCTCTTAAGTCCGAATTGAATTCAAACATCTAAGTCTGTTATTGTAAGATTTACTCTGGAGTCAGAGTGCGAGAGCTGATGAAGTGTCCCAGGCGATGAGGGTAAGACTGCAGCTGATGCATGCACGGAGCAAGGGAAACCCGGCATGTTTGCCGTTTTATAACCATCTGGTTATAAGGGCGAATTATGACTGGGCTTCCCTATGGGGGAAAAGTCTCCCAGATCATATATTATTCTATATAATGGACAACCATACACGACAAGGCTGTATTTCCAGTGAGAGGTTGCCATGACGACAGAGGGAACGTGTGAGTGAAACTCAAGAGGTTCCTGGTGTCGTGGCAACCTGAGGTTAAAACTCTGCTTTGCTGTGTGTGGTTGCCCATACCTTATTCTGTATGGTGTGTGGGCAACCATAAGACGGAAATACCCATAAAAGTTTACAGAACTTAATGTTTTTGTTAATCTAGTCTGGGCCACTTCTTTATGTGCAGATTGTTGATCCTGAACATACCACCACTCTTATGTATGTTGCACTGAATGTTGGATCACTCTCTCGCTCCCCACCCCCAACCCCAACATGAACATACGAAATTTGCCAGCAGATAAAGGCCTAGAGGTCTATCAAGTCTGCTCAAATGTGCAGCTAGCACCCCTTATTCTGCAGCTGCCCTCCTTCCACCCTTCCCCTTCATTAACCCTCCCCCTTGTCCTGTCCCATCCTCGTTTGGAGCAGTCCACTGTTCTACTGCATACCACTTCAGCAGGTAACGCATTCCACCCAGCCACCACCCTCTCTGTGTAAAAAAAAAAAAAAAAAAAAAAAAAAGTGTCTCCTCATCTCCCTCCTGAACCTTCCTCGCTCCAGTCTTGTATCATGGCCCCTGGTGGCCCTCCCCTCCCTTACTTTGAACAGCCCCTCTGTACCAGTCTTGTTTATTACTTTCATGTATTTAAAGGTTTCAATCATGTCACCGCTGTCTCTCCTCTCCTCCAGTGAGTACATGTTCAACTCCTTCAACCTCCTCTTGTATGATAAGTCCCTCAGCCCCTTGATCATCTTTGTCGCTCTGTGCACCCTCCAGTAACTTAATGTCCCTCTTCAGATATGGACGCCAGTACTGCATGCAGTACTCAGGTGTGTCTAACTAATGACCCATACAGTGGCAGAATCACCTCTTCCTCCTCGAGGATATACCCCTTGCAATACAACCCAGCATTTTGTTGGCCTTTGCAGCTGCCTTCCCACATTGTGCGAGTTGTTCATTGATCCTGTAATGAGCACACCCAGATCCTTCTCCTCCTCTGTCTGGGCTAGCTGCACTCCCCTAGCTGGTAACTCCTCCTTGGGTTCTTCATCCCAAAATGCAGCACGTGCACTTTTGGCATTAAAGCCAGTTGCCAGGTGTCTGACCAGGTTTCAGGCTTTGCCAGATCATCCTGCAACCCCTGCCATCCCCTAGGTCATCCACCACCGCCTACCTTGGTATCATCAGCAAACAGACTGATCTTGCTCTTGATGTCCCATGATATGTCTGCAATGAATATCCCAAACAACACTGGTCCCAACACTGAGCCCTGTGGAACACCGCTCGTCACTGCCCTTGGGTGTGAGAGCTCCCCACCCACCACCACCCTCTGTTGCCTTCCTGCAGCCAGTTTCCTACCCATCTTACCAGCTCGCACCGCCCTGTGCCTACTAACTTCCTTCCAGCCTTCCATGTGGCACTGAGTCGAATGCCTTACTGAAGTCCAGATACAGGACATCCACTGCATGGCCCCTGTCCAGTTGCCTGGTTACCCAGTCATAGAACTCAACCAGGTTGGTTTGGCAGGATCTGCCACGTATGAAGCCATGCTGTCTGCTGTCCTGTAGTCCTTTGGCCTGTAGGAGGGCCACCAGCCTCTCCTTCAGGATAGTCTCCATTAGCTTACCCACAATGGATGTGAGGCTCTCTGGTCTGTAGTTTCCTGGTTCATCCTTGGTGCCACTCTTGTTGAGGGGCACCACATGAGCCATCCTCCAGTCCTGAGGTACACACCCCGAATGTAGTGAGGCATTAAATAGGTCTGCCAAAGGTCCTGCAAGGACCTCTGCCAGCTCCTTCAGTACCCTGGGGTGGATGCCATCTGGGCCTGGCACCTTGTCCACCCTCAGTGCCTTCAAACCCTCTCGAACTCTGCTCTCCATGATTTCCCCATCTGTCACCACTTCCCCCCGCTTCTGCCATTTCTCCCACCTTGGGTGTCACCCCCTCTTCTCTTTAGTAAATACTGAGCAGAAGTACTCATTTAGTGCTTCCGCCTTATCGCACCCTGCTTCCACCCAACCCCCCTCCTTCCTAATCCTTACTATGTGGTCCTTACAGCTCCTTTTCTCCCTGATGTACTTAAAGTCCTTCTCCCCTTCTTAATGCCTTGTGCGGCCTGAGTTCCGTAGATGCTTTGGCTCCCCTTACTGCCCTTGTCACCTCCTTCGATTCTGTCAAGTACTCCTCCCTGTCCTCCCCCCTCCCTGTTTTCTTGTACTTCCTAAAGGCAGCTCTTTTCCTCCTTACCTTTTCCATGACCTCCTTGCTCAACCAGATCGGTTTCTTAGCCCTAGCCTTCTTGCTCTGGGCTTTGCAGCAGGTTTTGGTTGCCTCCTCTATCCCCAGCTTTATGAGCTCCCACCTCTGGTTAGTGTCCATACTAGATTGAATTCTGGCCAGGTACCCTTTTACCACTTCCCCCATCCTCCCAAAGTCAGCCCTCCTGAAGTCCAGCACTATTGTGCCAGATTCCACTCCTTCCTTGCCCATATCCAATGTGAGCCATACTGAGCTGTGGTCACGCCCTGACAGCGGTTCCTCCACTGTAAGTTCTCTCACAAAGTCCCCATTTGCCAGCACAAGGTCAAGGGTGATTTCCTAACCTGGTTGGTTCACTGACCATTTGCAGAGGAAGCTGTCCTGGAAGGCATCCAGCAGTACCTGCTCCCTTCTGTTCCTGGTTGTTGGGGTGCTCCAGTCCACTCCTGGCATGTTGAAGTCCCCCACAATCACCACACTACCCTTCTGCATGGGTCCTCCTGATCTGTCCCGCTAGTTCCCTGTCTGACTTCTCCGTCTGAGATGGTGGCCTGTACACCACTCCCATTCTAAGAATCCTATTCTTGGAATCCTGGATTTGCAACCAAAGTGACTCCGTACTACCCTCCTCCCCTTCCTCCCTTACACACTTCAGTCCTTCCTTCACATAGTGCCACCCCTCCTTTCCCAATCACCCTGTCCCTCGAAATAATCTGTACCCTGGTACAGACAGGTCCCAGTCATTGTATGGGGTGGCCCATGTTTCCGTGATGACTGCAATGTCCACCTCTCCCTCTGCCATGAGAACCTGCAACTCTGCAGTTTTCCTTCCAAGGCTCCTAGCATTAAGGGTAACCACCTTCCACCCTTTTCCCTTACACCATTACACAGCTGCTGTCACTGACCTTTGGATTACTTTGGATCAGTGAGTTCATTTATATTTAATCTCAATGCTTTTGATCAACTGTTTTCGTTTGTTAATATTTTCCAGTGTTCCACAGTAAACAAAAGGTCTAGCAAATAGTGTACACTATTACAGATGAGTAACTTCAGTACATAACACCTTATATACTGACATTCTAGGAGTTTGTCCCTTAAACCAGCACTTTGTAAAAGGCTTCCTCTCTGTGGCATAGTTTGAGAGGAGCGGCTGTATGGGAAATACTATCTAAGAGCAACCGCAGTTTCTGTTAGGGAGGCCTCTGATATAGTGCCCCTCTGGTTGTATCGGAAGCTAGGTTAAGAGAATGCTCTTCTGTTTTGGGAGGGCGGACTGCCAGCACATCCCAGACTGAGAGTTCCCGTGGTGTGATTGTAGGGATGTCAAATAAGTTGCACTTCAGACAGGGCACATTATTAATTTTATTTCTATTGTTTGGATGAGGTCACCAACCTCGCCTCTGTTGAACTCTCTTCAGTTAAGGGACCAGGGTTGGATCTTTTGCCATGGCATGCATGAGCCAGCCGTTACCTGGAGGCCTGGATTTCTGAACAGCCGTTCAGGGAATAGGTAAGCTTTTCTATGCGGTAGATTTGACTCGCCAGTCAAGTGCAACAAACCGTGCACCGCGAGAGATTTTGCCGATCGGCGGTATGACATACGTACTTCAGCAGAACAACTTTTCATTCTGTTTCAGTAGGTACATCACTACTACAGCAGAAAGTCCCCCCCCCCACCTGTATGGGTTTCTGTTCACACTCACTATACCCCATACACTATAAAAATGTTTTGCTTTATAGTTGTACCTTGTTCAGTGTGTGATTAAACTGTACGTGTATATTAACTAACGATTAACAGAAGGCTGATAGAATACTTACAGTGTATGTATTCTATCAACCCAAGTTAGTCTGTCAGAATGCTCCATTTCTCAGACCTCTCTTATAATAAAAACAAAATATATATATATATATATATATATATATATTATTTATTATGTGTGCTAATGTACTAAAACCACTTGTTATAGTGCAAGACTACAACAAATGGCTTCCAAGGGGCTATATTAACACACCCTTAACTACAGTTCTTGAGCAGGTCCTTTTTGCCATCAAATTCTGTGTTTATGTATTTTTTTAAGACTACTTTTACACATGATTAAAGAACAGTGAAGCGAGGTTGAAATGATGCCACGCATGCTGCAGTGAGTGACCCTGAATGTCGTTTTAATGAAGCGGTGAGGTATGATGATGTATTTTTGGCCCTTGAGTTGGCATTGCTGTCATCCATCTCAGGTGACCACCCTGTCGCCCTCATTCCAACGCCACAGGTAACATCCCCTCTGTTGGGGCTGAGGGCGTAGCCCCGGAGCATAGGCGAGTTAAGAGTGTAGGTGGCTGTGAAGGTCTGACTGTACACAGGCTTCACGCTGCCAAATCAGCGGATATTCTGTTTTCAGCTTTGTTCCCTTCCAGGACCCATGCAGCAGATGTTCCAGTGTGCATGAGCATGTAGCGGTAAACTGTCTCTTGTGGAGTCGGCCAGCGTCCACCCCAGCTGCTCCAGACTACACTGCCACGTGTTACTCAGGTGACGGTGATCTGCACTGGTCTACTCCTAAGAAGGAGAATGGCCATAGGGATGCATGCTCCTCTTCCCTCACCCCCCCCAGACCCGTCGACAACCTGGGCTCACTCCTAAACTCTGGTTGTAGGTGTTACAAGCAGTTGTCCTAACAGCAGCACTTAGAGGTGAGGTGGTAGATATGTATTCTTTTTTTTTTTTTTAACTTTATTTTTCTCTTTTTCATAATTTACATGACAGTAGGATACATATACAGTAAACAGCCCATATCGGATTTTACTTCTGGGACCTGAATCCCTTAATTGTAGGTTACCATTGCATCTACAGTATAGAGGCACGTCATGTGGGGGATTTACTATTTATCTGTTCCTGTAACTGCTGTGGTGAGAGCCCATGAGTAACATGGCAATTTTCTAAAATAAAAGGACTGACCAACAGTGTCAGACCAATATAACAGTGTCCCATTATTTATGGGACTAGGTTTTGCCATGTATTAGACCTTTAATTTAAATCCTACATTCTAAAATAAAAAAAAGAGTTAGCAGCAGAAACAATCAAATGGAACATTAAGAGTGTACAAGTCTACCGATTTGAGTAGAACCCTTGAATAAAAGGTATCCCACCACTAACCAAGCTATGATTAAGAACTGGTCAGATCTGTGTATAATATGAAGGGTTTTAAACTATTAAGAATTCTGTCCTTTAAAATTTACTCCATTTAAATGAGGGTACTTCACAATTCTGCCTATCTAAGCAGTACACTTAAAGAAAACTGCCATCATATTTTAACTCCAAACTTGTGACTTTAAATGTCAGAAACAGTGTCCGTGTGCAGATAAGGCATCTTATTAGTTTAGTGTCCACTCTAACTCACTGCTGTGAAACTTTCAAGTGTCCACATTATCTTTAGAGTCTTCACTCTCTGCCCATGCCTTTCTAGATTCTGCCCCCCGGCGGTCAGCCCATTTACCCGCTGCCACCAGGTCAGAAAAAAGTAGACTTTACCCTGATGGGTAATCAGCAGTCCAGCTGGATAGATCATTGTGTGAGTCCTTCCCGTATCTCTTGACACTCTCCTCACCCCGTTGGATCTCTTCCGACGTTGTCTGGTAACACAGCTAATGTCTGGAAAGAAATGAATTTGACGTTCATCTTGAAATATGGGGCTGGCACAGCGGGCATATTGTAGAATCCTGTCTCGCATTCCAACTCCCGATGTCACCATCATCAGTGTTCTGGGCTCCTCTGAATTCTGCATACGACCCCGGGGAGTGAGTCGGTGAACTTTTTGCACTTCCCACTGACAGTCTGCCACTTCTGGAGTTAGTGTTTCGGAGAGCCACTCTTGAATAAACATTGGGTGATCTCCCTCAACACCTTCAGGGAGACCGAGAATTCTGACATTGGCCTATCTCACTTGTTTCTCGACTATTTCCAGCGGAGTTAGCAGGTGCTGGTTTTCCTTCACCATGCGGGCTGCAGTACTTGTGGTGGCGTCCATTTGTTTATGGACCTCAAGCATCTCTCCCTTTAGGCCATCTAGTCTGTAAGACTACCACTCGCCCATTGAAATTGCCCACCTTCTGGTTCAGAGTGGACACTGCTGCAATTAATCGTGGCATTTTCAGTCCTAGAGACATCAAAGTCTCCGTTGAGCCCATCTCAGCTTCGGCATGCGTGGAAGCTGTAGGCCCTGTTGCCCCTTCAGTATTTCTTGATTTTTTCCGCTCCACCAGCCATTCGATCTTTTCTTGGGTTCCCCATACTTAACAATTCAAGGGCGCTCTTTCCACCTGTACCTTCCAAAAAGTTATTTGAGGCTTGAAAAGATGTTATTAGGTAGATATAAAACGTTTTTGCAGAGCTGCGTGAGTCTGCTGCCACACAACTCTGGCTCCACAACACCCCCCACTAGGTATGTATTCTTGAAATTCCTAGTTTTATTCATGCAGTTTTTTTTTTTTTTTTTTTAGTTCTGTAAACAGTTTAAAGAAACGCTTGTTTTAGTTTTATAGATTTGTAATACATGTGGCAACTTGCAGCAGTTATTTAATACCTCTCCAGCATTAACATTGGCATCCAACAAGGGTCCATGTTGGTCTGCTGGTCTTTACCCTTATTATCATTAACCTACCTACCGTATATCAACCGCCTCTTGTTCCACCCTGCTTTATGCAGATGACATGGTGCTGTATAGAAGCATTAAGAAAATATCCAAAATCATCACGTGGCTTAATGCAGACGTTGGGAGTATTCACTCTTGGGATAACAGGCTTCTCCTGAATGCGAGCAAAACCCGCTCCATACTTTTTGGTTCTGCACCCAAACTGAAGGCATGGTCACCTGCTTTAACTGTTTACTGTTCGGATGGCTCACCCGTAACTGCAGTTGATTCATTTAAATGTCTTGGCACTACCCAGCACCCAACCCTTGAGTTTAGTCTCCACATATCTATAGCATGTAAATCGGTTAATTCAAAGCTAGGACTTGCTTATAAAGTCAGGCATGCGCTGGCTATGGCTTTGGGTATTTTGTTTCCTAGCCTCACCTGTGGTCTGGTGTCTTATTCTGAGGTAAATAAATGTATTATAAATAAATGGAATACTTGTTACAACAGTATCTGGCACTTTGCCCTCTCAGTGCCTAGGCTGACTTACCACTGCCTCTCTCTCTACCTGAGCCTTGGCTGGCTGGCTCCAGCTTCACGTCGCCTTTTTACCATTGGCTGCACCATAGATAAAATTATTAGATCAGGTGCACCTGTTACCCTTGCCAGTATAATCAAAAAAATTGATCAACCCTACCTACTACAATCTAAAGATATATAGTTTCTGGCAGTATCTAAACGCACTACAAAAATGGGAGAGCAGGCTTTTTTCAGTCTTTGCCCATAACCTCTGGAACTCGCTTTATCTTATCTCGGGGGAACTCACTGACTCGCCTGCTTTTCAAGAATGAGCTTTGCAAGTTTCTTCTGACAATGGATAAGTGCTCCTGTAACTGTCACCCTGTACTGTCACTTATATTGTGCTCTTTCTATGCCTTCTGCAGTGAAACTTGGGATGTTTCATATTTGTATTTCTCTCTGCACATTAGTATTGTTTCCCCTTTGCTAATGATGCAGATAAAAATCTTCTTTGTATTAGTGTGCCTTGGTACAAATGTTTATTTAACGTTTGTACTTCTCCTGGGTTGTGCCTGAAAATACGCATTGTATTTTGTTTAGTGCACCTACCTGGTGAACAAAAACTAACAAAAATATATTCTTTCTTAAACTTTCATTTGCTGTGAAAGCCATTTTTACAGTGTGGATGGGTATCTTGTGCGAGCACATGTAGCTGCAGTTCGTTAGAAATGGAGCTCTGCGCCACTGTAGTTACTCAGGAGCTGGGCTCTGTTTGTGTGGCTGCATGTGACTGCTATCGGTTCAGAGTTCTGTTACAGTATGTGGCTACAGTTAGTTTGGAGTGGTTCTCTGTAGCTGCTCTTGGTGGTGGTGGGGTCTGTGGTTGATGTTCTTCAGAAGCAGGGCTGTGTTGCAGTTGGTCGGGATTGTGGCTTCATGTGACTGCAGTTGGTCGGGAGTGTGGCAGCTTTGTATGACTGCAGTTGGTCGAGAGTGTGGTGGCTGTGTGTGACTAGTTGGTCGGGAGTGTGGCAGTTCTGTGTGACTGCTGTTGGTCGGGAATGTGGTGGCTCTGTGTGACTAGTTGGTCGGGAGTGTGGCAGTTCTGTGTGACTGCAGGTGGTCGGGAGTGTGGCGGCGCTCTGTGACTGCAGGTGGTTGGGAGGGTGGCGGCGCTCTGTGACTACAGGTGGTTGGGAGGGTGGCGGCGCTCTGTGACTGCAGGTGGTTGGGAGGGTGGCGGCACTCTGTGACTGCAGGTGGTCGGGAGGGTGGCGGCGCTGTGTGCCTGCAGGTGGTCGGGAGGGTGGCGGCGCTGTGTGCCTGCAGGTGGTCGGGAGGGTGGCGGCGCTGTGTGCCTGCAGGTGGTCGGGAGGGTGGCGGCGCTGTGTGACTGCAGGTGGTTGGTTGGGAGGGTGGCGGCTCTGTGTGACTGCAGGTGGTTGGTTGGGAGGGTGGCGGCTCTGTGCGACTGCAGGTGGACAGTTGGGAGGGTGGCGACTCTTTGTGACTGCAGGTGGTCGAGAGCCAGGCTGTGGCTGATGTTGGTTGGGAGCAGGACTCTGGGTGGCTGTAGTTTGCATAAAGCAAGTTTATATGGGACTTGTGGAGGGAAATGCAGGAAGATGAGTTGAAGTGCGAAACACAAAGATCCTGTTTCCATGTATATGTCCTAAGTAATAAAGAATGAAAAGAAATAATAAAAAATCATTAATGAAATGTAAAACTTTTATCAAAATTATATTTAGAAAAAAAAAAAAAAACATTCTGGACAGTGAAATATTGCCCTCGGGCTATGTCTCCTTTATCCATCACCCCTCCTGAAAAGCATAGTTTTCTAAACCGCTCTCCAAGTCGCCTTCAACTTTATGCATGCTGGAGTCTTCTGTATAAATGGTTCTTACATTTCCAGGTTTGTTTACTTGTGTTATTGGGACATGACATGTGCATCCATCATGGCATTGTATATACATCATGCTGTGCATAAAATGTATTGGGTGCACAGTTTTGTTTTCCAACCTTTTCTAGCTGTGGGGTGCTGGCTGGGCATTTTGGCCCCTGTTCACATCCCAGACTGGATACCACCGCGCCCCCCCCCCCCCACCAAGCCTCACCTGCCTCATCATATTCCTCAGTGACTTCCCAAATGATGGTGCTGGAAGAGGGCTGTTGTCGTCGTTCCCCCGGGGTCTGGAGCCAGTTCAACAGTTGGGTCCTCCACACCACCAGGCCAGCTGGCACATTCCTTTTCTGACTGTTGTGCATAGCACAGAATGTTGACTAACACACAAACTTCAAAGCGCCATCAGTGTCTCGAGAACTTTGTAAAACATAATATTTGGAAACAAAGCTGCTTATATTTCTCATTAACTCTGTATTGCTTATTCACATTATGTATTACTGCGGTCATATGCATGAAAGCAGGATAGTTGTTCCTTGAGGTTCACCAGCTCTTGTTGCATCTTCCCAACCTGATGTCATAATACTCTGATTGTGACATCAGTTATTCCCATGGCAACAGACTGTAATGTCACAACAGAGCATTATAAATTCAAGCAGGGAACAAGCAATAGAGGCTGACACAACTGTAAGCGACAAAGATAGATAAAGATCTTGTTTTAGTGGGAATTTCTTTAGTAATAAATAATGGAGAGATCTGTAAAAGATATATAAAATGCAAGCTGACTTGTGTCTAAATATTGCATTTTCCAAAGTTCTCCCAAAGGTGTCAGCAACTCTTTAAAGCAGATATGGTAACAAAATAAATTAACAGCTAAAATGTAACGTTTAAAATACATCGTAGAAACTAGACACAGTTGCCTGGTTCAGAGTATGCCTATTATCACTTGTGAGGGGGCAGGACTGTATGAGTGTGGGGGTCCGTGAGGAAGAGCTATGTTCGAAGGGCTTGGACATTTGGACATTTGGCTGGTATTATCTCTTTAGTTTATGTTGTACGAATACTGCAGTTTGACTGTGAATAAAAGCTAATCTCACTTTACTTGTCTCAGTGCTGTTTAATCTTAGTCTGCACTCTTTCGTTCTGTTGACTTGTTGGAGCTGGCTGATCCTCTGAAGCTGAGTCAATTCTGCTGCACTGGGTGTGCCCCCCATGTTTTTCTAGATGTTAAATGTCATGCAGTGGTGTCCAGCTGTGTTCCAAGTCTTGGACACATCCCAGTGAAGGGGGGCTGTCCCAGCAGTGGAACTAACTTGGGATTGTATGGTGAGGGAGGCAGTAAATGGACCTGGCTGTGCCTGCAAGCTGAGCTGACTGTTTCTCCTTTTACCTTATTTGGTGGTAGTGGAGCATGTTCTTCAACCCTGATGGCTTTGAGTTTGAGATTGGCCATGAAGCGTACTTGTGCAATAGCGGTTTGATTAATTATGTCTTGTAGATATATTTTGTTCAGTTACGTTTTCTATCATTTTTGCTGGTTCAGTTATGTTGTGTGCAATTGTTTTATGTCTTGTAGAACTTTTTTCAGTTATGTCTTGTACAGTCGTTTGATCAATTATATCTTGTTAGTACAAAACGACGAACTGCTAAAGTAGCCACCATGTGCAGTAGAGCACTTACTTGTGTTGCGATCTTTTGGCTGCTTCAGGGGTCCTCGGTTCAGGTTTTGGCCTTGTTGATCATGTCGTCCTGGGAATCGTGGTATTGCATGAGTTGCTGTCTTGCGACGTGTTGTGCATTATGGATGCTCCAATGACTTACTGTATGCATATGAAGCAGCGGTTAAAATTAACGTTTTACAGCCACTGGTCAGCAGGGATAAATAGCAGCTGTGCGCTTCAGTGTGCATTTTCATAAATATGTTTTAAGACATTGCTATTTGCTAGAGACTATATTTTTCATTTTTAATGTTCCTTTCCAAAGTTTACAGTACAACTTGGTAATCTAGCCAAAACCTCTGGATTAAAAAAAAAAAAAAAAAAAAAATCCATCTCCTCCATTAACCTCACAGTGCGTTTCCTTGACATTGTAGTGCTCATCATAGCAACAGACTGTGCTGTAAATATGTACTGCATTGTCTGCAATGTTCAGTACGTCCGCAGTAGTGAAAACATAATTGGTGTAAATCCAGTGATTTTTAAGCTTTTTGTTATAGTAGAGAGTTGCTGTTTAGTAACTGAGAAAATCCATAGACCTTTTCCCAGAAGAGAGAACACAGAGGAGGAAATGGCCGCAGCCATGCATTTATTGATTACAAACCAGATAGAGAGCAGCGTGCATACATGGGAGGACCAACAGTCCGAGGTTGTAAGGGCCAGGGCTTACCGGCCGCCCCCGTCAAGTGCCGTTAGCCTTGCAGGACAGCTGTATCTGCTGGAGGTGGGCCTCGACCCCTCCCCCAGGTCAGGATACTCTGTTTCCGCCTCCATGCCAACCAGAGCGGGGGGGGGCCACAAGCCTTTAGAAGAATACGGCTCGTTACTGCCCCCATCGACCATTCAGTGTATCATGAGCCTCCCAAGATGCCATCAGCATGACTATGACAGATTGATACACCCCAACCCTGACTATTTGCTCTACCCTATTTGGTTCTCCCACTTTTGTCTCTGTTTTTGCACCCTTGTGGAGGAGGTGAAAAACCTGGAATACCAGTTTGCAGGGAAAAACCGCTCCCTGACTCCTATTGCGGTCACCCCTAAGGGGTTAAAAGGGGGGCCCTAGCTGCCTGACCCCACTACCCTGCTTTTACGAGGGTGGGCGGGTGGGTGATCCTGCGAGGGAGAGAAGAGAATGAGGCAGAACTGCTGGCTCCAGTCCCAGATATCCACCTCTCCTCTTCCCATGTGGGAAGCCCCGGTGGTCCCTGCGTCCAATAACTGGACTGTTTCTATACCCCTAGGCACCACCATCTGTTCTTTTCCCTCCTCACCTCTTCCTGGGTCCAGGGGAGGATGGCCCCAGACAAAATACAGCTGCTGCCAGCTGTTGCAGCCTCTGTATTCTGCTATCCCAAATGGTGTACTTACTGAAATGTTACTTTCTGTAATGCAAGCCAGCAAGTCTAATGAAAGGAAAATTGTACTAGCCTAATACAGTATCAGCCAACATTTGGGTAGTCAGCCGGTGCCAGTTTCAACCCTTTTGAAGGAGAGAGAAAAAAAAAAAAAAGTGGTGTACATGAAAATGTCATGAAGACCACAGCAAAGGTTTAAATGAGGATTTTTGAATGCTGGAGCACAAAGTAGCTCCTGGGTGTCATCATTATTTTTCTCTTCACCAGGAACTGCAAGGGCTGGCACAGGAGCCACATAGTTGACACGCTACAAGTAATGTTTTCATTTTCTGCTTAGAGCCCTTGATGTAAGCACCAAATTTTTCAAGGTGGGGAGGGACTGGCTACACAGACCCCTCCCCATGCCACAATATGATGGTCTCGACACTTCCGGGGCCCCATGTCATACTGGTCATACTAGATAAACTGTGGGTTGGGGGAATACCCCGAAGGCCTGCTACGGGGGAGTGCTTAGAAAAAGACATGGGATGAGGATTACAACACAGAAAAGGAAGCCAGTGCATTTTTATAGTTGGAGCATTGAACTCTGTAATAGACCTAAGCCACAGGCTCATGTACTTCCGCAGCCACTTACTGGCTGTGTGACTTTCGGACGGTCCCTTGGACCTCCTTGTGCTTCAGTTGCTTCTAGCTGCAACATTTGGTGGTGCACGAACCCTCTGAAAATGAGCTGTCTGATTAGTGCAGCTATGCTGGGTAAATAAATTGCAACTACAAAAACAAAAAAAGGTTTTCCTTCATTGTTTCACCTGCACCCCCAGCCTTTTGTGGTTTTCTGGGGGAAGCCTGTCCTAGCTTAGTGGAAGACCAGACACGTGAAATGCTTAAGGAATATGAGTTGAATAATTTATTGCTTCCCCACTCCATTTAGAGTGTCGATGACATTTTTTTCCCTTGTAATATGTTCAGGTTTCCCTGTCTGGTAAGTAACTATTCTAAATGAAGTCGTACCTAAAGCTGCAGAATGCCGTAATCTGTGATTTTAATATATGTGTTCGTTGTGCTTGGGGTTTGAACTAAGAAACGTGAGAATCATAAATCTTATGTTTTACTGGATGATTTCCTGTAATTGCCGTGCTGAATCATGGCCCAAAATGGGGTGTATTTAGATGGAGACAATGTTGCACCTCGATGACTTCTAAACAGAAATGTTGTGATTGACAGCCTTTGCAGACAGCGGAAGGTATTGTAATTTCCTAGCAGCTGCAAGCTGGGCCAGCATTTTTGGTATATAAATTGAATTGCACACTGGAAACCATAACTTGTAAACCAGGCTGCCTTTTTGTGCCCAGGTGTGTATTCAGACTGTGGCCTATCATTTTTATATTTTTTTTTTTTTTTTTGCTTACTGCACTGGTTAAAGCAACCTAGACCTGTATCTGCGCAAAAGTATTTAAAATGGCAGCTGCAGATATAGAGAATGCATATATTGTTATGAATGTGGCCAATTATGTTTTGTCAATGCGGTGCTTTGGTTAGAAATTCTTTTAGCCACTGCATGATTAGTGACTAGTAGGAAAATAGCCAAGGCTGAGAGTCTGCAGGCC